>LR812537.1:46385957-46825957 GCA_903798195.1 Danio kyathit | reverse complement strand
TATTATTAATTTGTTTTATTTTTAAGTTACACTAAATGAAAATCAGACTTGTCTAAAAAAAATTAAGATTTTCAAATACACACATAGTTTATATATATATTTAATTGTTATAATTATGTTTTACATAAACATTGTTACCACGTTTTTTTAACAGTATTTTTTATGTATTCATAAATGTGACATTGAATAAATGTTTGGTATTTTTTTTCTAAGTGCTTCTTAAGCATTCTCTCCTACTCAATATATTCCATATACATACGTAACATGCAACAACCACAACATTTGGGCTTTCAGGTTTGGAATGATCACGCCATGCAATGACTCATCAAGTATAAATGATTTATACTGAATTAATAATATCAATATACTTTATTGACATTTATCATCAATCATCTTCGCTGTGCTGACACTCAGTTAAATGCCTGTGCTGCAGTGCTGGTTTCTAAACCTCCTAAGTGCTTTCATCGCTCAGCTGTAATCGCAATAATAGTTGCTCTTAATGGCTGATCCAGGTTCAGTATTGTTTTTCGCCACCTCTCTGCATGGAGGATGATCTCTGCATTTGCTCTGTGCTCTTTCTCTGTTCAGGGCGTCTTTATGGAGCTCTTGTGTGGTTCTCCCTCTGCTGGCCCTCACGTGGATGTCAGCCGTTCTGGCCATCACAGACCGCCGCTCGACTCTCTTCCAGGTGCTCTTCGCCGTCTTTGACTCCGTCCAGGGATTCGTCATCATCACTGTGCATTGTGCCATGCGGAGAGAGGTCAGTGGGGTATACAGTATACTTGTAAAGCAACTGGTATATGTGTCACACTTATTAAAAATGTGTCATTGAGTTATTAAATAGACAGTTTTACAGTCTCTGTTAGTAAGTCGTGAGTGGAGTCACTCTTATGAAAAAAGTAGCCTGTTTGACTTTGGCTTTAAACAATCTTCTACTTTTTGCATATGAGCTGATGTGACAAATATACTGGGAGTAAAAATGGTAAAGATTACCTTTGCTTTGGTCTTTTTAAAATTAAAACACTGCATATTGTACAGTATGTGTTGAAGGACCGATGCAAATGTTATTATTTTCATATATTTACTAAAATAATACCCAGATTTATTTGACTCTAATCCTTTGGTTTTTTGCGATATTGATTTAACATATATGGCTTAGCAAAATGGAACTGATTTTTCCTCTCCCTCTGTAAATGCTTGAAACACATTTACGACATATGAAAGTCGGCCAAGTTTTTTTTTTTCTAGAGAGCTGAAATGGTCACATTTTGACTACACTACCTGACAAAAGTCCTGTCGTCGATCGCAGTTGTAAGAACAACAAATAATAACTTCACTTCAAGTTGATAATTTGGAAAAGTGGCAGAAGGTCGATTTTTTTTTAATGAATCATCTGTTAAACTGCATCCCAATCATCACAAATACTGAAGAAGACCTATTGGAACCCGCATGGAGCCACCATTCTCACCGAAATCAGTTAAGTTTGGTGAAGGAAAAATCATGGTGTAGGGTTATATTCAGTAGTGGGGCGTGCGAGAGATCTGCAGAGTGGATGGCAACATTAACAGTCTGAGGTATCAAGACATTTGGCCTGCCCATTACATTACAAACCACAGGAGAGGTCAAATTTTTCAGCAGGATAGCGCTCCTTCTCATACTTCAGCCTCCAAATCAAAGTTCCTGAAAGCAAAGAAGGTCAAGGTGCTCCAGGATTGGCCAGCCCAGTCACCAGACATGAACATTATTGAGCATGTCTAGGGTAAGATGGAGGCATTGAAGATGAATCCAAAGATTCTTGATGAACTCTGGGAGTCCTGCTAGAGCACTTTCTTTGCCATTCCAGATGATTTTATTAATAAGTTATTTGAGTCATTGCAGAGATGTATGGATGCAGTCCTCCAAGCTCATGGGAGTCAGACACAATATTAATTATCTTTACACTGCACCATGACTTTATATTCTATAATGTACATTATTTCTGTTAAGTGACAAGACCTTTGTCTAAGTAAAGTCAGACCTTACTGTCCTGATGAAATAATTAAAAATCAAGACATGGTCATGTTTTATTTTGGTAAAATAAGGGTAATCTAGAGGCCTTTGCCTGTCATATAAGCCATTTCTGATACCAAATGATCAACTAGAAGTCAAGTTATTATTTGTTGTTCCTAAAACTTGGATAGGCGACAAGACTTTTGTCAGGTAGTGTACAGTTGAAGTCAGAACTATTAGCCCCCCTTTGATTTTTTTCTTTTTCTTTTTTAAATATTTCCCAAATTATGATTAACAGGGCAAGGAAATTTTCACAGTATGTCTGATAATATTTTTTCTTTGGAGAAAGTCTTATTTGTTTTATTTCGGCTAGAATAAAAGCAGTTTTTAATTTTTTAAAAGCCATTTTAAGGTCAAAATTATTAGCCCCTTTAAGCTATATTCACGGTTCTGCTCCTGATTATATATGTGATTCGATATCTACCTCCTCTTCCTCTCGTAATCTACATTCCACTTCAGGGCTCACCTTGTTTCAGCCTTGTTGTAAACTTAGCACCATGGGAGGTAAGGCATTCTCTTATCATGCACCTAAAATGTGGAATGCTCTCCCCACAAACATCAGGAATGCCAGTTCCCTGGACTGTTTTAAGAAACTTCTCAAAACTCATCTTTTTATTTTTGCTTATAACTTATGAGGCTTTCTTTTAATCTGTATTTTTTTCATTTTGTTTTTCTTTTTTGAGTATTTCATGCTCTTGTTAGCACTTTGAGTCTAAGAAAAGCGCAATATAAATAAAATGTATTATTATTATTATTATTAATAATACATTTTTTTCGATAGTCTACAGAACAAACCATCATTATACAATAACTTACGTAATTACCCTAACCTGCCTAGTTAACCTAATTAACCTAGTTAAGCCTTAAAATGTCACTTTAAGCTGTATAGAAGTGTCTTGAAAAATATCTAGTCAAATATTATGTACTGTCATCATGACAAAAAGATAAAATAAATCAGTTATTAGAAATGAGTTATTAAAACTCATTGGGTTGAAAAAATCTTCTCTCCGTTAAACAGAAATTGGGGGAAAAATAAACAGGAGGGCTAATAATTCTGACTTCAACTGTATATACACATAACACATAATATGTATATTCTTTTTTTCTGAAAGCTGCTGATTGTATTTCTACCAAATATAAAACTTTATAAATTTAAATATAAAATAAATTGTATATTGTTTTTTAATTTTATTTAATTTAATTTTATTTTATTTTATTTTATTTTATTTTATTTTATTTTATTTATTTTATTTTATTTTATTTTATTTTATTTATTTATTTATTTATTTATTTTTTATTTTTTATTTTTTTTTATTTTTTTTTATTTCAAAAGCTAGAAATATACACGTGCAACATTAAAATCGTAAGACGTTTTGTAGTCCAGGGTCTCAAATGGATAAATATGGTGTTTTTAATCCAATCATAGTGACACAATATGAAACTTTTAAATGTCAACTTATATTTTCTTAGGGGCTCAGAGATCCTTAAATAAGATTTCTAGTTTTAAATAAGCCTCCATGTGCATTAAAAAAGTGTTACATTAAATTTCTTTTTAGTGGGTGTCTTTTGTCAATCATAAATGCAAGATGAAAAAATGAAATAAGTCTTGTTTTTAGTCAATAAAAGTCTATAAAATCTAAGGCTTTTTTTGACACAGACATACAGTATAGCACTCAAAAAAACAACAACTGCAGTCTCCATCACAAACGTATGTATGTGTGATTGCCGCTAACAATCATAGAAATCAAAAGTTTGACTGTTCTACCGCCCAGTCTTAGAGGACAATCAGAGGTGTATTTAAATGGAGATTGAAGGAGGAGTTTTATTCCACTCCATTATTTTAAGACCCACTTAGGAATAAACTAAAAAAAAAAAAACTTGGCTCAAACAGCTGAAGCAATATTTCTTTTTTTTTGCAAAATAGCATGCGCTGCTTTTACGTAATAATGGCCTGCTCTAACCGGCCATAAATAAATCAAACCATAGTTACTTTGTAGAGAATCCCACACACAACATACACTACCTGACAAAAGTCTTGTCACCTATTCAAGTTTTAGGAACATCAAATAATAACTTGACTTCTAGTTGATCATTTGGTATCAGAAGTGTCTTATATGAAATGCAAAGGCCTCTAGATTATGCTTACTTTACCAAAATAAAATATAATCATGCCTTGATTTTTAATTATTTAATTAGGACAGTAAGGTCTGACTTTGCTTAGACAAAAGTCTTGTCACTTAACATAAATAATGTACATTATAGTACATAAAGTCATGGTGCAGTGTAAAAAGAATTAATATTGTGTCTGACTCCCATGAGCTTGGAGGACTGCATCCATACATCTCTGCAATGACTCAAATAACTTAATAATAAAGTCATCTGAAACGGCAAAGGTGTTCTTGCAGGACTCCCAGAGTTTATCAAGATTCTTTGGTTTCATCTTTAATGCCTCCTCCCTCATTTTACACCGGACCTGCTCAATAATGTTCATGTCTGGTGACTGGGCTGGCCAATCCTGGAGCACATTGACCATCTTTGCTTTCAGGAACTTTGATGTGGAGGCTGAAGTATAAGAAGGAGCTCTATCCTGCTGAAGAATTTGCCCTCCCATGTGGTTTGTAATGTAATGGGCAGCACAAAAGTCTTGATACCTCAGGTTGTTGATGTTGCCATCCACGCCGCAGCTAACTCGCACACCCCCATACTGCATGTAACCCCAAACCATGATTTTTCCTTTACCAAACTTGACTGATTTTGGTGAGAATCTTGGGTCCATGCGGGTTCCAATAGGTCTTCTACAGTATTTGTGATGATTGGGATGCAGTTCAACAGATGATCCATCAGAAAAATCGACCTCCTGCCATTTTTCCAAATGATCAACTAGAAGTGAAGCTATTATTTGTTGCTCTTACAACTTCGATCGACGACAAGACTTTTGTCAGGTAGTGTAGTCAAAATGTGACCATTTCAGCTCTGTAGAAAAAAAAAAAAAATGTCGTAAATGTAATTTCTAGAGTTTACAGAGGGAGAGGAAAAATCAGTTCCAATTTGCTAAGCCATATATGTTAAATCAATATCGCAAAAAACCAAAGGATTAGAGTCAAACAAATCTGGGTATTATTTTAGTAAATATATGAAAATCCCCTCGCAAGGCTTTGATGTAATCCTTAATAGCTTTAGCAAAACAAGGGAGTGGAGTGGAGTTTGTGCAGCGGATCCTGGCGCTGTATGCTGTTTTATGTGCGAATTACACTTTGAAATGGCAGAACCGACAATGGAAAGGCAGCGTTCATGATTAGGGCAGACAAATTAATAGGAAAAGGTTCGAGGGAATAGTTTGTCATTATGTTTTAGTGAATATAGAGAGTCATTCTGATTAGGGCTGTGCATTATGACGATATACAGTTGAAGTTGAAATTAGTAGCACTTCTGTGAAGTTTGTATTATTTTTCTAATATTTTTCATGTGATATTGAACAGAACAAGGAATTTTTTCATGCTATTTTGTATAATATTTTTTTGTTCTTTGGAAAGTCTTATTTATTTTAGTTTGACTGAAATAAAAGCAGTTTTGAAAATTTTTAAACAATTTTTAAGGTTAATATTAGTTACATATATATATATATATATATATATATATATATATATATATTTATTTATTTTTTATTATTATTATTTTTTTTTTATTGTCTACAGAACAAACTTGTCCAATGACTTGCACTATTATAAAACTATTATGTTTAAAATTGTGTTGAAAACAATCTTTTATTTTTAAAATAAATTAAATGGTTTAATAATTTTGACTTTAACTGTGTATTGTGTGGATAAAATAAAAAGGCTATCGATATAGTTTGTTCTATAATTTATTTTGTCACTAAATCACTAAATACACTGTTTGTGAAAAAGTTTTTTCATAATTTATGTAAGCGCAATATTACACACCATTGTGAGGATGCAGACAGGAACATGAATATCATCATTGTGAAAAAGTTTCAATCTTGAAAGTACAATGTTTACAATTTGCATTTTATTTAGCTGTATTTTTTAATGTCTGACCTGTAATCATTCGTTTTTGAAAAGTATTTTAAATGTTAGACATTTTTATTTAATTTTTAAAATCATATATATATATATATATATATATATATATATATATATATATATATATATATATATATATATATATATATATATATATATATATATATATAATGTGTATTAGACATAATTTGGGAAATATTTAAAAAAGAATAAAAGCTAATAATTCTGAATAAAAGCTAATAATTCTGACTTCAACTGTGTGTATATATATATATATATATATATATATATATATATATATATATATATATATATATATATATATATATATACAGTTGAAGTCAGAATTATTAGCCCCCCTTTGAATTTTGTTTTCTTTTTTAAATATTTCCCAAATGATGTTTAACAGAGCAAGAACATTTTCACAGTATGTCTGATAATATTTTTTCTTCTGGAGAAAGTCTTATTTGTTTTATTTCGGCTAGAATAAAAGCAGTTTTTAATTTTTTAAAAAACATTTTAAGGACAAAATTATTATAAAATATATTATAAATTAGCCCCTTTAAGCTATCTTTTTTCTGATAGTCTACAGAACAAACCATCGTTATACAATAACTTGCCTAATTACCCTAACCTGCCTAGTTAACCTAATTAAGCCTTTAAATGTCACTTTAAGCTGTATAGAAGTGTCTTGAAAAATATCTAGTAAAATATTATTTACTGTCATCATGGCTAAGAGAAAATAAATCAGTTATTAGAAATGAGTTATTAAAACTATTATGTTTAGAAATGTGTTGAAAAAAATCTTCTCTCAAAAACAGAAATTGGGGAAAAAAAATTAACAGGGGGGCTAATAATTCAGGGGGGGCTAATAATTCTGACTTCAACTGTGTATATATTTATATAGGTTTTTTATTATTATTATTTATTAATATTTTATAGAACAACCCCTTCTCTGACAATTAAACCCTTTACAGATGAGGGGGAAATAAATAATAATATAAAAAACACCAAAAAATAAATAAATGTATAATAATATAAAAATAACAACAATAAATAAATAAATAACATCGTACATCAAGTTACATTGAAGATAGGTTAAATAACCTCTAAGTGTACATATCGAAATATCTTACAATTATATTTCTACATTTTTTATCAAACACTTGCCATGAAGTTTTAAATAAAATGAGAAATATGATCACATATGAATGAACACATTTTTGAGTATATACTTTAAAATGCAGAAAAAGGAAATAGACTTTTCCATGTGGCCAATATTCATTAATTCATTTTCCTTCAGCTTAGTCCCTTATTTATCAGGGGTCACCAGAGCAGAATGAACGCCTGTGGTCAATATATAAACTATTAATTGATTGAATTGTTACTATTGTTATCAGATTATGAGATGATTTATATGATATGAGCTCTTTGTCATATCGCCCAGCCCTAATTCTGATCCGTCTGCAGCTTTGACTCAGCAGTCATCGAAACCGTGTCTTGCACCATCTTACGAAACAGCCCAGAGTTCCTGCACATCGTAATTTTAGTTGTGCAGACTGATTACTGATTCCAGTCTTGGCTGGTGAATAGTGTTGCAGCATGATAACTCATGCTCGGCTGAATAGAAAGAGAAGGGATTTACTAAACAGGGCAGAGAATGTGCAGTCAATAAATAAAGTGTTTCGGCGGCATATGCTTGATGCTATTCTGAGGACGCCAGTAGATTAAAGTGTCATTTGTTCAGAGCGTAACCTTTGCAAACCATAAAGGTCGTGGCAGATCAACCTCTGGGGATGTGTACAACATTTTGTAAAATTAATATGCTTCTTAAATGGACGTCTAGTGAACGCTTATTGTTTTTGTTTAGGGAAGTGACTGAGATCAGACAGCAAAGAAAAAGAAGGTTTAATCTGTACTACTACCACTACTACTACCACCACTACTACTACTACAACTTTATTTATTTGATTATTTATTTATTTATTTATTTGTTCATACATCCATTTATTTATTAATTGTATTTATTTATTTATTTATTTATTTATATATTTATATATTCATTCATTCATTTATTTGTTTATCCATCCATACATTTATTTATCCATCTTTCCATTTATTTATTTATTTATTGCATTTGTTTATTTTGTCATGCATTCATTCATCTATTTATTTATTTGTTCATCCATCCATTTATTTATTCATTAATTTATATTTTCATTCATTCATTCGTTTGTTCTTTCATTCGTTCATTTATTTGTTTGTTCATTCATCCATCCTTTTATTATTTATTTATTTATTTGTTTGTTTGTTTGTTTTTTTTATTTATTCATTCATTCAATCAATTATTTATGTATTGCATGTATTTATTTATTTCCCAGGGATGGGTTGCAGCTGGAAGGGCATGAGCTGCGTAAAACATGTTCGCTGTGGCAACCCCAGATTAATAAAGGGACTAAGCTGAAAAGAAAATGAATGAATAAATTTATTTATTTATTTATTTATTTATTTATTTATTTATTTATTTATTTATTTATTTATTTATTCATGCATTCATTCATCTATTTATTTATTTGTTCATCCATCCATTTATTTATTTATTTATTTTTCTTTCATTCATTCATTCATTCATTCATTCGTTCTTTTGTTTATTCATCCATTTATCATTTATTTATTCATTCATTTATTTATTTAATTATTCACTCATTCAATTATCTATTTATGTATTGCATTTATTTATTTATTCATGCATTAATTCATCTATTTATTTGTTTATCCATCCATCCATCCATCCATTTATAATTTATTTATTCATTTGTTTATTTATTTAATTATTTATTCATTAAATTCTTTATTTATGTATTGCATTTATTTATTTATTTATTCATGCATTCATTCATCTATTAATTTATTTGTTCATCCATCCATTCATTTATTCATTCATTTGTTCATCCATCCATCCATTTATCCATGTATTTATTTATTAATTTATTTATTTATTCATTCATTTAATTATTAATTTATTTATTAATTTATTCATTCATTAAATACAGTTAATGCTTTTTTCTGTCCTCAAAATTCTGTCATCCTTTACTCACTCTTCCCTTGTTACAAACCTGTTTGAGTTTATTTTTCTGTTTAACACAAAAGAGGATATTTAGGAAAAATGTTGGAAAGTTTTACTTTGAATGTCTTACTTTGTTTTCAATAGGGTGGGGGGGGATAAATACATAAAAGTTTCAAACCACTTAAATAAATTTCCATTTTTGGGGGTGAACTATCTCTTTAATTATTTTGATATTTAATTAGTTTAAATTACTAATTAAAATGTTTTATTTATTCCTGTGATAAAAGCTGCTTTTTGTAGCATCTTTACTCCATTCTTCAGTGTCATGTGATCTCTTAGAAATTATTTTTACTGCAATAAAAAATTTTTTTTAATATTTTTTATACTATACAGTCAATATTTTAGTGAAAACATTAAGAAATATTTTGATGAATAGAAAATTTATATTTACAGCATTTATTGCCAAAGAAAAAATGTTTAACCAATTATTTTTACTCACCTTTTTAGTATTGTTTTATGGTATAAATACATAAATAAATAAATAAATAAATAAATAAATAAATAAATAAATAAATAAATAAATAAATAAATAAATAAATAGTAATTTATGAGGCTCTTTCATTGTGATCTAATTAGTATTTATAATTAATAATATATCATTTGTTTCTTCTCTGTTTCCAATGTTGCAATTTTTTTCCCTGGCAGTTTTTGAGTGATGAAATCAGAGTTCAATTCTAATATGCCTGTTAAAGTCCAGTCTAAGACATTCTCAGTTGGCATTATTATGTTCTTTGTTAGCAACAAGAGCTCTGATCTACTCTGGTAGGAGACGTTGTGCTTTCACTTGGTCATTCCGTAGGCGTTGTGGCCATAAATCTGTATGCAAATGAGGGGCATCCCGTTGCTAAGGCTACACTGTCGTCAGGGGAAACAGCCTATCATGTTGTATTTTTTTTTAAGGGAAGGGAGTGTCTTTATGCCTATTGTTGTAAAGCATATGCATCTGCAGTTATGCAAACCCCTCCTGTGGAAATGCAAACAGGCTTACTGCAATGTTTGCCACTGAGGAATATGAAGTCATATCAAAGTATCTTGAAAAAGTCTCATATGTATGCTCTCTGTAGATTAGTAAAATAGCTAGATTAAACCAATCGATTCTCCTGAGCGTATAAAAGCTGCTAGTGTCTTTAGGATATTTACTATCATCATTAGTTGTTACCACAGGACAGTGAAATTCAGCACCCCTGCTTTTTTTACTTAATAAACATGCAACAGTCTTAAAAGAATAGTTCATTCCTAAATGAAATCATTTACTCATCCTCCACTTTTTCCAAACTGTTTATTTTTTCTCTGTTAAACACAAAGTGATGTTTTATAAACACATTTCAGCAGGAGCATGCACACAGGGATGGGCAGTATTTATTATACAAGTATTTCTAATACATATTTTAAATACAAAATAGTATTTTGTAATTTGTATTTTATGGTGTTTATGAAAATGGGTTTATATTTTGTATTAAAATACTTTAGTGTCTTGTATTTTGTATTTTTAAAATACTGTAAAATACTTTGTAGGAAGTCTACATGATGACATCATACAAATGCAGCCTCAGTTATTTGCCTAGGTTTGAGATCAGAACAGAAAACTGATTACGAAGGTGGTCAATGCTTGGAGTATGGATGGAATTTATGCAACACACATAAAGAAAATAACAGACAAATGGCATGAGTATATTTGAGAGCAAGTCAACAATCATTGAAATGTTATATTGCACAATGCTAAGACCAGTAATATGTATACACTCTAGGGTTGGGCCGTTAGACGATGCCATCGTCCATCGGCAATGGCCGATGGACATCTCGATGCTGAGCCGGCATCGCCGATCTTCCACCCCGCCCCCGTCGCAAACCCGCTCGTGAAAAATACACACTCAGGCGCCGTTTACACTAATATAGCTTAGTATTAAAATGGCATTTTAGAACGAAAATGATCCACGTCCACACTGGTGTTTCATCTAGCATTTCTGAACAGTCCTGCGTCCACTGAAAACGCACATCACGTGACCACACCCACCCACACACACAGACACAGCCACAGCTACATACACACACACTGTCATGCGCTCGTCTGAGCTCTAGAGAACAGTGTACGTCGGACAGTTTATCAAGGATGTACCGCTATAGTGAGATGTATCGTGTCTCACTATAGCTGTTAAACGTGATATTTAATTAATTTTGTCTCTATCTAACGACTCTTCTGTCTTTTAAATCTATCAGGTAACGTGTCACAGCGTCAGTACACTGCTTCAATCTTTCGCTTTCACGCTTGTACTTAGTCATTTTAGCGAAAACCTCAGATACTGTTGGTTGTGCACCTTTTTTACCAACCAAGTTTGTCGATGCCATTATACTGACACTGAGTCCCGCGAAAAAAAGTGATTGACAGGTGGTAATTTGTGTGCAACTTATCTTTGTTTATTTAGGATTTGGTTATGGGTAAAACAAAGACCATGCGGGCCAGGTAGTTGAAACGGTAGGCTACAAATAATTAATTCCTTATGAATTAATTAATTATTCATACATAATTAATTCACCTCCGCCTATAAGGACGATGCCATCGTCCATCGCGATGTTTCACATTAGACATCGTACGATGCTAAACTGGTCACCATCGCCCAACCCTAATACACTCTCAGAAATAAAGGTACAGGAGCTGTCACTGGGGCAGTACCTTTTCAAAAGGTGCATATTTGTACCTGAAGGGTCCATAATGGTACCTCAAAGGTACTTTTTAGGTACATTTGCGCACTAATATCCACCTTTGAGGTGCCACTGTGAACTCTTTGGGTACAAACATGTATCTATTGAAAAGGTGAGTGACAGCTTTTGTACCTTTACTTCTAAGAGTGTAATGGCAGTATAGTGTACAATTCGGCATCAGCATCTTTGCTTAAGAAATGGATAAAATAATAGTGAAAGGAATAAAATATGAGTCTAAAAACAGGAAAATGGAGCCTACGGCACATAATCATTATCAGTCTCAGTGCTGCAGAGAATGTTTAGATATATAAAACACCTAAAGATGGTGTACTGGTGTTCACTACGGGGGTAAACTGAGACTCTTCCAGTTAAAGAAGAACTAATTACTTTGTTTAAAGGAATGTGCCCAACACTGCTTAATAGAAGTGGAAAGTCCTGCCCATTAGTGATGATCTTAGTGAACAACTTACTGTTGTTGTTGTTTTTTATGTCTGTCTTAGGTATTGGGTGAGGCTAACATTCTTAACCACGTCCCTCCAACTGTCATTTTAGACAACAAATCACTATCGTTTTTCTTTTCTTTTCTTTTTTTGGCCAGAACTCATTTTCCCAACCCCGTATAATGTCTTCCAAATGTTTTCTTATTTGTTTAGGTGCAGTCTTGTTTTCTTATTTCGTTTTAGATTTGAATTAGCATATCTGTGAGTCATCCTGGTTGTATCCCATGTCTCCCCACCTCAGGTGCAGGACGCAGTGCGCTGCAGGATGGGTGGCTGCAAAGACGACAGCGAAAACTCTCCGGATTCCTGCAAGAACGGCCAGGTGCAGATCATGGTGAATAGCATTCCATTCCATCTCATCTCACAGGGGACACTTAAAGGGGATTTTTCACTGAAAGATTGTTTTCATACGTACAGTATTGGTGAAAATACCTGATTTTTTTGAGTGAAGGTATTATGCCATAGGGAAATCCATTGCCATTTGACAGGTTTAATCCAACATCATAACTTTTCATTCCATCCTTGTTATCATGAAACTCACAGCAAACAACAAAAACATAGCTCTGATCATGCCCTATTCCATACAGTTGGAGACACTGTTAAATGCTGCACATACTGTAAATGGTGTTTCTGTCAGCTGACTTGCATCACTTTAGAGCAAAATAGGGCCAAAGTTGGCCCATTGTAACCTTTGCTTTGGCCCACCATCCCATCTGAGAGGAGAGTGAGAATGATGAAGAAGTTTGGAGGGTATTGCTGGGCCACATAAAAAGCTCAAATTTAATGTTGTAAATGAATCTGTGGTTTTAAAATGTAAAAACTGTCACTCTACAAATAGAGGGCTATGTAGAAGAATGCTCTGCAAGCAAATCAAGGCAAAAAGTTGTGTAACTCCATTCTTTTATAAAATAGATTGTTTTTGTTTTTACTGTAATAAGTTTATTTTAAAATGTATAATATATATATATGATAATATTTCTTCTGGAGAAAGTCTTATTTCCTTATTTGTTTTATTTCGTCTAGGATAAAAGCAGCTTTTAATTTTTTTATAAGTGAAGTTTATTTATAAACTAATTTCGAAAGGATCACGTGCTTATGATTGCTAGCGGCTGGACCCACATTATCCAAATCACCATGCACCAATCAGATGATCCCTAAGCTACTATAAATACCCCGGGTATTCAAGACAACAACTCCAATATGAAAAGCATTTTTTGTAGTGTAATAAATTAATTCCTATAACTAAACAGCACAAAAGCCTCTTAAGAGAGTCAGCTACTACTTCTCTATTAAATTTATTTAGCATAGGCTAAAAGGGTCAGCTCCTATCTATATCCGCTTTTCCTTGTATTAAAGCACTCAAATCAAAAGCATTTTGAATAGCATAACTTACAGTTGAAGTCAGAATTATTAGCCCCCCTGTTTATTTTTTCCCTAATTTCTGTTTAACGGAGAGAAGATTTTTTCAACACATTTCTAAACATAATAGTTTTAATAACTCATTTCTAATAACTGATTTATTTTGTCTTTGCCATGATGACAGTACATAATATTTGACTAGATATTTTTCAAGACACTTCTATACAGCTTAAAGTGACATTTGAAGGCTTAACTAGGTTAATTAGGATAACTAGGCAGGTTAGGGTAATAAGGTAAGTTATTGTATAATGATGGTTTGTTCTGTAGACTATCAGAAAAATATATAGCTGAAAGAGGCTAATAATTTTGACCTTAAAATGTTTTTAAAAAAAATTAAAACTGCTTCTTTTCTAGCCGAAATAAAACAAATAAGACTTTCTCTAGAAGAAAAAATATTATCAGACATACTGTGAAAATTTCTTTGCTCTGTTAAACATAATTTGGGAAATATAAAAAAAAATTAAAAGAGGATCTAATAATTCTGACTTCAACTGTATATATAATTATTTTTGAAAGGTCAAACTACTTAGAAATAAACCTATCAATAATAATAGTATGTACAAGAAAGCATTCAAGTAACATTCTTAGCACTTAAAACCTTCTGGGGTATTTTAATATAGTTTTTAAGCCCGTTATTCAGAGCCCTGCAGTGATTTGTTATGTCAAAGACTATACTTGCTTGTAACCATGGTAACTACAGCAGGAACTCTCCAAGTGTGTGTGTGTGTGTGTGAATCAGTTTGGATGAGCGGGATCACTGCATCCTCCTCTCTGTTTCCTCTTCACAACTCACCCCTCACTTTTTCTTTCTCTCTGCTTTCTCTTCAATCTGCCCCATTACCAGCAGAGATGCTCGCACCGTCCTAGTCTCTACAGTCAGGAGCAGTGCGGCTCGCTCCGATATTCACCCGGGTGCTGCCAAGGCTGCCACCAATCCTGCCCCGCCCACCCCCCACTAGCTTTGGCCAATCACAGTCACGGACACAGCCATAACCACGCCCATATTCTCCATCAGAACCACACTCAGACTCTCAACCACAACCATCTTATGAACCACAATCATGTCCATACTCTTGACAAAAACCACACGCAGACTCTAAACCACAACCACATTCATGCGCTCAACCACAACCATGTGCTCAACCACAACCAGGCGCTCAACCACAACCATGCGCTCAACCACAACCATACGCTCAATCACAACCATGTGCTCAACCACAACCATGCGCTTAACCACAACCAAGCCCACATTCTCCACCAGAGCCAAAGCCAAGTCCTGGAGCAAAACCACATGACCGTACGTCTTAGAAATGAGCGTGTTTGCAGTAGAGGTAGTTCTGTCAATTTTAGAGTGTAGATGACAACCCAGTGTGAGCATATTAGCCGGCTAATTAGATAAGTGGCTAGCTGTCAGCAGATCCAACTTCAAGGTATTTAGTGCAAAGTTACTGCTTAGTTGCCGTGGCTGTGCGGTAGAGAGTTTGCCTAGTCACATGTCTTATTTCATCTCATGCATTTTCCTTTCAACATGCAGGTGTTCTTGTACATAGTTTTTTCTCGTTTCAGATGCTAAAATTGCTCAATGCCCTGACTAAAGCGCTGTTTTGAACTCTGTTGAGAGTCAATTCTTTTGGCAGCAGTAGCCGACACTGCATTCCAATGAGGGCCTGAAGTTAAAAAGAGCCACTCTGGGACAGACATTTTGGGTTTACCCTGAGGGACACAGTCAGTTTGTGTCCATTGTACTATTACTATTTGTTTTTTTTGTTTGGAAGATTAAGCCCAGCTGTGTCAGATTGCGGTATGCAAATGTATTTTCTCTTTGTTTCATTGTAATTAGTGCTGGTGCTAAGGGATCTGCTTTTTTAATGCAGAGGTGTTGCACTACATAAGGGCTGTTTCTCAATATGCGTTCTTCAGCATTCTTGCGTACTCGTGTTCTTGTGTAACGTCATCATCCACCAAGTTCAGTTCCAATACTCAAGACCGCATGAATGGAGGACGCGTGAAAGTTCCCAGATGTGTTCTTGATATTGAGGACACATCAATGCAGACTTGAGCGCAAAACTCACTCGAGAAATCCCATAAGTCATTGAGGCTGAATAAGGAGGTGGGAAGCGCAGCTTTTCATATATATTTATTCATTAAGTTCGGAGATATAACTAATTTATCTCAGGAGTTTCCCTAAATGACACGGTGAAAGTAAACATTACCATGTAAATCTTAATACAGCCATAAACACATTAAGGATGTTTATTCGTATTAAAATTAGTTTTATTTGTATTGTGCAACGTATATTTGTAAGGTTTTTATGCACAGTATATGTTGCGAAAAAGGGAAAAACAATAAATCGTTGTATGAATGCTATAATGTTTAAATAATATTCCATTAAAAATGCGTGAAGGTCATGTGACCATCAGGAAGAACCAGGGAAGAACGCAGCATCTCATTTTTCACAGGATGCGTTGTCTTTTCTTGGGGTGTCCCGAGTTCGTTCTTTCGATGTAACTTGGCAAGACCGGTCTCCACAAGAATGCAAGTCCGTTCTCTGCGTTCTTGGAATTGAGAAACAGCCAAGGACTTTATCGCAACACTGCTTATGCTAAATGTTGATTGCTAAAATTAACATTTTGTTTCTTTTTGATGGACTCTTTAACCACTTATGGCCCGTTTCCACTGAGGGGTACGGAACGGTACAGTTTGGTATGCTTTTATGGCCATTTCCGCTGTCAAAAGGTACCAAAAAGCAAACCGTACCGTACTACTTTTTGGGTACCCTTTTGAAAGGGTACCTACCACAACAAAAGAGTACCAAAAGGCGAAGCAAGACGCGCAGCTGAAAGCTATTGGTTTACAGAGATACGTCACTAGCCCATGCACAAGTCAGGAGAATGAAAACAAAGGAAGCGCCATTTTTAAATACACAGCCGAGACATTACACCATAATAATAAATACATATAATAACAAGCCATGGTCGACCCGAGCTCAAACAAACCTTGTTGTCATCTAGGGGAGAGCGGAGCACAAAGTAACACTTTTTGGTTTTGGTCAAATAATGAACAAAGTAATAGGGTGAGACAAACCCTATTTTTTTTACTAACAACACACAAGCCTCTCCTACAAATAAGCACTGGAATTATGATCGCCGGACCTTTGATTTCTGTGCAGTATTGCCAAAAATAACAGGAGTAAAAATGTTACTGTTTACCCCACCTGCGGGGCATGTTATAACAGACAGGGGGTTAGTTGTAACACATGCGTATAAAGGCAGATTTCACACAATTCGTTTAAAGGTGCTGTATGTAAGTTTTTGATTCTTCTTAAGCATAAAAATACCATAATATGTTTGCAGATATTTAAGAAACATCCCAAGTGAACATACTTGTTTAACTGAAAAACAATGCTGAAGTCAGATATTCTGCTTTGAAAATGTTTTTTTTCCGTGCCGGAACACTGTCTTTGTTTAGGTAAAGTTAACCTGCAGAATGCCAGTTTAGCCAATTATGTTTCAGCACTCCGGGTTGCCTTGTTGGAAAACAGCGTATTTCATTCATTCATTCAGAAAGGCTCTGAAAGCATGCCGTGACCGAAATGGACAGTATCAGACGTCGAAATGAGACAGATTCAGTTCCACATGAGGTTATTAATTAGCAAATGATATAAATATTACGAACGTAAACATTAGGTGAGCAGGTTACATTGTAATCTCGTTTCCTAACAACACGCAAACAGTAGTTTGACTCTTTGCACCAGACGAAACACGACAAAAATGTAAATACAGCCTTTCAGAAGCACAGAATAAGCACTCACTCACGAAACGGTAAGGTTTAGAATCCATTCAAACTCACATTGTTAGCATTTAGCACTGAATAAAACATACGAGGCTTACCTGAGGTGCACTGTCATAGGTTTCACATGTTGAGCTGTGAGAAATAGAAACCGTTTCTAATATCTCAATTCGAGGTGTTGGTTAGAACTAAAACTCCTTTTAATATGGAACATAATTCCTTCTATCGCGTGTCGTTGATTTTATTTAGAACACGGTTTAAATCACTCGTTCCTGTGTTTAAATCACTCGCTCCTGTACTCAATCTCTGGCATCCCACGCGTGTGTTTATTTTGATCAAGGAGTGCAATACCCAGTTCAACCACTGGGTGTCAAACTTACATACTGCACCTTTAAATTCAGTTTACTTTAAATAGTAGCTATATTTCCTCAGTAATTGGCTCATTTGGCTCACAACTAACCCCGCTGTGTCATGTTTTACTCAAAACTGGCTAGCAGTCACTGTGTGTTTTATACATCTTTCAAAATGGTTCATGGTAATCACAACATTGTAAGATTTTACGTACACACTTTCACCGATTTTTTTTTTTTCAAAGTAAAAAAATATCGACTGTAATAAAAAATAGTTTTATGCTGCAAAAATGGTTTCTCCTGTGTATCTCATCCAAATTTCGCAGAAAAATATCAATAACTGGCAGGAAGACGTCTGCCAACACTGTGGTGAAAACCTCAGAAGCATGCCATGGTTAACCCTGAGCAAATACCTTAAAACTCAGTGTTATATTTAACCCCGCGTTACTTCGTGTCCCGCGCTCCCCTACCCTCTGCCCTGTAGTTGTTTACAAGGCTGTCTAAAGTGCGAGTGGTTTCACTTTCTCGAGAGAGCTCGTGTGCGTGTCTATATTTGAAATAACGAACCTAAGAAATAACGTGCGAGTGATTATTGAAGTGCTTCTGACATCCGATCCTTTCAGAAACGCACAAATGCAAGAAAAAACTAAGGAGAAGCCCGAAAAAACAAAGGAGCAAATGATTTCAGCAACCTAAAGCGTGAAGCATACCATTGGTACCATTTTGGCAGTGGAAAGCAAACCTGATAAAGGTGACCCATACCGTACCATTCAGTGGAAATGGGCCAATAGTGTCTGTTACTGTGGTCAGCTCCACCCCCCACCATAAGTTGTACAGTTGTGTATATTATCAGGAAATTGTGTGTGTGTGTGTGTGTGTGTGTATATATATATATATATATATATATATATATATATATATATATATATATATATATATATATATATATATATATATATATATATATATATATAGTTCAGTTATGGACAACTTGCCTTTAATAAGAAACTAATATGGTCTCTTCTTTGTCCTTCATTCACTTGCACAGACTGACTTTGAGAAAGATGTTGACCTGGCATGCCAAACGGGTATGTTGTTTCTAGACCAACAATTTTTGCCTTGCTGTCACTATCCTACCTTCATTGCTCTCTTATTCTTGCACATTCCTCACTTGTTCTTTCACATTGCCCTGGTTTTAATGCTGTTTTACTGATTAAGTTGGTGTAAATTTAAACCCTGCACATCATTGTCTTCCCCTCACTTGCAGAAAGAGGACACCCATGTAAGTCTCACTCTTAAGTTGGAACATTCCTGTATGTATGTATGTATGTAATTTGTTGCAATATTATTTAGTTGTTTTGCATAAATTGGCATACAAAACATGCATGTTTGCTTATTGATTACCATTCGGCATGTTAGGGCTTTCAATTTAACCTGGAGGAATTACCATTATCAAAATAATCAACCTTATTAAATATCAAAAGTTAGGCTATTACGGCTGATGTACTTTTTTGTCTTAGAGAAGCTGATTTGTGCATGGCTTTTCCCTTCTAACTTTACCTAATTCTACTGAACTGTCACTGTAGCATATCTGAGGCATCTTTTGCATGCCGAGACTCCTGCCTATTAACTTACCTGCCTGAAAATGTTTGTCCTTTCTTGCCCTCACTACCTTCTGCATGCTTTGACCCTTCCCTGAACTCTGACCCCTGCACTGACAAACTCCATTTCTATACACTGCAACTGAGTTAATTTTCTCTTTTCCCATCATTCCCTCCACTAATCATATTCTTTCCACACCCACCTGAATCTTGCTTGCACTCCTATTGCTTCAACCTCTCTATGAAATATCTGGGTTCTATTCCTTTGGGAATTCCTGCACAACTGTTCTCCATCTCTCCCCTTTATTTTCTATCATGTATCATTTCACCACTCAACTTTGTTATGATTGGTTTCTCTGTCACTGTCCATCTGTGTGGTCTTGTGTACTCGACCTCTGCTCTGTCGTTTTCTTCCTCCCCACTTCTGTCTTTCTCTGTTCTCTCCCTCTCTTCCCTTCTTCTCCCTACCTCAGTCATCTTTAAGGAGGTGAACACCTGTAACCCTGCCACCATAACTGGAACTCTATCTCGCATCTCCCTGGATGACGAGGATGATCCCAAGTTGGCAGCTCATCAGGAAGGCGTTAATTTCAGCAGTTTGCCTGGAAACATCCCACCCACTAACCTCCTGGTACAGGTACCTCCGTTGGGTCCCCTAAACGAGCTCAGCGAGCAGCCACTGAAGAAGGAGGTCAATGTGGAGCAACAAGGTCAGCATCAGCGATCTGGACCCATCTACTTGTGCACAGAGAGTGGGTTGGGATGGGCCCGACCGAATCCTTCTTCCACCCAGGATTCAGCTGGTGGAGGAGGTGGGGAAGGGGATTACATGGTGTTGCCACGTCGGACAGTCAGTCTTAAGCCCCCTCCTCCACCCCAGGATGAGGGGAAACCCCTAAACATTACAGTAGATGACCCCCCTTTTCCCCCACCCCCTTCACCAATGACTCTGCATCCAGCCGAGAGCGAAGCATACCCTGCAGACTTTGCAGCTACAGACCACATCAGCATGAACTTAAACCGCTCCTACAGCACGCTCAAACAGTTACCGGCCCATGCCGGACACACACACTCCCACACCAACACCCACACTCTGCAGGTCAAGCAGAATCGTCCTTCTGTCCGGCAGATCCTCACCTCGGGAACAGTGGAGCGCACCAGAACCCTTCCCCGCAACCTGGGCAGCACCAACACCAGCATCTCGGCTGGATCTTTGGAAGTAAGTAAAGGTTAAAGTAAGGGTTCATTCTTTCATAATCTAGAATCTCTGTCACTTTCTGAATGGCTTAGGGTATTTCAGAAACCACCCGTTGTTTGCAATTTTGACTTGAGACATAGGTGCACAATAGTGCTGTAATCTCCAGGAAAAAGGGAAAGAGGGACCTCGTAGCAAAAAGGAAAATTTCAGGTAGATAAAAACAATAATCAAACATCCAAGCTTGAATTCAGTGTTTGCACACAATAAACACAAACACTCAAAGTTACAATTCTACCTAGCAACAGACACATAATGAATAATGGGCTAGTTTTCCCAAAAAGGAAAACTGCCACAATTGGCATCATTGCCAACTTCCGTTTTCTATCAACCACTAGATAGATAGATAGATAGATAGATAGATAGATAGATAGATAGATAGATAGATAGATAGATAGATAGATAGATAGATAGATAGATAGATAGATAGATAGATAGATAGATAGATAGATACTGTAGATAGATAGATAGTTTGTTTTTGTAGTCATTGGGGTACAAAACAACTTTAAACCTCAACCCCTTAACCCTCAAAGACGTCATTTTATGTTTTGCTGACAAAAAAATTTGTTTGCAATGATCCGACAGTGAGTAAATAATTCTTGAGTGATCTCTTCCCTTGAGGTGTTGTAACAGGAGAGCAATACCAAAGCTGAATTATCTTATTAGTAATGTCTCCTTTCATTTCGGGGGCTGGATGACAATACATCATCTGTAGTCTCCAGGACGTCATACATACTGATCATCTAGCATCCCTCTCATCATCAGTCTGTTACAGGAATGCATTCAGGTGTGCCTTCTATACCCCGAATCCCCTGTCAACATGATGTTACACAACTTAGTGAGTGCATCGGAGTGTGTGCGTGTGTGTGAGTGTGTGTGTGTGTGTGTGTGTGTATGCAGTTGCGCTTCTCTCTATAATTACACTACAGCCCCACAAGGAGGGACAGCAGATGGTGAGAGCGAAACAGCCAGAGGAAGTGCCTGGGAGAGCCTGTGCTCCTTCATTAACGGACACAAAACCTTCCCGCTCTGTCCCTACACATAGTTCTTGGGACTAGGGCATGAAGTTCTAACTAAAGTCAGTTGTCAAACTTAAATTATTAGCCCTTCTGTGATTTTTATTTATTTTTCTCTGTTTCAAATATTTCCCAAATAATGTTTAACAAAGCAAGGAATATTTCACAGTATTTCCTATATTTGTTTTATAATCTTATTTGTTTTATTTCGACTAGAATAAAAGGAGTTTTCATTTTTTTTAAAAACATTTTAAGGTCAATATTATTAACCCCCTAAGGGGCTGATCACAAACACGCTTTTTGTGTTGAGAGCAGTGGTGTAAAGTAACAAATTACAAATACTCAGACTACTGTAATTGAGTAGATTTTCTCAGAAATTGGATTTCCTAAGTAGTATTAAAAATGTGTACTTTTACTTTCCCTTGAATACATTTTAGTGCTGTATTGGTACTTTTACTACATTACTTCAAACTGCTGTCACTACTTTTATTTTTTCTTGTCTATGGGGATTGGCTAAGTAGTCTTGTAATTCCTGTCCAAGGTAAATCGCATAATAATGAACTACCTCAAGACATGGGCGATTAATAATTGCAGCAAACCCAGAGACTGTTTAGATGTATGTCAATAATGAAAAGATGATGGATGTGTACTGTATGATGACTGAAATGGCCCTAAACACCAAACCGGCACATGACTTTAGAATGACATTGTACCGCAACGTTGTGGGGACGTTGCATTTTGTTTAGAAATGAAAATTGGTTTAACATCAGAACCCAACGTCCAACTTAAAATCAACATTTAATGATGTTACAGGGGGGCTAATATTTCAGGAGGGCTAATAATTCTGACTTCAACTATATATATATATATATATATATATATATATATATATATATATACAATATATATATATATATATACAACATATATATACAGTTGAAGTCAGAATTATTAGCCCGCCTGTCTATTTTTTTCCCAATTTCTGTTTAACGGAGAGAAGATTTTTTCAACACATTTCTAAACATAATATTTTTAATGACTCATTTCTAAAAACTGATTTATTTTAGGCGACGCAGTGGCGCAGTAGGTAGTGCTGTCGCCTTACAGCAAGAAGGTCACTGGTTCGAGCCTTGGCTGGGTCAGTTGGCGTTTCTGTGTGGAGTTTGCATGTTCTCCCTGCGTTCGCATGGGTTTCCTCCAGGTGCTCCGGTTTCCCCTACAATCCAAAGACACGCGGTACAGGTGAATTGGGTAGGCTAAATTGTCCGTAGTGTATGAGTGTAAATGAGTGTGTGTGAACATTTCCCAGAGTTGGGTTGCGGCTGGAAGGGGATCCGCTGCGTAAAACACATGCTGAAAAGAAAATTAATGAATGATTTATTTTCTCTTTGCCATAATGACAGTAAATAATATTTTACAAGATATTTTTCAAGACACTTCTATACAGCTTAAAGTGACATTAAAGGCTTAACTAGGTTAATTAGGTTAACTAGGCAGGTTAGGGTAATTATACAAGTTATTGTATAACGATGGTTTGTTCTGTAGACAATCAAAAAAAATATATATAGCTTAAAGGGGCTAATAATTTTGACCTTAAAATGATATTTAAAAAATAAAAAAATGCTTTCACTCTAGCCAAAATAAAACGTTAAAAGTTTCTTTGGTCTGTTAAACATCATTTGGGAAATATTTAAAAAAGAAAAACAATCAAAGGGGGGCTAAAAATTCTGTCTTCAACTTTATATAATTATTCTAAATTGTTATTCAAAATGTAGTAATCTAAGAACAATCTTCTTTTCTTTTTTCAGCTGGTGTCACTCTTAATATTTTTACGCCCACAGGGTTTAAGACCTTAAATAATGCCTATACTGTATATATATATATATATATTTCTCATCCATTCTCCATTTTCATTTCTCTCTGTTTCACATACTTACTCACAAGTGCCTATACACAAGAGTATATATCGTTCTGTATAATATCTTCATTGAAAGGGCTGCAGTGATTTAAAGTGATTTTTTAAAACTTCACTTTTCCTCTGAAGAACCCAGCGACTCAAGTTTGGTGTCATAAAGTTAGGGTCACACGGGGAAAAGTTCCTTAGTATTGGTATTGACATCAACTCCGATGGGATTTGTAGTTCCTTGGCTTTCAGTCACCTAACTCACCCGGTGACACCTGAAGCAACTTCACTTTGTAAACAGCTAACTTCTCACACTTTAAACAAGGTACACGCTGTGCCTCATACACATCCTCCCTTTGTGAGCACCATGTGCCCAGGTCATGACTGCTTTATGTCTGCGAGTTTGAGCTTGTGACAAATTGCCATACAGTGTCAGAAACTATTGGCTAACTGTGTGTTTTGAAGAACCTAAACTCTTTTTGTTACGCATATTTCTGTCATATCTCTGTTATATGACATTTTAAGTCTCAATTATAACTGGAAATAAAGATATTCTGGAGGGCGCAGGTGTGGGAAACCTTGTAAAAGTGGCTACATTATATTTTAAAGAGAAACTTCAACCAAAATGATTATTCTGTCATCATTTACACCACTTGTTCCAAACCTGTTTGAGTTTATTTCTGCCATTGAACAAAAAAGAAGATATTTTGAAGGATGTTGGAAACTGGAATCTATTAACTTCTGTAGTACTTTTTCTACTATGGACGTCAGTGGCTATCACTTTCCATATTTCTTTAAAATATATATATTTTTGTGTGTGTGTGTGTGTGTGTGTTGAATAGAAAAAATAAACTCATACAGGTTTGCTTAGGTTACAACTTAAATTGTAAACAGTGTACAGTAAATGGTGACTAAATGCACATTTTTGTGAACTACACAATCTCTTTAATGGACAACAACTACAATACAACCTAGCATAGGTTTCACGTATTCTCAGACTTCAGACATGTATACATTTTAAGCCTTTATAACAAAAATATGAGTAGTAGTTGATGTTTTTGTTAGTCTATCATGTCACAGACTCACACAGCTTGGCTCACCCTGTATGTGCTGCTATAGGTGGCTCAGTGACCTGCACTGTTAGGTCATTTGTTTTCTAGGACACGGTAACCAAGTAATCTCCTTTTCCAAGTACAAATATCTAAATCAATTAAACTAATTTTAAACAATGTGTTGTATTGTTACAATGTAACGGTGAAAATATAATTTTTTTTCAGACTACACAATATTAGCCCAATTTTGTCATGATTGATGTAAGGTGTTGCATTGATTTGTAAATGTCAATGGAAATTGAACCAAGAACCAATTATTTTATAGTGTCATAGTGGATAAACGTTTATTTTTCTGTCATGTCTGTTCATTGTCCATTTAAACAACACTTTTGCATTATGATGTTGGTAGTTTGTAAACAATGTACAAAATTTAATTAAATTAAATTAAATTAAATTAAATTAAAATTTTCTCTTTACATTGTAAAAGTGCACAAATGCACGCACATCACTCTAAATGGGTGCTCAGCCAAACATCAAAACTGCACAAGCACCATAGTTTCAAAAAAATACCAATTTATTAAATTAAAAAGGGCAACACAAAGCATGTAACATTTTGAGCACATCGGCTCTTCATCAGCTTTGGTGTTGCCGCCTCTTTACATTGTACCATTCAAAGCTGGTTGAAAATCAGAAAGTTTTCCTCGAGTAAACAGTAATTAAATATCTATTCTAAGCTTGCGAAAAGACCAAAAGTGTTGCAAAAATGTATTTGGTCTTGTATGTTACTATGCACTAGTCTAAGTGCAACATTCAAATGTACAAACATACTTTGTTTAGAACTGAGCTAGTACTTTTCGGTATTCACAGAAGACTAGATATGTTTACATATCAATACAAACTCACCACATTCCTGTGCTGTTTACAGTATATGAAAGCACATACTTTATTTGTAGATCAAAGTGTAATATCATCATCTCTGATGCTGTTTTATGGAAGGGAAAAAGAGACTTGTTAAACACTATTGCCAGGCCTATCTAGCAATGCCTGCCCAGTTCATGACTGTTTAACATGATGGGGAAATACAGTATTGGCTAATTCTTCTCATTTCATACAATCTTTTTTGCAGCTTATATAGTCATACACTGTAAAATAATAATAATAAGGGTGATGCAGTGGCGCAGTAGGTAGTGCTGTCGCCTCACAGCAAGAAGGTCGCTGGTTCGAGCCTCGGCTGGGTCAGTTGGCGTTTCTGTGTGGAGTTTGCATGGTCTCCCTGCGTTCGCGTGGGTTTCTTCCGGGTGCTCCGGTTTCCCCCACAGTCCAAAGACATGCGGTACAGGTGAATTGGGTAGGCTAAATTGTCCGTAGTTTATGAGTGTGTATGGATGTTTCCCAGAGATGGTTGCAGCTGGAAGGGCATCCTCTGCGTAGAACATATCCTAGATAAGTTGGTGGTTCATTCCGCTGTGGCGATCCCAGATTAATAAAGGGACTAAGCCGAAAAGAAAATGAATGAATGAAAAATAATAATAATAAATAAATAAAAAATCTGGGTTCCACAAAATCAATTTGTGTTAGGACAACATAAAGGAATTAAGTTAACTTATTAATTATTTAAAATTTAAATAGATAAAACATAAAAGATAACTAAATAAGTGTGTTGTTTTCTCAAATTTTTAAATAAGTAGTTTAAACAAACAGCAAATGTCTTTTTTTTTTGTGTATGATCAGCTCTTAACTCAATGATGATTATGTTCAGGGACAGCACTTCATGCTTGGTCAAATAATAACATTTTTAATACAAATTTGACACTAATTTACCAAAACTATTAAATAGATACATTGTCCTGTGAGATTTGACCCTTTTTGACATTTTCCATGACCCATATGAGGTTGCCATGGAAATAGATAAATAGGATGTCACTTTTTTTGGTAATGTTATGGGAGTACACATTAAAGCAGGGTGCGAATTACAAGGGGGGTTTGGGGGGATTGACCACCCTAATTAATGCTTGATCCCCCCTGAAGGACATCAAAACAACATGTAGTCCTTTAAATAGTGACAAATAGTTGGCTCTGATCTGTATCTTAAATGATAATATTATTAATTAAAATTATAGATAATATTAATATTAATTTGACCACCCCTATAACGGTTCATTCCATTGTGAACACTAAACCGTGCTAGTAAGTCTATGCGAAAGAAAAACCATTCAAAATTCGGAAACTGGCAGATCCAGATCACCAATAGACAACGTAAGTGTTTGTTACTACATAAAGCCTAAAAGTACAGTCAAATTAGCTGTATAGTTTGTATACTGTAGGTCAGAATTTACTAAATATACTTTAAAACACTGAAAACTTAAATATGTTTTTTAATAATTTGATCTAATTGAAATAAATACATACATATAATTAACTGAAACTTGTATTACACAAACTAACATTACCAAAAAAGCTGACCCCCCTCATCGTCAATGTACAATTCGCACCCTGATTAAAAGTATCGTTCTTCTCCGACACTTTTTCTATTTCATTATTTAACATTTTTCTTATGCATTAATCTAAGACACCTGCCCAACGCTCACCTGTTGATTAAGTTGAGGTGTTCATGAAAACACCTACTGGAAAACCACAGTTCAGTCAGTTAAGAAGTATTGCATTCTCCCTCCACCTGCATGAGAGACAAATGCGTCATGGGCGCCAGAGCCGAAGTAAACTCAGGGTTAAAAGATGTGCACTTGTGATTGATGGTGTCTTCTCTCCCCCCTCCCCTTCCCCCAGAGGAAAAGAGTACGGTACTCTGAGCTGGACTTTGAGGTAAGACCCGTCCCCATCTGTCCTTAGACTGGTGTTTGTGCTTCCGTCCAACACTAGCTAGAGATTTTGGACTCGTACAAGAGTCAATGATAGTCGCCGCTCTTTTGCTTGTTCCCCCCGTCATGCATTTAGTATTAGTAGTATCCTATCCATGGCAGAACTGCTCAGTGTTTCACATGCCTTGATTCCTTGGGCTTTTTATTGGCGTTATTGCAGAATAAGGTGGCCATATATAGACATTTGCCAATTTATTTATGTATTTTCTTTGTCTTTCCATTTCCTCAATTATTTGATTCAATTCAATTGGGTATACGCGCACACACACATTGTGCTTGTTTTGCCAGTTTATGAGGACCCTTCATTGGAATTTATTTCATACTGTAAAAAAGGTTATTACATTGCCTTACCCTAAACCATATCTGCCAACATTTGTTTCTGAAATTCCGGAAGACCGGGATGGTGGGGGGATGTGTGTTTGTCTGAATACAGTTATGTGGTGTTAGTAATATGGACTGGCTTTCGGGTGGCCGCTGCAATTGGATACTGTACCAAAAAGTTGGCGACCCGAGGGAGTTACAGACTGTACCAAAAACCTGTGGACTGGGGGAGATGGGTCTGAAATATGGGAGAAAATGTAAAATGGGTGTTGGCAGGTATGGCCTAAACCTAACCCTCAGTATTGTAATACCTAGGTCAGACATATGTCATTACACAGTTTGGTGTCTCATAAACAACCTAACCCTCACAGTAAACATATGGCACATTTGAATTGCAAAAAAATACCCTGTTAAGTTTGATTTTAACAATTTTGAATTATGGCAACAGGGATTGTCCTCATAAATCACCTCAGCATTGTAATACATAAGTCAGACACATGTCATTACACAGTTTGGTTCCTCATAAACAACCCAACCACATGAAAACCTATGGCACATTTCAACTGCAAAAAAAAAAGACCCTGTTAAATTTTATTTTAACAATTTTGAATTATGAGGGCATTGTCCTCATAAACCACCTTAACATTGTAATACCTAAGTCAGACACATGTCATTTTGAGTTGACATAACTCAAATAGGGATTGTCCTCATAAACCACCTCATGTCATTGCACAGTTTGGTTCCTCATAAACAACCAAAACCAGTACACACACATATGGAAAGTGATTATTTGTAGCAAGCCTATTACAACCACTTCAGCCAGTGATGGAAAAATGAAGCCATTTCAAGATTTTGCATGCTTTAGAATCACATGACATCACCTAGTTCTGTAAAGGTTAGTGCTTTTATTTTGGAATTAAAGGCTTTTAGATGCATTTTGCCACACCTGTTTTGTACAGTAAATAGCCCTAATATATATATATATATATATATATATATATATATATATATATATATATATATATATATATATATATATATATATATATATATATATATATATTATTATATATATTATTATTATTATATATTTTTTGCTATTTTTGTTGTTGTTGTTTAATAAATATAAATTTCTAAGCAGTTGTTGAGCTTGAGCAAGAAAAAAAAAAGAGGACTTTGCAAAGGTAGTTTAAGGAAGAGTTTAAGGAAGAGTTTGGCTAACAGCAGTGGTTTTTGAAGCAAAATTGTTCCAAATGAGAAAAACAACATAATATATGTATATTTAGGGTTTCCATGAAGAGAAATTATACATGGCTTAAAACTTAATAATGCCACCCAGTAGCTGGTTTCTTTTAAACCCCACAGGGATCATACACAGAGTCGAACATTCAAAATGAGCTTAATTCTAACCAATCTCCATTAATCTTTTAATAAGTGTCAACATTTATTGGTCAATGGCCTTCGTGTTTTTGAGAAATACAAGTGTCTTCAGAGATATGCTTGACACTTTAGATAAAGACAAATGGTTGCAAATTTACAGCTTGAATATTATTATTTACAATTTTTGCATGTGCCACCACATGGTCAGATGATGCAATTTTTGTGTGACCCACAGATTGAGCTCAGACATGTACATTGAAAAAAATAATTCAGAGATGATTCCTTGGATTTACTATTTTTTTTTTTTACGTTAAGTGGCTGTAAACAATTTGTTTGGGCTGAATTTAAACAAACAAATTAAGTAGAATGTTATTAAATTTAATTTGTTTGTTTAAATTCAACTCAAATAAATTGTTTGCAACAGTTTTGCAGACATCATTTTTTTCAGTGTAGAGGCTGATGAAGATCTTTCTACACCGGTTTATTTGACTTTATCTGCATTTCTCAAAAGCATTGCAAGCTACGCTGATCACAAAAACGATCAGTAATTCTAAAATCTTGGGTTACAATGCTTTTGGAAAAGCAGTCCATTTCTAGATCACACAAGTATGTTTTGTGGAAAAATTACAAACATTGATCCCCCATTACACACCAGAATTGTATAAATTAGATGTACAAAGAGCTTTCCATGTCAAATATCTGGTCACCGTATTTTAAAGTGATATTTTTGTAATGTCATCACAAAAGGGTGCTACCTAATAACAAAACATGGCCCCATTTAAAGCATGCTTCTGAGCAGGATGATGGCTGCTGAAACACTGAAACAGCGTACAGCTCTAAGTGTGGAGTGAGTGGCATTATTGTGTGTGAAAGAGATAGATGGCATAATGAGACGAATAGAAAGTGCACGTGTGTGACTGAGGCAGCCTGGAGGGCACCTCCATAGAATGATCACCTGGCAGGATCCAGCAAATCTCCAGTCTCCAGCCGCCCAATCCATTTCCCCCCAGAACACACTTGTGTGCTTTTAAACCAGCAGTTCTTCAATTATGCTTGAAAGCTTAAGTCAAGTGATGACTGGATATTTGCTCTCCAGTATGGAGGCTTCTTCTCAATCTGAGGTATGTCTTGTTACTAACACATTTAGATGCTTTTAGAGCTTCATAACATCTTTCATCATAGTCAGTGCTGCATGAGACGACCCCCCTCCTGTCCCCATAAATAAATTAGGCCTGTCAGTGGACTAAAATAGGTTTATGTTGTTGTTGCAGAGGTGAATTTCTAAATTATTAGGTAAATTTCTAAATTATGCTCTTTTAATTTGTTGTGTAAAATGATGTGCATTTACTTTTAAAGCATTAAATTGTTTATTAAAAATAAATAAATAAATATTTTAATGTATTTATATATAAAATGTAATTGTTTAAAAATCATACAAATTATTAGTGTTTGTGCTGGATTGTTGTTTAATTTGCATGTATTTTTTTTCACTTACCTCAATAATTGCATCTGTGTTATCTTTTACAGTATATCAATTTTTTTAAAATTTAACTAATGACTTAAACCAGATCACTCTAAACTGATACTAATAACAACAAATAGGGCTAATAAAATGTAGAGCTGCAATACAATCCTTATATTGCAGTGCAATATGGGTGTATATCGGCACTGGTGGGAGGCGTGCGTTGGCTTTAGTGTCCCAGTGACAATATACAGCCATATCACACTGCTACGAGTGTGATATTGCATTTATACAACAGTTCAACAGCATAATCCTGTATACAAAAAAGAAAATCAAACACAAGAGTCTCAAAAATCCTTTTGTATGAGGAACTACTTCCGCTATTCCTTCACATCTGCAGCTGACGTCAGATCAGCAGAAACCGCTGCTACTTCACAAACGTCACTTTAGAGCTAGTATGTGAATGATTCTCTAGCATAAAGTCTAAAATGATCACAAAACAGGTGATTTTGCTCACATTTTAAGATTATAAGGCTGAACAGCATGAAATGCCATCAGTCAACAGAGATTTTCCAGTATTTCTCTGTTGCAATCGTGAGATCACAATAATTAACCGCAAAAAAAGCCAAAGCAAATCAAACACTACCAGATTACTATGATATAAATACAGCACTACAACATACAAAAGAGAGAGATCGACTTAGAATATCACTTACCAGTTCTGTAATGATTTATTCAGCTGTTCTTTGAAACTTGCGCTGAGAAAATGTTGTTTTTCTCCCCTAAGGGCTTATTATGCGGTCTCTATCGCCTTCTTGTGGCAGAATGTCAACCGTCTTTGCTCTGCTCAGTATGACAGACTGGCCGCCGACGTGCTGAATTTCTGAAATCGGCACTATCCTTATGAATAAACTGCATAGCTGCAATCTAAACAACTACATTCTCGCTGAAAAACATCTCAAAAGTACATTATGTGGTCCAACAGTTCCAATATTTGTCAAACTGTAGTGAGTCTATTGATCTGCTGTCACTCTATGTGGGCGGAGTCATACAGAAGGGTGAAGAGGCTGTACGAGTGCTGTCATTGCAGAATATTGCAAGGCTATCAGCCAATCAGATTTGAGAACCAGACAGAACTGTTGTGTGTATATATATATATATATATACAGTATAGAAAATTACGAAAATTAAGTAAAATTACTGTAGCTGTAAAACTCATTTCTTACAGTTGTTTGGAAGAGAAAAGATTGAATATAAAAATCTACAACTAAACTAACCTCCGATTGACTGTTTTCCTAACTCAACAGAATCTATGTAGCTAGTTAAAATGATAAAAATAAATAAACTTATAAAATAATATGATCAAATTAAATTGTGATGCTGCATATTTAGACTCTTAGTTTTTTTTTTTTGCAATTCACTTCATTCACGACAACATTTCTTGCCCCTTAGTATCGTGGGGCATTTTTTTAACAAGCCCCTCCGTTCATTTCCAACCCTGGGTGGAAGTGTCTGTGACTCTTCAACCAGACAATGTTTAATACCTCTCCGAACGCCACTCTTCGAAAGAATGAGTGTTTGTACTGACCCCTATTTTGCAGTTCCCTTGACTGCAGTCAACCCAGCTCCACCCCGGCCTGCCCTTTCTTATTTTTCATTTCGTTTGTTTCTTTCTTTTTTTTTCTTTATTTCTTTTTCCCCTTCCTTACAGAAAGTGATGCACACTCGCAAAAGACACTCAGAGCTGTACCATGAACTCAACCACTCCACCAAGTTCCACACCATAGACAGGTATAACAGGGATCCTGCCATGTCCTCCTTCAAGGTAAGAGCAATCTAACCTGCGACCCCATCCCTGACACCTCGAAATTGTACATCACCCTGTGTTTACTAAAGTCAGGCATAACCGCATCACTAAAGCAATAATAACTAGAGCGCTAAATCATTTACTTGTGCTGAATTATTAATGAAATGTACGTAATTCGTTACTGAAGACTGAAAAAAAGGGGTTTTGAGGACGTTTTTAACCTGCAGTGTAAATAACAGTGATGAAGATTCATACAAAACAAATTAGATATTAAATATGATTCAAATGCATATGCTGTCTTTCTATATACTGTACATATAAACCCTGAAAATGAAATGTAAAAATCTGTCATTGTTTATTCACTCACATTTTGTTCCCGGGTATGTGGGACTTTTTAAACTGAACACAAAAGTGGTTTTCACACTGGAAATAGTTAACCCTGGGTCATGCTTAACCCTGGATAAACAGAATCCTGGGTTATCTGTCATCCCATTTCACACTGCTCATACTAAACCTAGGGTTACCCAATAATCCCGGGCATTTATTTACACCCGTCTTACACTGTACATTCTTAAACCCTGGGTTAATGTTCATATTTGCAATGTCACAGTTGCTGATTGGACGGATAACAGGGAACCGTGTTTTGACATTTTTTCTTACTACATAGACTGTGTTCGAAATCGCCTACTACTCAGTAGGTACTGCATTTGAATTAGAATTTACTACTCGCCCATTAGAAAAGTACCTTCTATACAGTATAAATGTGAAAAGTATGAAGGGAATTCGGACATACTACATTTGCCATTTTGTCATAATCACATGACCTACCTACGTCAGTTGCGTCTCTTCACTCCCATTCATGAATTTTCCTGTAGTGCATCATGGAGTAGCGCACTTCAGAGTCTTGCTGGAAGTAGTAGGTCATCCAGGTACTACTTGCATACTGTTTTTTGAATTCCATGAATTCGGACTTACTACTTGGCTCGCATACTGTTTTTTAGCATACTATATAGTTTGGAAGTATGCGAATTCGGACGCAGCCTTAGTCTTCTTTGTCTTTTTAGTCTTTTCCTAATGCTACATCTGTTTACATTACACAAAAAAGTTTTTTACACGAAAGGGTTTTTTACCTTGGAAATAGTTAACCCTGGGTCATCCTAAACCCTGGATGACCAGAATTTTGGGTTATCTGTCATCACGTTTCACACTGCTCATACTAAACCTGCGGTTAACCAATAATCCTGGGCATTTATTTACACACATTTCACACTGTACATTCCTAAAAGCTGGGTTAATGTTCTTATTTGCATATTTGCGATGTCGCTGTTGCTGATTGGATAAATAGCAGCTGGATAAATGTTTTGACATTTCCTACAACATAGGCTGTTTCCAAATTCGCCTACTACTCAGTAGGTGCTGCATTTGAAATTACTACTCGACCATTAGAAAAGTACGTTCGATACAGTAAAAATGTGAGCAGTATGAATGGAACTCTGACATACTAGATCCACCATTTTGTCATGATCACGTGACCTACCCACGTCGGTTGCGTCACTTCACTCCCAATCGGATGCGCACTTCAGAATCTCGCTGGAAGTAGTAGGTCATCCAGGTACTTCTCGCATACTGTTTTTTGAATTGCTGATTGGATGAATAGCAGGCAACCGTGTTTTGACATTTCTTACTACTTAGGCTGCTTCCAAAATCGGCTACTACTCAGTAGGTACTGCATTTGAATTTACTACTCGACCGTTAGAAAAGTATGTTCTATATAGTATAAATGTGAGCAGTATGAATAGAACTTAATCATACTACATCAGCCATTTTGTCATGATCACGTGACCTACCCACGTCATTTGCGTCGCTTCACTCCCATTCATGAATTCTCTCGTGGTTCATCATGGGATAGTGAAGCGTGCATCGGATGCGCACTTCAGAAACTCATCAGAAGTAGTAGGTCATCGGGGTACTTCTCGCATACTGTTTTTCGAATTCTATGAATTCGGACATACTACTCGGTTTGCATACTTTTCGTTTTTAGTGAACTATATAGTATGGAAGTATGCGATTTCGGACGTAGCCTTCGTCTTTAGTAAGGCTGCCTCTGTTTAAATTACATGAATTTTGTGATGTAATGCAAATCTTGCTGCTCAATTTCTGATTGCCTGTTTTTGTTGTCAAGCAGCAACAAGCAAACACTGCTTCGTTTTAAAGCCTGGTTTATACTTCTGCGTCGAGTGATTGGCGTGACCCATGGTGCATACCTTGCGCGTTGCCGTGAATTTGTACTTCTGCACGCTCTTTGTGTTTCTTTGCAATGACACTTCAGAAACCCTTGCTGGCAGTGAGGTTTTTATGTTCCTCTGTGTCGAGTTTCTTTGCTGGTGTTTTGCTTTTTCTGATCGCTACCCTAATGTACAAGTGGCTCAAACTCGCTCATTTTGAGGCGGGAAACGGAGGACGTGCAACAACTTTAATCATAATGTAAACACAAAACTTTCCACCTGGAGCTCCTTCAAGGGACTCGACAATTGTAAACACTCGCTCCAACAGGTTTGCACGGCTCTCGGTCTCGCCCACACTCGTCAGCGCTACCAAGCCGACCAATCACAGAGCTCACGCTAGGCGTCGTTGCGCATCGGCGACAGCCACGGTGAGGGTTATTCGACTACGAGAAGGCTGCGCCAGAGCATACGCATGTGCTTGACACAGAAGTATAAATCAGCCTTAACACTGAATAAACAGAACTGCAATGCATAGTTAGCTTCCTAGCAGGGTTTCAAAAAAAAATTAAATATGGTGCTAAGACCACATTCAAAATTACAACGTGTCTTCACCCAGCAGTATTTAGAATGACAGTTACCTGGGCTTAGTGAGCAGTGTGAAAAGAGTAAAAAATGTATATGTCTGGAGCAGTGTGTAAATAAAATAGTATATAGATTTTTGCCAATAGCTGATCGATCTGATACAAAGTCGGGCACTAATGCAGTCTATAAATGATGACAGATTTGTGGGTAAACTTTCCTTTTAAAAAGATAAAGTGAGTTCTTTATCTGGTATTTAAATTTTAAGTAAACAAAATGTAATCATACATCCACTTGGTGTTCAGGAAACACGTGTTTTTCAGAGCATGCACTGCTTACCATTTCCCCAAGCGGTGTGTTTTGTACGCTAATTAATACAGTATTAATAGCTGGATCATATTCAGTCTCCCGCCATTAAGCTTCTCCAATACACCTGCCTGCTCCAGCGCTGCCTCCAATCTGCTTTCCCTGAAAGAGCTGACTGTTCATCTTTATATTAGCTAGACTGCTGAATCTTTAATGTCCTATTAGCAGAAGGAGCATCGCAAACATCTATACGCCAGTGTTCGGAGGCTTTTGGCATTAAGATTTAAAAACAAATGCCCTTTGGAAAAATTACCTTCCTGTAATTTGCGACAAGTGTATACTTTGGTGGCATTTGCCACATGCTCACTCACTTTTCATTTGGATCATGCTGTCCGCAGCCTCAGTTACGGTCCATTTAAGGCTTTTAGATGCTTGTGTTGGATTACATTCCACCAGAGGCGTGTCCTGTGGTGGCCCTGGCCAGTGGAGCGATCTGATTGGCTACCCATCAGTTCTGAAACATAAGTAATATGTGACCCTAGACAGCAAAACAAAAACCAGTCATAATGGTATTTTTTGTGAGGTTTATACTTGGGGTGTGAAGAGACGCTTACTCCATGAGACGAGACACAAGATTGGGTTCACGAGAACAAGACGAGATGAGATTTTTATATTATTTTTTGGAATCCTCAGTGATGAATGAATGTAAAACTGAAGAAAAGAAAATGCTAAACTATTTAGGTGCTTTTTTTAAAAATAAACCTGTAATGATTGTTATTTTACTTCTACTGTATTTTAATGAATTATAACATAAACGACATGCAAACACTGCAAAATATTTAGCTATAAATTCTACTGACAGGACAAACTCTGAGTTACAGGATGTGAGTATAGATTGATAGGAGAGAGCTGAATGAAAATAACTCTTCTGTTTATTTCCGGATGGCATAAATGATGTTGATGATGACGGATGTGTGTGCGTCTCCAGGAGTTCACTGTGTGTGTGCGCACTCGGAGGAAATCTGTGTGTTTGTGATGTTTTACTGACTTGATAGGTGCAGAGAATAGTGTCAAACAGCTGCGTGTGTATGGCTTATCCTGATGCAAAATGTGGCTAGAAGTCTTACACGATGGTAATAGTTTGATTTGGCGTTTACATGTCCGTACAGCACTTCAATGATGCGACTAAAATAGGAATATTTCACGTCCTAATTCAATTTTTGTTTACTGAAAATATGACTTTAAGCATATCTAAAGTGCTATTTCATTGCATGGTTAATTTGTGTGGTGGCAGTTGTAGCAGCCTTTGCTTTTGGACGCGGCAGCCTTTGAACTCCAGTGAAAAAAGTGGTTACGTCACACCCGCCCAAGCCCGAGATCTCGTCACACCCCTAGTTTATACATAAACTGAAAGCTGAATTAGTATAAATTGAACAATATTTGGCTGAGATACAACTATTCGAAAATCTAGAATCTGAGGGTGTTAAAATCTAAATTCTGAGAAAATCACAATTTGAAGTTGTATAAATAAGTTAGTTAACTTTATGTGTCCCCAAAGGGAAATTTCATTTCAGCATAGACTCACAGAGACTTCTGATATTTCACATTTGGCATATATATATATATATATATATATATATATATATATATATATATATATATATATATATATATATATATATATATATATATATATATATATATATATATATATATATATATCATTTAAAAACATGGAACCTCTACTCTAATTAAATATCCAGTCTACTAGCCATCAACTGAGGGAAGAGAAATTTAAAAAACGTAATTGCTTGGGGTATAAATGATATTTTTTTCCTATTTCTTATTCATCTGGGAACACAATATCGATGACCTGATGGTAACAATTGGAAAGTGTTTGATAAAGGATATCTCTCATCATTGACAATCATGATAGCCTAATTTAGTGCTCTTTCTTTGTATATACTATCAATGCTCTTTAGCTTATTTTATAAATAAGTGCACATCATTACTCAAAAATTAATTTACAGTTGTAAATGTAAAAATGGCTTAATGGAACATGATTTTTACTTAATATTCTTGTGATTTTTGGCACAAAAATTTATCATTTTGACCAATACAGTACATTTTTCAACAGTATCTAGATGCAGCCTTGATGATGCAAGCTGAGATTACATATCTCAGAGATGCATTGTCAGACACAATGCACTCAATGGAGCTAGTGAGGAGTAGGGTGGTTAGGGGTGGGGTTAGGTGTGGGCATTCAAAAGCATTGCATGCAGCTCAGATTGCAACTGCACAAAGCCCAATTCCAATTCTACCCCTTAGCCCTTCCCCTTTCATGTGAACTTGCAAAATGGTAGGGGTGTCCCAATTCTCGTTATCTTGAAGGCGTAGGGCTAAGGGGAAGGGCTAGATAGCCATCGAAAGAGACATTTTTTAGGACCACACTCAAAACCAAGGGGTAAGAAAATTTCCCAGAATACACCAGCCACAAGGGCAGGATAGCTGCACCCGGAAGTCAGGAGATGCACAAATTAGTATTTTTTTGTCATTATTAATAATTTTTATGACAAACAAAAATATGTTTTATTACATTCATAACCGCGTTCGTGTTTTATCGTCATGCTTTAAAAAAAAACGCAAAACCCCCATGTTAAATTTCGCTATGTATAATTCCTAGTACCTACTCCTGTATAGTAGTCCCACAACATTCTGACACTCGAATACCCTGTCAGAAAAGTCTAGTGACTGGGAATGAGCTCTTTAAAGTGTCTGCTATAATGTTAATGTTGTTTTTGTGTGTTTACATCGATGAATATGGCCACTGGGTAAATGCGCAGTACAGTTACAAGCTTGTTGCCACATTATATCGTTATGATAGCATGATATCGTTGCCTTCAGTGATTTCCTGAAGATAAATACTAAAAATAACACAACTGGAATAACTAAAGCAGTCGCGATCGTCTGATCTCATATAAAGCAAGAGATCTTGATGATGTGTGCAGGTGTTGTAGTGGTGTCCCATTTCTTAAGGGTAAATTTTGAAGCCCTTCCCCTTCACACTCTGTTTGAAGGGCCAAGGGGAAGGGGTAGGGGTACAAAAATAGAATTGGGATCGGGTCCAAGTCTGCATCCAGACCCCTCTCCAATTTTTGCCTATTCCCACACATATACCAATGCAACACAAGACTGGTTTTGTGGTCAGGGTCACATGTAAGAAATACAGCATAAGAAAAGTACTAACGATAGTTTGAAAGTCTGGACACACTGGTGGATTATGTGCATTCTGACAAGCATCGGTGATTCATGTTCTCACATTGCAGAGAATTGGACTCCTTATAACTGCTTATTAATTTTTGACATTATAAAAAGTCTTTCTGGCAGTACTGAAGAGGCATGATGCTTTTAGCATTCGCCTTTTGATTACCAATGGGAAAGCAATCGCAGCAGAAAATTCTTTTGATTTCATTCCACTGGTCTTTGATTATGTTGACAATGCTATAATTACTGCGATAATTGTGTTCAAAAGAGTTTGGGGGAGAAAAAAAACATGAAATTGCACATTTCTAATTATTATAATAACCCAGTGCCTAAGACAACATTAATTGGATTCCTTCTTCAGGTCAGGACTGGCTTGAAAGTGATTTTCCACTCACTCTCTGTGTTCATTTATTTGACTAAAGAACTTTTCTCACACTTATGAAGACAACTAGGATCTTAAAAAGCATAAATTAATTACCTTTTACAGTTTGTTTGGATCCTACCCCTGCTGGATTCATAACCAGTCTACCTCAAAGCCGCATCTACCTCAAACACTAAAGCTGTGCTAAAGAAACAAAAGTATCGTGTTAATGATCTTTAAATTCCTCTAACAATCCGGCCACTTCACAGGTTCCTCCTCCACCTCCGCCACGACAATCTGAGCCTTTAACACGAAGAATGAGCTTCGTTTACAAAGAGAGCCAACGTAAGCATGTCAACCAGACCCTGTATTCCCAGCCTGATTTATAGAAGCTCTCAGTGGTGCAGTGTAAATCCTCACTTGTAGAGTCTTAGAGGTGTAGAGGACTGTGCTTTTTTCACATTAGGTCGTGGTTTTTTTTCCGTGCTAACTCGGCGTGAAATATTCCCTGAGATGTTGTGATGTGTTGTTGTAAATCATACAGCCTCGTGCTGTCATTGTGCTTGTGCTAGTGCTATGTTAAAGCCTCATTTAAAACAAAACCGCGTAAATTCATATAAACAGTTCATAATTTGGTTTAAAAGCACATAAAGTATCATCTTTCTTGCTTAATGTTGCCACAAATCTTAATTAAAATGAGAATAACATTACTGAGATACGGTAAGTAAACAGTTGTTGTTATGAAATTAAGGTGATGCGCTGCTAAAATAAGATGTTTGTCTTACATAGTATTTTGTCTTGTTTTCTGTGCGAATGTTAAAAACATCCTCAAGGGATAGTTCACCCAAAAATTGAAGGCCAGTTGGCATTCCTGTGTGGAGTTTGCATGTTCTCCCTATGTTGGCGTGGGTTTCCTCCAGGTGCACCGGTTCCCCCACAGTCCAAAGACATGCAGTATAGGTGAATTGAATAAACTAAATTGGCCATAGTCTATGGGCGTGAATGAGTGTGTATGGGTGTTTCCCAGTACTGGGTTGCACCTGGAAGGGCATCCGCTGTTTAAAACATATGCTGGATAAGTTGGCGGTTCATTCCGCTGTGGTTACCCCTGATGAATAAAGGGACTAAGCCATAGGAAAATGAATGAATGTTCCAAACCACTTTTTCCTTTTGTTGAACACAAAAAAAGATATTTTGAAGAATGCTGGAAACCTGTAACCATTGACATGCACTTTGAAGGTCAGTGGTTACATGTTTTTAACAGTATTTAGAATATCTTGTTTTGAACAGAACAAAAAAGTCAAGGGGGAGTAAATGATGGCAGAATTTTACGTTTTGGGTGAACTATCCCTTTAAATCAGGACATGTTCACTTGAGAAACAAATTTGATTATAACCAAACATGTCTTTTTTTATTTTAATGATTTAACAGAAGTCTCAGAAAGCTTCAGCTCAAAATAGATCATAAATATTTTATTAGAAAGTACTGTAAATGCCTCTGTATGAATGGAAGCGAAAGCCTGCTGTTTTTGTGTTTCTTTAAATGCAAATTAGCTGTTGCTCCTCGTTCCCATTCCAGAGGTTACTCCAACAACAGCTTTGGAGTAATGTTTGTTATTTTAAACTGTTCCTTTTAAAATTGTCTTAGTTTTAACGAGAGTATTATCAGTTGTATCAACGTTACAAGTTATATATCAAAGTTCTAAATATATAAGTTATTTAAATGTGTTATTTAAATTAGGAATTACAGTGGTCCCTCACTATAACACGGTTCACCCTTCACAGTCTCGCAGTTTTGCGGATTTTTTTTTCAGTGCATTTTGTTCTGCGTCCTGATTGGCTGTAGACCATTGTCAATCAATCTACTCCTGTACAGTACAGAATGCATTCAGCTTGCCAAATTAACATACATTTTCAATCGCTAGCAATGTAAGTTTTAACTGTCCGCAGCAAGACCATCGTAAAGGGAGTTGCACACCGGATGCACAGCGCCATGCAGCACCATGCAAACATAGGTTTCAGGGTACGCACACTGGCGCTGCTAGTCGGCAGCTACCTGCGATGCTCAGCTACAACTCAGGATACTGTTCTTATTTCTGCTTTGCTATAAAGTGCCATCTGAAAAGTTTCATTTTAAATAACACGTGAATGTGCTCGTCCGTGTTTACTTCCAACTGTCATGTGCGCGCCGCATTCGGAGTGCCCCCCTTAAGGATGGAGTCTGCTTTCGCTTTGTGGATCAGTGACTGCAGAAAAAAAGAACATTACGCTGGACGCCAACATTATCCGCACTAAAACTAAAAAGCTTTATAAACCTTTTGCTGACAGCGATAAATGTTCGCGCCTGACAAAAGGTTTTGATCTTTGGTTTCATTCTATAATATTGGACTTATTTTTTTTACTAAAGTTTGAACTTTGAGAGTGTTTAAACAAGAGAGAAAAGTGTGAAAATGTTCATGCCTGTCTGAGAAATGTGTATAAAGTGTGTAGTGAGGGGTTTTACAGCCTTAAAACATCTATAATAATTGTAAAAAATAAAGATGTCTACTTAGCGGATTTCACCTATCGCAGGCTGTTTTTAGAACGTAACTTCCGTGATAAACAAGGGACCACTGTATTTAAATCTTTACAACAGTGCTTTTTACAATGTAGCATGTGTCAAAACAGCACAACACAGATGAAGAGAAATGAATAAAAAAAACCTAACAGTATTTCACATTGTGGAACATTCCAGCAAATCAGGTAGGCAGGAGAGTGGTTGTATAATGCTGGTGTAGTTCTAGGTAAATTAAAACCGATTCAGTTCAGCTTAATACAAATGTCATTGTTGAAATTCTTGCTATAGCAACGTAATGTTTACAGGGGAAATCTCAGCACTACAAACCAGGGAGTTCAGAAACAGTGCTGCCAGTATAGTGAATAAATTGCCTTTAAAGTGACTTCATGCTTTGTCATGCACTAAAGAATTTTTTTTAAAGGCACAGCAGGCCCCTTTAAGTGAGATACTGATTAAAACAAGAACTAAAAAGTTATAATTCAAGAGAAAAAAGATTCATTTTCTTAGCCCGTTGCCTCATTATTATTATTTTAAAAATTTATTACTCAACATTGATTGCATTTTTGTTAGAAAATAAGAATTACTTTGTTTCTCAAGTAAATATGCATTGATTTAAAAATGATTAGATATTTGTACTGGACAACAAGAAAAGCGCCCTTGCAAAAAAGCCATGTGTTTTTTTGTTTGTTTGTTTGTTTTTTTGCCATGTACTGATGATATTAGGACATTTAGATATTTGGACAGAAACATGTTACTGTATGTGTCTGTGGGCCGGTAAAGAGATGAGTGTGCATTTAGGGAAAATCTAAGCCATTTTCCCCTCTCCTGGCTTATTATAGATTTTCCTTTTATCCCAATGCATCCTTCTAACTTCTGGTGAGGACAGTGAGCTTAGTGGGGTCTCTAAACTCACTGAAAAAAAAATGATTCAATGATATTTCCTTGGATTTACTCAATTTTTTAAAGTTAAGTGGTTGTAAACACTTTTTATTAGGGCTGAATTTAAACAAATTATGTTGAACATTACTAATTTTAATTTGTTTGTTTAAATTCAAGCTATATAAATAGCTTGCAACAATTTTGCAGAAAACTTTTTTTTCAGTGCTGTTAAAATATAAAAATATAAAATTTACAGTAAAAAAATGCAGCTGAGGTTGGCAGAAATGTACTATTAAAAATACGGTAGAAACAATTGTCAAAATTTTACAGTAAACTAGGGCTGGACAATTAATCGAAAAGTAACTGAAATCGACATCGAACCTATAATTAATCTAATATTTCAGGTCAATTTTTTCAATTACTTTCCCTATCGCGTGTTGAGTCGTGTGACCCCGCTCTGTTAAGGCTGATTTAAACTTCAGCATCGAACGCACATACCCGCGCACTTCTCAAAAACTGTAACTACACGCCGCACGTTCGCACTACATTGAAGATGATTGGAAACTGCACCAGAGATGCCTTGAGACGGCATATTTTCCATTACAGTAAAATTATTATTTACATTCAAATATTTGTCTACAGAAGATTTCAGTTGTTCGACGTGTGTTTCCTTCAATTATTTTAAAATCAAGTAATGCACCCTTCAATCAAAAATCTCTCACTTGTAATATGTGAGCATAAATAAATAAAATAATCGTTCATTAATCGTAATTAAGTTAACATGTTCAATTAATCGAGATTTTGATTTTAGGCCAAATCACCCAGCCCTACAGTAAACTACCCTATTAATTTAATCTATCATATTATACACCCGTGTTTTGAAATCTGCACAACATACCTTTGTTACTCAGACAAAAATGCAGAAAAACACATTATTATATTTAAGACGCTCTGCTAAACCCCATCATGGTAACAGACATACTTAAATTAATGCAATAAACATACATTTTCAACATTAGATGTAACTTAAAACTCTAATGTACACAACTGATGAATAAAAAACAGCAATGTCAACAAGAAGGCATAAAAAGTGAAGTGTCATGCAGGGGATTCTGGAAAAGTCAATTATTAACCGTACATATTAAGAAAACTTTCTGTTAGTCAGGTTATGAATTTTTACTGTAGTTTTTATTACCATTAGAATTACGCTCATGGTTTTTTTTACAGTGTAACACATCCAAAATGTCTCTTTCTAGACACCATTGTCCATTTCTTCTAATCGTCGGTTTTCATCCTACATACTCCGAGTTCTATCTCTCATTCGTACAGCGGGTTCACTTCACATTATTATTTTTTTTCTTTCTACGGGGACAGTAGAGCCGCCTTAGTCACTTGCAGTCCGTTAAATTGCTTGTGTTAGTGCGAATGGAGCTTGATGCAGTTTGAAAGGCAGTTAACCTCTAAGTGAAGATGCTGGCTGGGCTGATAGCTGTAGCGGAGGCGCCCCATATGGTCCCAAATGGATGAAGGACTGGTATCCTGTGTTCAATCTATTCATGCTAATGGGGATCCTACAAATGAACACAGCGGGGAGTTCGAGAGCAGTGGAAGGCAACAGTCTGGCTCTTGAAATATGTATTAGCTGAAAACTTGTGCTTTTACACCCACCGATTGTTGTGCGAAAGGGTAAACATCATAAATATGTGTGCACAGCCTGATCTCACGAGGAAACGTAAGTATTTTATGTTTTGTCAGTTCAGTGGCTAATTCGTACGATTTTAAAAAGGAGGCGTGGCACCTAACCCCACCCCTAACCCCAACCGTCATTGGGTGATGAGCAAATCGTACTAATTTGTACGAATTAGATCGTACGAATTCATACGAATTAGCCACTAAATCAAAAAGTTATGAATTGCCGTGAGATTGCGTTGGTGTGCACGGTTAGTGATAATGTAGGATTTGAAGCCCTAAGTTAAGTTTGGGGACAAAACCTGCTTAAGTAAGCATGTTTGTTATGCTGGACATTACAGTGTCGGAAATGTTCCTTCATGGTTGTCTTAATAAAAAAGAAGGATATTTCACTAAAATTTTATTCATGTTCTAAACCTATTGGAGTTACTTTCTTGAACACAAAAGAGATTTTAAAAAAAATGTCTGGTTGCTGCCACCCATTGACTTGCATATTGTACTTTTTTTTTCCTACCATGGGAATCAATGAGTGCCAGCAACCTGAATTGTTTAATATGACTCCTTTTGTGTTCAACAGAAGAATAAAACTCATAAAGGCTTAAAAATCATATGAGAGAAAGTAAATGATGAGATCATTTCATTTTCTGGTGAACTGTCCCTTTAAATAAAACAATCATGTGGTTTGAAACATATGGGGAAAAGACATACACACATAAAAGTGAAGTTAAATGTAATTTTTAATTGATAATATTAGATATTTCATTATTTATTTATTTAGTTTGGAATTAAAAGTATGAATTGCTATATAAAATACAGTTGAATCCTATATTGCATCCAAAAAGATAAATGCACTTCACAGGAAATTGTTGATTTTTAGTGTAATATTAGAACATTTGGAACCTAAATGTAATTAATATTTAAATACTAATTATTATTATTATTATTATTATTATGTTTATGTCTTTTGAGAAGGATTTAGGCCTTGGCAACAAACTAAAACACCCTAGCCAATATATTTATTTCAAATAACGTATGCTCAAATACCTTACAGCTAACTTGTTCATAATCCATTACACATATATGATTGCAGTTCAAACATCTACACTACCTGACAAAAGTCTTGATGCTTTTTAGGAGCAACAAATTATAATATGACTTCTAGTTGATCATTTGGTATCAGAGGTGGCTAATATGAAAGGCAAAGGCCTCTAGATTATTTTGCCAAAATAAAATATGATCATACCTTGATTTTTAATTATTTAGTTAGGACAGTAAGGTCTGACTTTGCTTAGACAAAAGTCTGGTCACTTAACAGAAGTAATGTACAGTATAGTATATAAAGTCATGGTCCAGTGAAAAAAGAATTAATATTGTGTATGACTCTCATGAGCTTGGAGGACTGCATCCATACATATACATCTCTGCAATTACTTAAATAACTTATTAAAAGTCATCTGGAATAGCAAAGAAAGCGTTCTTGCAGGACTCCCAGAGTTCAAGATTATTTGGACTCTTCTTCAATGCCTCCTCCTTCATCTTACCCCAGACATGCTCAATATAGTTCATGCCTGGTGACTGGGCTGGCCAATTCTGGAGCACCTTGACCTTCTTTGCTTTCAGGAAATTTTATATGGAGGCTGAAGTATAAGAAGCGCTATCCTGCTGAAGAAATTGCCCTCTCCTGTGGTTTGTAATGTAATGGACAGCACAAATGTCTTGATACCTCAGGCTGTTGATGTTACCATTCACTCTGCAGATCTCACACACGCCCCCATACTAAATGTAACCCCAAACCATGATTTTACCTACACCAAACTTGTTGGATTTCTGTGAGAATCTTGGGTCCATGCGGGTTCCAATATGCCTTGTTCAGTTCAAGACATGATTCATCTGAAAAATCGACCTTCTGCCACTTTTCCAAATGATCAGCTTGAAGTAAAGTTATTATTTGTTGCTCTTAAAACTGGGATTGACAACAAGACTTTTGTCAGGTAGTGTATCCAACATAAATTCCTTTCTTAACTTTAATTACTGTCTAGGTGTTAAAGACCTTCGTCTACTATTAGGAGGTTTCATCCAAAGCATAATTACATTCTGTGACCCCTATCAACTATTACTAATCAAACTGCTTTCTAGAACAAATGTTTCATTAAAACTTTCGAAACACTATAGCACGGATAATACATAGTATCAGTAGCAGGGTGATCTCATGAATCTAATATCGTAATTGTCATGGTTTAAAGGTTACGTCTGAACATTTAGCAGAAGAACAGACAATGTGTGTGTGATTGCAATGCATATAAGTGCACTTTATATTCTTAACATTTCTGGTATCTGAGTCCCAACATTCATCTATCCTCGATTCCCTTAGAGCAATGTTTCCCAACCCTGTTTCTGGAGGCCCACCAACAGTACATACAGTGCATGCGGAAAGAATCCATAGCGCTTGAATTTTGCCACATTTTTTATGTTACAGCCTTATTCCAAAATGGATTTAATTCATTTATTTCCTCAAAATTCTATACACAATACCCCATAATAACATTTGGCAGAAATTACAGCCTCAAGTCTTTTTGAATATGATGCCACAAGCTTGGCACACCTGTCTTTGGGAATTTTTGCTCATTCCACTTTGCAGTACCTCTCAAGCTCTATCAGATTGGATGGGTAGCGACGGTATACAGCCATTTTCAGATCTCTGCAAAGATGTTCAATAGGATTTAGGTCTGGGCTCTGGCTGGGCCACTCAAGGACATTCACCGAGTTGTTGTGAAGCCATTCCATTGATATTTTGGCGGTGTGCTTTGGGTCATTGTCTTGCTGGAAGACATTCGCCCAAGTCTAAGGTCAAGAGCACTCTGACGCAGGTTTTCATTCAGGATGTCTCTGTACATTGCTGCATTCGTCTTTCCCTCTATCCTGACTAGTTTTCCAGTTCTTGCTGGTGAAAAACATCCCCACAGCATGATGCTGCCACCACCATGCTTCACTGTAGAGATGGTATTAGCCTGGTGATGAGCGGTGCCTTGTTTTCTCCAAACGTAACACCTGGCATTCACTCCAAAGAGTTAAATTTTAGTCTCATCAGACCAGAGAATTTAGTTTCTTATGGTCTGAGAGTCCTTCAGATGCCTTTTGGCAAATTCCAGGCGGGGAGTGGCTTCCGTCTGGCCACTCTACCATACAGGCCTGATTGGTGGATTGCTGCACAGATGGTTGTCCCTCTGTAAGGTTCTCCTCTCTCCACAGAAGAACGCTGGAGCTCAGACAGAGTGACCATCGGGTTATTGATCACCTCCCTGACTAAGGCCCTTCTCCCCCGATCACTCAGCTTAGATGGCCGGCCAGCTCTAGGAAGAGTCCTGGTGGTTCCAAACATCTTCCACTTACGGATAATGGAGGCCACTGTGCTCATTGGAACTTTCAGAGCAGCAGAACTTTTTTCTGTAACCTTCCCCAGCCTTGTGCCTCGAGACAATCCTGTCTTGGAGGTCTACAGACAATTCCTTTGTCGTCATGCTTGGTTTGTGCTTTGACATGCACTGTCAACCCTGGGACCTTATATACGAAGACAGGTGTATGCCTTTTCAAATCATGTCCAATCAACTGAATTTGCCACAGGTGAACTCCAATGAAGCTGCTTAAACATCTCAAGAATGATCAGTGGAAACAGAATGTACCTGAGCCTAATTTAGAGCTTCACGGCAAAGGCTGTGAATACTGATGTACTGATGTGATTTTTCAGGTTTTTTATTTTTAATAAATTTGTAACAATTTCAACAAATATTTTTTCACATAGTCAATATGGGGTATTGTGTGTAGAATTTAAAGCAAATAAATGACTTTTTGGAATGAATAAATACTTTCCGGACCCACTGTATTTTGGATGTCTCCCTTATCTGCCCCATTCATTTCAGGTTTTGGAGTCTCTTTTAATGTTCCGATGAGTTGATTCAGGTGTGTTTGATTAGAGAGAGGTTGAAAGTGTGTACTGTTGGTGTGCCTTCAGGAACAGGGTTGGAAAACACTGTGCTAGAGACCTTAATGGCGTTAATTGAATAACTGATTTCATTGCAGTCTCATATTTGCCTTTTGTCCACACAAAATTAGCCCTGGAATGACATTTTTATTACAGACTATTGTATTGACCAAACTTGAAGCAGATGCACCATCAAACAGCTTAATGAAGCTGGGATGGGACTTTTACACACTCTTACACACACACAGCAAAATGCTAATTTGCAGTCTGTGCCAATTAAGATGTAATTAGTGAGATATGTCATGTTGCAGATTTCGACATGTAGAGCTCTGTTCCTGCCATATTGTAGCTCAGCTCATATCTGGATCATAGCAAAGAAGGGATAATATGAATTATTTTATGGACAGTGTCTGTTTTGCCCTTTTGTGCTTTCTTTTAACATTGAACTGAATAGAACAGATTTGCGACTATTAACTGAGCTGACATAATGCAGTATAACTCAGCAATGGTTGTCATGGCAGACAGAGCAGATAAGGCTTTTAGCGCATTATCCTTTATACATAATGTATGACTTCATAATGGAGGAAACACAGAGGTCATGTGTGCAGTGAATGTGACCGTATATGTCAATATCCAGGAATTAAGATACATATTCCGCTGAAACAAACGCTTCGGAAATGATTCTGCTGTTTCATTTGGAGACCCCCGAGCTTACTGATATCTCTTTTTTTTGTCCACTATTGCGTAAATGTAAAGTGGAGAATTCGCTAAGATTGCGTTGTTTATATTTGCATGATGTCTGTGTTGTTTCAGCATCTATTCACTAAAGGGATTATGCAAATCTCTTATAAAATTATGCACATTTTAATTCAGATTTGAAGCAAGCAGGCCCAAACTGCGTCATAATATGGATGATACAGTAGGTTACCGCATTCTGATGTAATTTATTCTGACTATATAGACCATTTTGAGGGATGTAAACAAAAACAATGGTCTCAACGTATTTCCTGTTTTACATTTTTACCTTCTATAGCTTCCGAGAATCCAAAAAGAGCCACATATTGATAAATAATGTTATTACTGTTGTTTTGACATTAAGTTATGATTGAATTGCCTCTTGTTACAGTTATGAAATAGTTTGAAAACAAGCAGGAAATATTCATGGGTCAATGACATGGCCATATTGAAACGGTCTATAGTTTTAGTTCACAACTCCAGTCTAAAACTGGAGTTCAAAAAGTAGGTCGCACAAAGTCCTTAAAAAATTGTATTGCATGTCTATGTAAATCGTTAGTACTCAGCTATTCCTCTCATAACCTTAACATCACTATTAGCCTGCTGTTTTGACATTTGAATGATTATCATCTCTGCTTTTCTTTCAAGCCTTTTGCTATTGCAATCAGTTATATATTTCATTCATATGACAAGAAAAATGCTCTCAACCAAATCAGGTTTCATTTTCCCCATTTTTCTGTTTGAAAATATTACGGTGGGTCTTGAGATTGATTACACCTGTCTAAGTAGGTCCTGGATTTTAAAAAGTTTGGGAACCCCAGTGCCAAAATAACCAAGTTCAATGAATCTGCGTTTCCCAAATCTATAGTTTCAACAAACATTTACAAAAAGCATCACAAAATTGTGTGGTTGCTCTCAACTTGTGGGTATAAGCATTGTTAGTTAGACAGCGTTAGATAGTTCAACAGCATCTATTCACTAAAGTGATTATGCAAATCTTGTATAAAATTTTGCATATTTTAATTCAAATTTGAAGCAAGCAGGCCCAGATTGCATCATACTATGGATGATACAGTGGGTTACTACAATCTGGTGTAATTTATCCAGACTATATAGTTTTGGTCCACTACTCCAGTCCAGGGGTGCATTTCCCAAAACAGGAGTTCAAAAATTAGGTCGCACAAAGTCCTTAAAAAATTGTATTACATGTCTATGTAAATCGTTAGTACTCAGCTATTCCTCTCATAACCCTAACATCACTATTACCCCGCTGTTTTGACATTTGAATGATTATCATCTCTGCTTTTCTTTCAAGCCTTTTGCTATTGCAATCAGTTATATATTTCATTCATATGACAAGAAAAATGCTCTCAACTAAATCATGCTTAATTTTCCTAATTTTTCTGTTTGAAAACATTGCGGTGGGTCTTGAGATTTATTACACCTGTCTAAGTAGGTCCTGGATTTTAAAAAGTTTGGAAACCCCAATGCCAAAAGTGTAGTTAGTCAACTACTATTACCAAGTTCAATGAATCTGCCTTTCCCAAATGTATAGTTTCAACAAACAGCATCACAAAATTGTGTGGTTGCTTTCAACTGCTCTTGACTTGTGGGTATAAGCATGGTTAGGTAGACGAATGAACAAACAGATTGTGTACTTGTCCTAAATAAACATTCTTGGTTATATTATAAACCTGGCAGCGTATTATAGAAAGTTTATCTTAGGTCTTAATTTAAGATATGGATTTTAAATTAAGTTTTTTTTTTGTTGCAAATCCATATTATACACTATAAAAAACGTCTGTTAATTATCAGTTTCTATATTTTTTTGTTTTCCAGTTGTTTATGGTTGTGAATTGCATTGTGAGACCTTGATCTCTGCTCTGTCAGCTTTCAATGTTGTAAAATTCAACTCTACAGTTTAACAAAGTGACTTTTATTGACATTTTAGTAGTTTGAAATAATATAATGCATAATAAATAATATATAGAGAAATAAGTCTGTAAAAAAACAGAAAATGTACTGGCAGTTTATTGCAAAGTTTTTGTAGCATAATATACAACACCAGCCCGGACAATATATCACTTTAAACAATATAAAATGTGGCATTACAATTCAGCGAATTCGCCCCAGACACTCATCTCTGACAAAGGCCTTGGTGTTTTATCCTGCCTGCAGTTTTTGTGTTGCACACCCATGTTGTTTTACTCAATCCAGCTACTTCTTGTGTCATTTTTGTCTGTTTTGTGCATTGCTTATTACATTGTTTATGTTTTAAATGTGTCTAATTTATTTATTTTATTATACTTTTTTATATTTTGCACTGCCTTTGTCTTTCCTTGGTTTGAAACTACATGTTTTCTGTCATAGTTTGACTGTAGCCAAGCAGTCAGCAGACCCAATGGCGACAAACACAGAAAAGGTAACCCAAAAAATAAATGAATACCTAAATCTCATCCAGATGGAAGTGTGCCCGTGTCGCATATCGCTCCTAGACAGTGTCTCCTTCGTCCTTTCCATCCTATAGTCTCCATAGATACTTCTAAAGCAGTACAGAACTCCCACAGCGACTAAACTTGCTGCCCTGCTGCTGTAGACACTGCTCCTTTCACATCTTTCCTTTGCTTCATTGTGCAACAGTCGACTTCTTCATGACCTGTGCTTTCTCATTTGTGTTGGTGGACACATACCGTAGGTTGTGGTCACTGCTGTTTTGCCGTTTCTCCCTTTGCTGTCTGCACACACCTATTACCAGTCTTGCAATCCAAAGACGTGTCTTTGTGTTGAGGACAGATACAGTTGTCAACTGCGTGGAAACATAAATGGGGAATCATTCTTGTGTAAAAAAAAAACATACTTTGGCGGGCAAAAAGACTAGAAGGAATTGATGGGTAAATTTTATCCAGGATGCGGAAAATCAAGTCATTTGAATGATATTACTTCGAATTCATACACTTCAAGGTAGTGCAGACGCAGATTGTGTTTTCTTGCTCATGTCATTTAAAGCCATCAACACTTTCGGGAAAGGGAGGAAGGGAAGAGAGAGTGAAATCCATTGTTAAAGAATCTATAATGTTCTCTATAAAGACTAAGTGCAGAAATTGTGGAGACAAAACATCTCTTTATCAAAACATACTAACAAAGCCTTTTTGGAGATTATAAGTATATTCCTGATGTGAGGGTTATTTCAAAAGATTGTCAGTATTGCATTTCGGCTAATTTCTAAGGCAGCATTGTATATATCCTTTGTCAGGAAAGCAATCAATGTCATAATTGTAAAGCACACAAGTCGATAAACGTGGCATCATACACTAAAAACATACACTTCTAGATGTTTAAATCAATGCAAGCTACAACAAACTTGTGCAGAAGCACGTACCGTACATCAATGCTAGACGTATGACAATAAGTGTTTTAAAATTGGCTCTAAATATCAGATATGTTTGATTTTTTTCTGACTGGATAGGATTGTAGTCTCAAGCTTGAGGTAGCGTCATAAACTATGCTACTTTTCAGACTTTCGGCCACTAACATTGATTTCCCAAAACTAAAAACAAGACAAAAACTGTGTCCATTAGATGAAGAATAACCTGAGAAAAATCTACATAAATATAAATATGTATAAATATGAGTGATGTGAATGAAATTTGGATGTACGACACAAGTTGTTTCACTTCACTTAGGGCAGAGGTGTCCACACTCAGTCCTGGAGGGCCGGTGTCCTGGAGAGTTTAGCTCCAACCCTAATCAAACACACCTGAACCAGCTAATCAAGCTCTAACTAGGTATACTAGAAACTTTCAGGCAGGTGTGTTGAAGCAAGTTGGAGCTAAAGTCAATAGGAAACCGGCCCTCCAGGACTGACTTTGGACACCCCTGACATAGGATTTCTACAGGTTTCAAGTCAAATTTAAGACGTTTGAAGACCATTTTAAGACCATAATGAATGAATTTCAGACTTACACAAGGCAAAACGCTACAGATTTGTTTAACGGCCAATTTAAAACCTTAAAAAAAAACGTTAAAACATATGTCATTGTAAAGAAGATAATTAAACCATTTTAATAAGTAAACAAACATTTTAATAAATAAACATTTTTAAAAACTTTTATTGAAATATATTGTTAGTTTGTGGGTGGATCTTGGGCCAATTGGGTATACAGTAGCTTTACATGGACATAGGAAATCATGTTTTAAAGGATTTAAGACCTACAACACAAGATGTCAGTGGATTTAAGACTTTTAAGAGCTAAAATTTGGTTTTTGAAATGATAAGACTTTTTAAGACCCTGCAGATACCCTGTCACTTCTATTCATATTCATTGCTTCAAGGGATAGTAGGTCATCCGGATACTGTTTTTGATAATCATAAATGCTTTTAAATGTATGCCTACTACTACATTTTTTACATTTTCATTTATAGTATGTAGTAGCAACTCAACACATTGTAGGATAATGGCAATACAGTACAAACTATTAATAAAATAACTTTATTTGGGGAAAGAGCTCACAGTATTGAATTACATCTGTATAGCTGCTTTTTCTTGACTGAAAATGCTACTTTTGATTCATTTTAGCATTTAGCTGAATGCTAACAATGCAGTAGATTGCATCAGTGCCACCAACTGTTACAGAAAAGGGTTTAAAACTAAAATGTAGTACCTACTACATTTTCTAGAGCATGCCAAGAGTAACAAATACATTTCTATTTGACCAGTATTCTGCTTTAGAAGGTAGACAGCATATTTTAAAACAGAGATTATGTCTCCATATCATTTTTGCCTTCAAAACCTCACAGAATCTCCTTTCTTATAGCCTGCACTGCTAAACCTTCCTCTTCCTCTGCTCCATAGTTTCAGTACAGACATGTCCGACATAGTTCATACATGCTAAAGTTAGTGTCGTAGTGTTGTAGAGATTTAAGTCGTCTCTGTCTTTCTGCAAAAAAAAAAAGAAATATGGGGTATAGGAGCGTACATGCCTCCGAGACTGAATGTATAGACTCCTCCATCAAGGTAAAATTCAAAGAAACGTGGCTTTCCCCGCAGACATGTTCAGTGACTGTGATCCTCCTCCTTCTTCTTCTCTCTATCTCACTCTCTACCTGTCTTCCTCTCTCTCTCTGTCTCTGTCTCTCTCGCTTTATTTTTCTTTCCTCCCATCCTCATTTTTATTGCAACAGAGGGAAAAGCGATGGAGCATTTCGTCTGCCGGAGGTGAAAAGAATTCTTCGAGTGTAAGTAGAAAAGGCCTGACAAGGAGAGATGGAGAAAGCTAGAGGAAGTGAAAGGAGGGTTGTTGGGAGCAGAGCGATCGGGAGAGAGAGACAGAGGGGAAAGGAAATACGCAAGAGCAGCACAATCACGTTAGCGTTCTCTTAGGAATAAAGTCAGGCTCCTCTTCGGCATTAACAACACTTCTGCTCAACAAAATGTTCCTTCTTCAGCGTTTAGCATGCAAATGGGCTGCCAGATTATGCTTTTTGTATCCATTTTGCCAACTGTCAGCCTGTTACGTTGGGTGAGTCATAATCAGGCTGCTATCGCCTCCTTGTGGATGGAAACGTACTTACGTGTAGCTCCTGATTTGTTTTGTTTTTTTATGTTGTGAGTGAGACATTCGGTTTGAAAATGTTGTCATAATGTGTGTGAGTGTAGTGTGTATATATACAGTACTGTGCAAATGTCTGAGGCCACCACCAGCTTTGGGAGCCTTTTGCACAAATCTATCCATCCAAAAGGTACTATATGAAGCAAGTGCAGGGTCAATACTTTTGAGTGAGCTATACCTTTAAAATACTGACGGAAAATATGTACACAATATTCAGAACAAAATTACTTTTGAAATCAAAAGACTAGCATCAAAAGGCTTTGTTTAACGTGACCTCTTTAGCATTAAGCAACTATTTTATTGTCTTCTGAAATTATGTGTTATTTATTATCAAGCATCTTTCAGCATTTCTAAGAGTTCCTTCTCAGATTTAGCATGTTCTATCTTTCTTTTTCTCTCCAGGTGAATCGCATACTGCCTATACTATTGCCTATACATAGTGTATATAATATTCAGGTCTGGACTCATTTCACTTACTTCATGTCACTTACTACCATTTCATGATAGTTCAATCAACTTTTGTTTACATTAGCAGTGTGTTTGGGAGCATTATCATACTGAAAAATAAAACTATTACAAATTAGGTGCTTTCTAGTGGGAATTCAATGACGAATTAAAACCTGTCTGTACTTTTCAGCATTTCTAGGAGTTCCTCCTTAGATTTGGCATGTTCTATCTTTTTCTCTCCAGGTGAATCTCATACTGCCTTCTCGTAAAGAGTAGGGGTGTAACTCCGGTGTCCAGGCCAAATTCCCTCCATAGGCACTTACCCATCATGGCCTCCCAATCATCCCCATCCATAGAATTGGCTTTATCGCTGTCTCTTCACTCCATCTGTAGCTGACGTGTGGTGAGCGCACTGGCACCGTTGCCCTGTGGCTGCCATTGCATCATCCAAGTGGATGCTGCACATTGGTGGTGGTGTAGAGAGACCCCCCCCCCCCACCCCCCACCCCTCTCATGATTGTGGACATTACATTACACATTTAGTAGGAATTCAATGGCAAATTAAAACCTGTCTGTACTTTTCAGCATTTCTAAGAGTTCCTCCTTAGATTTAGCATATTTTTTCTTTTTACTCCAGGAAAAAAAAAATCTCATAATGTCCATAATATTACCTATACATACTGTATATACTGTAATATTCCGGTCTGGACTCTGTGGTGGCCATTTCATGACAGTTTCATCAGCTGTTTTTCTCTCCAAATATGATTTAATTACATTAGCAGTGTGTTTGGGAGCATTATAATGCTGAAAAAATAAAACTATTACAAATTAGGTGCTTTCTAGTAGGAATTAAATAACAAATTAAAACCGGTCTGTCATTTTTAGCATTTCTAAGAGTTCCTCCTTAGATTTAGCATCTTTTTTTTTCTCCAGGTGAATGTCATACTGCCTATAATCAGGCTTTCATTTGTGTCGGAACAAGCCGGATTCGGAACCTCTGAAATCAAATCGGGCACCTCATTTTACCAATCCCCCTCCTCACACGCACCCCTGCCCCGCCCTTCACTTTTTTCAGCGACTCCCCAACCCTCTTCACTTTCATCCGCGACACCTCCACCCAACCTTTACCCATAAATTACCTATAATTCAAGATTTTTATTACCTATAAATACTTTATATAATATTCAGGTCTGGACTCTGTGGAGGCCATTTCATGACAGTTTCATCAGCTGTTTTTCTCTCCAAATATGATTTCATTACATTAGCAGTGTGTTTGGGAGCATTATGATGCTGAAAAATAAAACTATTACAAATTAGGTGCTTTCTAGTAGGAATTAAATAACAAATTAAAACCGGTCTGTCATTTTTAGCATTTCTAATGCTGTGTTCACACCAGACGCGGAACGCGCGGCTAAATCGCGCTATTCGCTTGTAAATAGACGCGTGAACATTTGAGTTTACTCGCTTCATTCGCGCGTCACACTCTGCTTCATTCACGCGTCAAACTCCGTTTTATTCGCGCGTCAAATTCACTTCAGAACAGATGCGGATTCGCGTCATGGGCCGGGCTTCTGTCTGCCCGATGACTGTAGCTTCGTTGCTAAATGGCTAACATGGATTTTATTGAGAAAATAACTGTGTTTATGTGCTTTATGAAGGCTGTAAAACAGCGTCGATACGTTTAGAGCTGTGTCTGAGTCCACTACATACTTTCAGAGGTGCACCCAGCTCTGTGAGCTCATAAACTCCTCCAGAAACTTAACCTGGATGACGGAGGCTTTCAGCGGTGCTTCAGACTGAGTCAAGCCCAGTTTGATGAACTGGTGTCGGCTGGTGGAGTTCCCCCCGGGACACCAACAGCAGGTGCTACGTCACAATCATGCCCCCACAAGAGCAAGCTCCTGATTGGTTAACGTGGCGCGAATGTCCGCAGAAGTTTAGATTTTTGAACTTGAGCGATTTGCGCGTTAAGCGCGTCAAATGCTCAAAACGCTCATAACGCGCCCACGCCATTCGCGCAATTTGCGTCATTCGCGCCCACGCCATTCGTGTGTATCGCGCCGCAGGATGCCTATTCGCGCGTTTGCATTGACTTAACATGTAAATCACTCGCGCTTGACGCTTCATCCGCGTCTGGTGTGAACGGAGCAAAAGAGTTCCTCCTTAGATTTAGCATGTCCTATCTTTTTTTTTTCTCCAGGTGAATGTCATACTGCCTATAATCAGGGTTTAATTTGTGTTGAAACAAGCCGGATCTGGAACCTCTGAAATCTGATCCGGCACCTCATTTTACCAATCCCCCTCCTCACACCCACCCCTGCCCTTCACTTTTTTCAGCGACTCCCCAACCCTCTTCAATTTCATCCGGGACACCTCCACCCAACCTTTACCCATAAATTACCTATAATTCAAGATTTATATTACTTATAAATACTTTATATATTCAGGTCTGGACTCTGTGGAGGCCATTTCATGACAGTTTCATCAGCTGTTTTTCTCTCCAAATATGATTTAATTTCATTAGCAGTGTAATTGGGATGCATTATCATGCTGAAAACGATTATAAAACTATTACAAATTAGGTGCTTTCTAGTAAAAATTACACAACAAATTAAAACCTGTCTGTACTTTTTAGCATTCACAATCCCATCATTTCAGGCAACATTGACAACACCTCTAACAGAAATGCAAATCAAACCAAGACAGAAACTCCAGTACTTTTCATTCATTTCTCCATCTTTCTCTAACAATTAAGACCCTGTATTTTCTGGTTATATTTTATTAAAATTCATAGGAAACAAGGCCTAAGACTTTTTCACAGTACTGTATGTGTTGTGTATGAATGTTCGTATCTTCATTTCCATTTCCACAAACAAGAGGAAGAAACTTATTCACAGACAAACCTCAGACGAGTCATTTGCGTGGTGTTTTCCAATCTCCCAATCCGCCACACACACAATCAGCAGGTGTTTGAGCTGAGGGCGAGCCGACAGCAACCCTGTAATTGATCGCCTCAAACGTTTCGAGATATGCAGCTTCATACATCTCATTTTCTGGCGAAGCTGGGAATAGAACTTGAGACGAGTCCTCTTCCAGTGGCCTGGCTCTGGTGGTTGCAATCCCAACCTCACATTGCCCCAGTCTCTGTGTGATTAGAATAATCTGCCCCTATTGTACGATGCAATTTACCTACCATTAAGAGGTTATATAGCTGCAGGATACATCATTAGTCTCTATGGGGATGGCGAGTGTATGTGTTCTGGCTATCTGGAGTAATGAACACCTGGAATAGGCAGAAATAAAGCGCACCATAGACCACCACTAATGCTGACGATGTTCTGTATGTTGTATAGACAAGTCATAATGCAGGAAGACCGTTTAGTTTTTATGCTGCTGTTGGAACGTGCATTCAGGCCCATTAAATGTGAATTATAAATGCCTGAGCACCTCTCCATTAGTTGTGTTACACATGAGATAACATGGCTTTTTTTTCAGGCTTGGGATACTCTTAGAATGCCTATGGATTTCAATAGTAGTGTTTGTTTTTGATACAATACCGTAGTTATGTGTTGCTGTCAATTTTGAGAAACGTTTGGGATGGGGTGTGGATTTTGATATTATTTGACCAAATAGTTTTGGTGTTATTACAGTGGTGGCTAATCACTACATGTGAATGAGTGTATTTTTTAATTCATTGCAAAAATTATATATTTTATTAAAATGTGTTTTTTTATTTATTTTTAATTATTTATCAACCTGCTCATTTATAAAGTTGATCAAAAATACAGTAAACAGTGTAATTTTATAAAACAGTATTGCGATGTAATCAGTCTTGCAGTTTGATCATTTGTAAATGCATTTTTGGCACAGAAGTAAAAGGATTTGTGGATCATGTGAGACTTGAGATTAGCTGAACATTCAACTTTGTCATTGTTAAAATTGGAATTGTATTTTATTTAGTAATGCTATTTTGCAGTGTGTTTAAAGTTTGTGGTATTTTTGATCAGATATGTGATCTAAATATGTGCAAAAGTTGTTTAGATATATTCAGATCTTAGCCACAGCTACGCCAGTTTTATACAGTATATAAAGTTGAAAGCAAAAGTATTAGCCCTCCTATGCAATTTAAATTCTTCTAAAAGTTCTGTTTAATGGAGAGAATTTTTTCCAGTTATTTTAATAACTTGGTGACTAATTTCTTGTAATTTTCTTCTAATTTCTTTAATGTCTTTGCCATTATGACAGTACATAATATTTTACTAGTCATTTTGCGAGATACTAATTTTCAGATAAAAGTACAAATTAAAGACTAGTTTAATTAGGTTAACTATGCAAGTTGTTTAATTAGGCTATAATTAGGCAGTGTTCTGTAGCCAATCATTTAAAAAAAACATTCTTGAGGAAAAAAAAATGATTAATAATATTAAAAATAATATTTTTTTTCTTAAGAAAGTTAGTTTTAGTTATTGTTTAATGATATATATATATATATATATATATATATATATATATATATATATATATATATATATATATATATATATATATATATATTCATTCATTTTCTTTTTGGCTTAGTCCCTTTATTAATCTGGGGTCTCTACAGCCGAATGAACCGCCGAATGATGCCCTTCCAGCTGTAACCCATCACTGGGAAACACCCATAGACTCCCATTCACACATATACACTATGGATAATTTAGCTTATCCAATTCACCTATAGCACATGTCTTTGGACTTGTGGGGGAAACCAGAGCACCCAGAGGAAACCCACGCGAATGCAGGGAGAACATGCAAACTCCACACATAAACGCCAACTGACCCAGCAGAGGCTCCAACCAGTGACCTTCTTGCTGTGAGGCGACAGCGCTTAAAATTCATCCTCTTAACTAAGTTAATTTGGTTAACTAGGCAGGTTAGAGTAATATAAATATATATTTAAATATATTTTTATTTGTTTATTATTTTTTTTATTATATATATATATATTTATTTATTTATTTATTTGTTGTAAACTTATTTACTGTGAGGATTAATTTTGTAAGTCAAAACCAAACAAAATAGTACAATCATAACAATCAATCAAATAAATAAATAAAGCAATGTTTTAGTCAAAATATAGAGAGGTGTACATTTTTGTTATTTTGAAGTGATAATAGGGATGACACTCAAAAAATAATGTTTGTATCTAAATGTTTGCAATTTGACAGTTTTTTAGATCAGAAAATGTATTAAATATCCATGATTAGATAAATATCCATGGTTACTTGTTTATTTCAGTATGATCATTACATAAATAAATTAGCTTTAAAAAATTATAATATATATATATATACACACACACACACAGTTGGAGTCAGAATTATTAGCCCCCTTTGAATTGTTTTTTTCTTTTTTAAATATTTCCCAAATTATGTTTAACAGAGCAAAGAAATTTTCACAGTAGGTCTAATAATATTTTTTTCTGCTGGAAAAATTTGTTTTATTTCAGCTAGATTAAAAGCAGTTTAAAAAAAAAAAAAAAAAAAAAAACATTTTAAGGTCACAATTATTAGCCCCTTTAAGCTATATATTTTTTTCGATCTACAGAACAAACCATCATTATACAATAACTTGCCTAATTCCCCTAACCTGCCTAGTTAACCTAATTAACCTAGTTAAGCCTTTAAATGTCACTTTAAGCTGTATAGAAGTGTCTTGAAAAATATCTACTCAAATATTATGTACTGTCATCATGGCAAAGATAAAATAAATCAGTTATTAGAAATGAGTTATTAAAACTATTATGATTAGAAATGTGTTGAAAAAATCTTCTCTTCGTTAAACAGAAATTGTCGGAAAAAAAAAATAAACAGGAGGGCCAATAATTCATGGAGTTTAATAATTCTGACTTCAACTGTATATACAGTGAGCATTTTCTTGCTTTGTTAAACATTACTTGGGAAATATTTTTTTAAAAATTATAAAAATTTCACTTGAGTGCTAATAATTGTCTTCAACTGTATATATTATATGTATTGAAATCATGCTTACTACAATCTATATAAGAGAGTATATGAGGCTGTAGATGGTAAACATTCATCCTCAGGTTTTAATTTCAATCTTTTTATTCCTTTTTTTGTATGTGCATATTCAGGACAAGTCCACCACAGATGACCAGCGATCTTGGGACAGCTTTAAGACCATGACCCCTGAGCAGACGTGTGGCTCCAACGAACACAAGGACAGACTGGAGTTACGCAGTAAACCCTGGGACACATCCTCCGTCAACACACCTGACACATCCGAAGGAGACTTCCAGACTGAAGTGTGAAGAAAAACACACACCTACAACAAACTAAGAGACAACTAAACCCTCTTACATACTCACACAGTCAGTGATCTTCAGCAAGACGCGTTTCTAAAGGATTCTGTTCTTGTTTACAGGACAAACCAGAGATGAAGAGTGCTCTATTCTATATTTTCACACAGAGACATTACGTGAAAGAGTGAGGCCTGGAGAGTATGGTACAAATTTTTAACAAACTGTTTCTGAAATGTCTTGATTTTACTCCAGAAAGGATTCTCTTTCACCTGTTTGATGATTTGGGAATTTAACAAAAAAATAATATTTCTGCACCCTTCTTTTTTTATAGAGGAAAAAAAAAAAAAAAAAATCGGTACTGATGATTCGCACACTGTTTAATAACCCCCTAGGGTTTTTTCCCCCCTTTCTGTCTTCGCATTTCTTGGATGACTCAAGTTCTGTTTCCCTTCTTCTTGGTTTGTTTGTTTGTCAAGGGAGAGGGAGGGGAAGTTTTGAAAGCGTTTATTAATATGTGCCATCCTCTGCTTTTTTCCCCCCTCTGCATCAGGCGTACTGTACACAAAAGCTTATCTAGCTTTCTTTTTCTTTTCTATATTTTTTATTTAGAATGCTTGTGCATTATTTTGTTTAATATATATTTTTGATTTTATATTATACAGTCAAACTTCAGGTATCATTTCATGTGGGATTGTGTTTTATTCAGGCTTTCCAAAACGCTTTACAGAATTGTATGTGTGATAAATGTCAAATCATTTCACTACAGGGAAGCATCCATCTCCAAAACACCCAAAATAATGTGCATTCTTGTCATAGAAAGCTTTGGAATTTGGTATCAGGCTTATCCAATTCAAACTGAGAAGTTTTTTTTAACCAACGCAAAGTTCTGCTGTCAGGGAAGTTTCCACATTTCTTTCCCATCTTTATGTTGTGCTTTATTTCTACTCTCGCTAAAAAAGTAGCTCTTTGTGAAACTCAAAACCAGTGAGTCTAGCAGTCAGCCTGAACTGATTCGCATTTATTTTTTGCACTCCGTCCATGGAGTTTGACAGTTGGCTTAATGCTAAGCAGGCTGCCGAGGTCATCTTTGTCAACCCTTCTCCTCTTCATAACCCGTTCATTAGTCGTGTTGGCTGATGTAACTCCACATGGAGACTTGGAAAGCGAGAAATAGAGGGCGAACAAGCGAGAGAGGTGTGGTAATTATCTTGGGAGAATAACGATTTGTCCTGACATTTTCTTACTTGGCGCGAATTTCATCTGCTCAAAGATCCCTAAAGTCAGCATATCATATAGGCACAGATGGCAAGACTAGAGCATGCCATTTTAACCTTTGCAAGTAATCTGCACTAATGGGGAACATGGGCTGCCTCTTCCCCCTGAAATATCTCCAAACCACCGTGGCAATTAAAACTAGTTTTTCGTCTCCCTTCTCGACAGCAGTCAAGAAAGGCTGAATATTACTCTCATATATGAGATAAGCAATATCACACGAACAAGAGCTCTGTTTGTCAGAAGGTCGACACTGATCTGCTGTGCTGGTATCCAGCACTGTAGCATAATTGTGATATTGCATACAGATTATGTAAGAATATTGTTTTGGCTGTGTGAGTAAAAACTCACTCCCTAGGCCTCAAAGGCACATTAGCAAATGAAGCTAGAGGTTGTGCTATTAAGCATCATTGTTAGTGTTCACACCTCCCATTTCAGAAACAAAAGCTGGTATTCTGGGGGAGTAATTTGAAGTGGAATGGTCATATTGGTGCCGTGACCCAGATGGTTCTGTGATTTTGGGGGTTAAGTGGAATCCTGGTCTCAAGTGGCACACTCTAGTGACTGTTAGATTCTGCAGTCTTTGCTGTTTTTGTTAGATTGCTTGCCACCTATGCCAGTCTGATTCTTGCTCAGAGCAGCGCGAGTACTGGAAGGGTTAAATTGGTGCCATGACCCAGATGGTAGTGACATTTCAGAGACTGAGGGGAAAAGAAGTGTAAAACCTCACTCTCTTTACTTCAAATGGCACGTTGAGGATATATATCACAGGCTGTGGTCTTTGTTAGTGTTCTTACTCCTTGTTGGTGCCGTGACCCGGATATGAGTGAGCTTTAGGCGGTGAGGGTAACAGAGGCCAGATAATAGGAAGTGTGTGATTAAACTCAGTTTCCTGGTCTAAAGGCATGTTAGAGTGTGTGGTAGTAAGTGTTCCCACCAACCATGCATGAAATGCCAGTTTAAATTCCTCTCTGAGAGGGTCAGGGTTCCCCTGACTTGGATGAGAATGAGGTTTAGGGGTGTGAGTGTAATGGAGGCCAAACTCTAGGACTTAAGTAAAATCGTCACTCTGTTGACCTCAACCACACAGGCTTTTAGGTGGTGTAAAATTAACTAAGATTAAAGTAAAGCTAACTTCCCTGGCTTCAATAGTCACAGTAACAACTGATGCTAGAGCATATTTGTTGGTGTGCCTGCCTCCAATGCTGAAAACACAGACACAAATCCCACTTGAAACAAGACAAATACAACCAGAGGGGTTAATTTTAGATTAAGTCTGAAAGGAAGTGAGGTCATCCATCTTTCCGTTCTGAGAAAAGCAATTGTAGCCTTGTTTTGAAAAATCAATATGACAAACCAAACAGGTGAGCTGGATATTTAAGTTCTACAAGATACCGTCTTAACAACCACACACCTGTACGCAAACCCTGCTTTTTTTACAGTGCCTGTTTTGTTTTGCTATGTTATCTGATGCAGTCATCAGCTTTTTCAATGTTTTGTCATCCCACTCTATTTCCGTCTATGTATATGAGTGTTGGGTTTTTCATAGATGTTTACAGAGTCCTACTTATTGAAACTGGAGCATTACACCCCAAAACCCCACTAAACTAACTATGTTTTGAACAGATTTATGTATTGCTCTTTAAAAAGAAAAAGAAAAAAAACAACAACTTGAGAATGGCCTTACAGTCACATCAAATTTATGAGATATGTATTTTGAATATGTGCATTGTGAGGAGGATGATCGTTGAAAAATGAATGGTGAACAACAGCTGGGTGTGAACAAATTGAAGACTGAATATGTTCCCTTGGACTTCCTGACCAGCAGGATGTTTTCTTCATGACTTGACGTGTTTGAAACTTTCAGATCCCTCCCCTTGCCAGCACACACGATCCCATTGGCTAAAGAAGATGGCTACCACAGAGAATCCTCCTTGCACCGTTTAAGTTTTTTTATACATAAGATTGTACAAAGTAGTCCTCTACTGTTTTCATAGAGTGTCTTTTATATGAAAATAAATTTTCAAACTGATGAACACCACTGTAGGGTTTTTCCTCAAGATGTAGGTGGAATAGACCAGTTTCTTAAACAATTTTTGTTGTAATCGGTAAAGCATGGGTGACCAACCCTGTTCCTGAAGATCGACCTTCCGGCAGATTTCAGGTCTAAAGCCGCGGTCACACTGGACTTTTGCCTCCATAGACTTCCATTCATACGCACGCGAATGCGTCAGACCGGAAACGCAGGGTCATGCGTCGAGTTTCGCAGGTTGTTGAAGTGCAAAGTTCAAGCTTGGTGAACTCTGACCTGCGAAATTGCATCACTTGACTGCGTGAGACCAATCCAGGATCAAAACATGACTTCTCTGAACAGAAATGTAAAACATGGAGCAATCGCTCGCTTTTTTAAATGTCTAATCATCTTGTTTAATACCGCCCCTTTTCGCAGCGCCGTACGACAGGATTTCGCAAGCTCAAACTCTAGTGTGACCGCGGCTTAACCCTGATCAAACACACCTGAACCAATTAGTTAGAACCTGAGGAGCGCTTGATAATTACAGGCAGGTGTGTTTGATATGTGCTGCAACTGAAAACTGCATGATTGTCGATCTACAGGAATAGGGTTGAGCACCCTGGCAGTAAAGCTAGGAAAGAAAAGAGATGTATTTTTCTTTTCTTTTGTTTCCTTTTTTTCAGTTTTGTCATCCATAGTTGTTTGAGCTAATTAGATTTCCCTCCCATTTATCAGCAAGTGAAGAAAACTGCATATCAAGTAAGTACCTGTCATGTAAGTGTCAAATTTTTTTCTTTAAAAAATTAAGGTTCATCATTGGCACCTATTGATCTATGATTAATATATGAGATCTTTGTAATCAGGTTTCCGAAAAGTGTGTGTATATAGTCAAATATGAAATTATTAATACCTTCAACAAAATTATTTATACCTTCATATTATTCAACTTCTTTCAGATGAGACATTAAACCGAGGTCCTGACTCTCTGTGGTCATTTTAAATCCCATGGCACTTCTTGTAAAGTGCAAGGGTGTAACCCTGCTGTGCTGGCCAAATTCCATCCATCGTCCCTTACCGATTATGGCCTCCCAATCATCCCCAAATACAACTAAAAACACTGCATTATGCATGCCTGGCCAGTAGATGGCAATGGCAAACATTAAAGAAACACTACACAGCAGGTGCGTCCCAAATTGCACACTTATCCACTATTCTACACCATTTTGTAGTATAAATAGTGTAAGTAGTTCATTCACACTGAAAACTCTAAAAAGAGTAAGTGCACCTTAAATATCCTGATGATGCACTTATTCAACTTATAAAATCAAGTGTGTTATGTTGGACACTTCACACACTCAATGGCAGCAGCAGCTCATGTAGCGAAAGGGGTGGAGCTTTCAGGCACTTATTGGATTACATTATTTTTTTTGGATTGTGAAAGCAAAATTCTCCAATGAGAGTGATTATAGTGCCTCCTGATGGTGAATGCGGTGATACTCTTGGCAGGTATTACGCTTAGTAAAAAAACGTTAGAGTTCCATTTGGCACAACACTACATGCATATACTATGCTGTTGAGTGTGTAAGTGCATTAGCACATATACATAAGTGTATAATGTGCCATTTGGGACACATCTAAACACTGTTTAATTTGGAAGGGCGTTTCGAAGGGATTGAGCATAGCCCTTCCAAATGAAACGTAGTATGCAACAATCACAAAAAAGCACTTCGCTGCAGCACAAAGGATCATAGGGGGTTGTTGTGTCCATCAGTTGTACCCTTGGAAATGCTTCATTCCAAATGGCCCTTCGAAGCGGACAGTTTTGAGTTTGGAATGACACTTGGACAAAATGGAAGCCATGATAGTTTTCTCTTCGAAGTGCCCTTCAGAGGGCAATATATCCCATTTTGGAGAGTTTTCAGTTTCTTGTTGAAAACTGAGTCTTTCGAATGCTCACTTGATCTTTTTTTTATACTTATTTTTATTTCTATTCTTTTAAGGAAGAAAAAAGAAGAAAATAATAAATAATAATAGGCATAAGTACAATCAATTTCTCCCAATATTGCAGGTATTTGTCCAGTTGTATTTTTAAAGAAAAAGTAATCCTCTTCATATTTTGAACATTAGATATGATATCCAACCATTCAAATTTTGTAGGGGGTTCGAGTTGTAGCCACTTTCGAGTTACAGCTTTCTTACTGGATGCTAGAAGTATTTTTAATAAATACTTGTCTTTTATCATTAAGTTGGCTGCAATATTATTCAGGTAAATTGTTGTAAAAGAAAAGTTCACTCCATCACCAAAAATATTTCCTATTACTTGCATTACATCCTGCCAGTATGACTGAATGGCTGGGAAACTCCAAATTATGTGAAAATGGTGTGCTAAGTCTTCACCACATTTCCTCCAGCACTGTCCCCTATCCTTCTACCGTGTTTGCATACATGTTAACCTGGGGGTTATAAAGTATCTGGTAAGATTCCTCCAGCAAAACTCTCGCCACATACCAGAGCTGAAGAGGTGGCGCTCACTTAATTTTTTTTAAGAACTATTCACTCAAAAGTTTTATTTTTTATATATATATATATATATATATATATATAGCAAAAGCCGCTAAACGCCACTTGCCTTTGACAGTAAAAGCCGCTATAACCCGAGAACCAATCAGAAGGCGCGAATCGAATCATATGTTTTCAATGTAGCAACGCGCTGATATGCCGGCTTTTATGAGGAGACGGTTTTATTCTGCTTTCGATTTAGGTTTTAAAAGATGGAGTTCAATGAATTGGATGAGCCTGTCCGACTGTCAGTAAATGGCAAATGAAAACGTTCCTTAAAACTCTGTACATTATAAGAACAAGAAAACACAATGTACAGTCGGAAGTGTAGCATGCATTCATAACGTGCTTTTGCGCAGTGACGCTACTTTGAAAGAGTCCGATTTACTATACATTAAACAGCAACTGCGTTTCAGGAAAGACAAAGTTAAGATGTCGTTCTTTTATCCCATGTGGACGCTATGAGTATAAACAAAAGACGAAAAAGAGATCAAGATCAAGAGAATGAATGAATGACAGCTTCTAAAAGTGTCTGAGAGGCATCCCCTTTTTACCCAGTAGGCCTACCTTGTGTTTTATTTGCTAATGTAAGCTATTTTATAAAAGTAATATAAATAATGTATAGTTTTATACATTATATTTATCTTCATATTACCTATACGTCTGATAAGCTTTTTATATTAATGGACAATGCACAGATATTGATGTTTTCTTTTTACACTACATTATTTGAATCTACCAAACTTAGTTTACAATGTTTGCAATGTTTACATTGCTCTACTTACATTAAATCTAAATCCCAAATATCAGAAATGACAACAGATTGTTAAGATTTAATTAATGTCAGTTTTAATGTTATTGATTATTGCACTTATTTGACAGATTTCATTCATTGATTTTCCTTCTGCTTAGTCCCTGGTTTATCAGGGGTTACCACAGTGGAATGAACCACCACTTACTTGACAGATTTATATATTTTTAATTTTAGGTGTTTTATGTTTGGTAAAATAATTTCTAATTTTAACTAAATACAATGTCTTGTACCAATAGGTGGATTTAGAGGTTTTTGCAAAAAGTAGCACAAGTGGATTTAGCTGGTTTTGACTCAAAAGAAAATCTACCTTGTTTAAAACCAAAGAAATGTCTAAAGTGATATTTATGAAAAATATATATTCTATTTACCAGCTAATAACCTTATCATTACATATAAAATGAAACTTCTGAAGGAGCCTGATAGAAAATGCTCATTTACAAAAAAGAGGTCTGATTTAGAGGGTTTGGCATCTGAACTATTCATGTGTATATATATATACTGTATATACACAGTTGCAGTCAGAATTATTAGCCCCACTTTGAATTTTCTATTCTTTTTTAAATATTTCGCGAATGATGTTTAACAGAGCAAGGAAATGTTCACAGTCTATCTGATAATATTTTTTTATTCTGGTCAAAGACTTATTTGTTTTATTTCGGCTAGAATAAAAGCAGTTTTTAATTTTTTAAAAACCATTTTAAGGTCAAAATTATTAGCCCCTTTAAGCTATTTTTTTTTTTTTTTTTTTTTTTTGATTGTCTACAGAACAAACCATTGTTATACAATAACTTGCCTAATTAACCTTACCTGCCTAGTTAACCTGATGATCTTAGTTAAGCCTATAAATGTCACTTTAAGCTGTGTAGAAGTGTCTTGAAAAAATATCTAGTCAAATATTATTTACTGTCATCATGGCAAAGATAAAATAAATCAGTTATTAGAAATAAGTTATTAAAACTATTATGTTGACCTCTCCGTTAAACAGAAATTTGGGGAAAACATTCAAAAGGGGGCTAATAATTTTGACTTCAACTGTAAATATACAGTTAAAGTCAAAATTATTAGCCCCCTTTTGGATGTTTTTTTCTTTTTTAAATATTTCCCAAATGATGTTTAACAGAGAGAGGAAATTTTCACAGCATGTCTGATAATATTTTTTCTTCTAATAAAAGTCTTATTTGTTTTATTTAAGCTAGAATAGAAGCAGTTTAAAAAAATGTAAAAGCCATTTTTAAGGACAAATTTATTAGCCCCTTTTAAGCTAATTTTTTTTTTTCAATAGTCTACAGAACAAACCATCGTTATACAATAACTTGTCTAATTACCCTAACCTGCCTAGTTAACCTAATTAACCTAGTTAAGCCTTTAAATGTCACTTTAAGCTGTATAGAAGTGTCTTGAAAAATATCTAGTAAAATATTATTTACTGTCATCATGGCAAAGATAAAATAAATCAGTTATTAGAGATGAGTTATTAAAACTATTATTTTTAGAAATGTGTTGAGAAAATCTTCTCTCCGTTAAACAGAAATTGGGGGAAACAAATAAACAGGGGGGCTAATAATTTAGGGGGGCTAATAATTCTGACTTCAACTATATATATTGTTGTTGACATAAAAACAACAACAGCATTTGAACCCTCAAGTGTACCTTAAAAAGTTGGTGTCCTTTTTTAAACCTGTTTTACTTCTACACATTCTTGAAACTTCTAATGTCACCTCTGGAGGATGGTTCTCATGTATGTTTGGCTGTGCAATCATTAGCCAGGCTTTCTGTTTTAATGAAGGTATGTATAATTAGAATGTTCTTTTCTTTGATATTAAATATGCAGGTGTCTACTGTGTACGCCGTACACCCAGGTGTATGACGCCCTATAGACTTGTCTCATTATTACAACTCAGACTGCTTTTAATCAGAAGTTATTGTGTAGAAGGCTGTAATCACCATGCTCAACTACATGGTTTTGCTACGAATTTGTAATCAACCTATTTGACTCAAAAGGACTTGGAGAAGAGAGCCTTAGCTAAATTGAAAAATATAGCTTTATATTTTCCTCGGGATTGCCGTAATTTAATCCAATGATCAAAGTTCTGTTCCAGAACAATAGCATTTAGCCAGCAGTCCATTTGACACAGTATGTCTCCTCATAAGTGGTCATCAGACAGTTTTGATGCTCGTCGTCAGACCACATTTGTGAAATTGTTTCTGGAAGAGGAGAATAACTGTGAACTCTCCATTTTGCACAAAAACAAATATTCAGAGGCTCCTCAGAAAGCTCAAAGATTGTCGGCTTGATCCCCTCATCTCTACAGTTGAACTAAAAGGGGGTTAGTGCATTGTGTCTCCACGGAGGGCCGCTTTGGCCGATTGCCTCATCGTAAATGCAATTGGCTCACTGTCCAATGGGCAGCCTCTTGAAGCACATCAAGCCTCCGTGCTATCAATCCGATGTGCTATTCCTGCAAGTGATCTAATGCGATGGCTTTGAACGTGGCCTTCGGGGCCTCTTCACGACTATGTGGGAGTGGGCCGAGTGGAAAGGTTGCTCTCTCCAGCGGTGGAAGATTCATGTCCGCGTAATGAGATGTTCTAGCCAGCCTCCCGCACAGCTGCCCGCTAATAGCAGCCGTGGCCCCTCCAAATGAGGCTTCCAGAGCAATCTCCTGTTAGCTTGTTATTCCTTAAGGTATACAAGTCGGTTTTTCACATCTAATTTAACAGAGATAGGTCCTTGAGAGCGATTTCCCCTCTTTTGTTATTTAGGGGTTTGACCTCCATCAAATGAGGTAAATTGAGTCATTAAGTCACTTGGTACTTTTTCTTCACACAACATGACACGGGAAGGATCATGTTATGTCTTCTGTTTGATTTCAGCATTTTCTCTGGGTGTGCTATTTGTAAGTGAACACCTTCAACCTTTGTTTTTGTCTTTTAGGAGATTACATAGAAGATTTTCATCATGAAGGATTTAGTTCTGCGCGATGAAATCACAAGCTAAATAAATTAAATACTACAACTGATATGCACCTCTTTTCAAGGAAGCGTGGTTGTGTGATCAGTAGTAAAAGTCCTTCGAAAACCAGAGGGCACTCTTGTGAAGTAACAACCAGTTGCAGTTTTTCAATGAACAGATTATATTTAACTGCTCTAATTGACTCAATACATGACAACAGAAGTATTTATTTCAAACACTTAATTGAGGTTTTCAGTATAAACTTGTGCTGGGCCGTTATCGGAGACTCTTATCGCACGATAAAAAATATCGCCGTTAATCTATTCTCAAAGTTGGGTGAGAGCTGGGTCTTTTCTACGCAAGCTATGATGACTTTCACCTTAATAGTTTAGCGCGGATGTATACCTGACCGGTGAGCCGTCTGGGAAAGAAGTGCCCTTCTGAATCAAATCAGCAGGATGCCTGACTCTAACTGCAGTTGAGCAGTTTCACTTTAACTCACGAACATTTAATTCATGCCTTCGTGACAAACTGGGGTATTAGACGCAAATAAATGAGTAAGGACAGGTGAAAGTGTTATGGAATTTAATAACGCACGCCAAATGAGAAGAAAAAAAACTTCTGCATTTCGTGTGTGTGTGTGTGTGTGTGTGTGTGTGTGTGTGTGTGTGTGTGTGTGTGTGTGTGTGTGTGTGTGTGTGTGTGTGTGTGTGTGTGTGTGTGTGTGTGTGTGTGTGTGTGTGTGTGTGTGTGTGTGTGTGTGAGCGCGCGTCTGTGTGTCTGTGCGGTCCTTTACTGACAGCCGCCTGTGTGGATCTTGTCGGAAAATATGCTGAAAAGTCCTACATGACGGGAATAGTTTGTCAGTATTGCCACTAATATCTGCATACTCCACGTCTCAATTCCATTTCTGTTTAGTTCAGTTATGACTTTAGTCGCATTAAGTAATCAAAAATCGCCGTTTACATGGTAGACTCTTAATCAGAGTGTTGTTTTAATCATATTAAAATCGTATTAAAGTATTGTTGCCCATGTAAACATACTCAATGTTTGACACCGTCAGGGCTCTGTGAACTTGCCTTTGCGAAGCCACATTTTCTGTATGTACATACATCAAAAGCAAGTATGAAATCACTATTTGGAGCTTATGTAGGCCTACAGTTCAACATTCATGTTTAATTGAATAAACCATTAGTAAACACAAGTACATCTTATTGAACATCATTTATTTTCATCACCAATTATCATAGTAGAACAGTTTCTCAAGCAGTTTGTGATGCATTTTGGAAACAGGAGATGAGCCCCTGGTCTAATGCGTCACCTGGCTTGAGAAACCCGTTCTCAAAGACTTATTATTTGGGTAGCACACATATTCTGAATGCCTTCGGCAGAATTCAAATGAGCCATTTTAATCTAGATTAATCTAGATTAATTTTGAAATTAATCTAGATTAAAAAAATTATCTATGCCCACCTATAGTATAAACATATTGAATGTGGTACATGTGGTCCAAGCTTTCATATCCAGAAACAACACACAGCTGTACTTCACTGATAAGCCATGCAAACAGCTGGCATTTTCACAGAACGATTACCTTTGATTTCATTATCACCTGAATCAATTGTTTGACATTATGAATGCAATTTTGCGTGTCTTATCAGCAGTGATAGGAATAACGGCACTATAAATAAACGGCGTTACTAACGACGATACTTTTTTCAGTAACGAGTGATCAATTTAATTACTGTTTCCCCCGTTACAAAGCCATTACCGTTACTGACAATAAAATGCGCGTTATTAAAATTGAGAACTTTCCCAGAGATGGGTTGCAGCTGGAAGGGCATCCGCTGCGTAAAACATGTGCTGGATAAGTTGGCGGTTCATTCCGCTGTGGTGACCCCAGATTAATAAAGGGACCAAGCCGAAAAGAAAATGAATGAATGAATGAAAATTGAGAACACTGAAGCAGTTTTCATGCAAGCAGCGTCTCTCTCAGCCATAGCGCATCTCTTTCTCTGGGGTGTGTGTGTTCGGGGCTAGGGCAGGACACATAACCAACCAGAAATGATGATGATTGGTGTACATTGCATCCAGAAAGTATTCAGCGCTTCACTTCTTCCACATTTTTTTATGTTACAGCCTTATTCCAAAATGGATTCAATTAATTTATTTCCTCAAAATTCTACACACAACACCCCATAATGACAATGTACAAAAAGATTTTTTGAAATTGTTGCAAATTTATTAAAAATAAAAAACCTGAAAAATCACATGTACATAAGTTTTCACAGCCTTTTCTGTTTCCACTGATCATTCTTGAGATGTTTCAGCAGCTTCATTGGAGTTCACCTGTGGTAAATTCAGTTGCTTGGACATGATTTGAAAAGGCATACACCTGTCTATATGAGGTCCCAGGGTTGACAGTGCATGTCAAAGCACAAACCAAGCATGAAGACAAAGAAATTGTCTGTAGACCTCCGAGACAGGATTGTCTTAAGGCACAAGGCTGTGGAAGGTTACAGAAAAATTTCTGCTGCTCTGAAAGTTCCAATGAGCACAGTGGCCTCCATCATCCGTAAGTGGAAGATGTTTGGAACCACCAGGACTCTTCCTAGATGGCCGGCCATCTAAGCTGAGTGATCGGGGGAGAAGGGCCTTAATCAGGGAGGTGATCAATAACCCGATGGTCACTCTGTCTGAGCTCCAGCGTTCTTCTGTGGAGAGAGGAGAACCTTAAAGAAAGACGACCATCTGTGCAGCAATCCACCAATCAGGCCTGTATGGGAGAGTGGCCAGACGGAAGCAGCAGGAACTGGAAGACTAGTCAGGATAGAGGGAAAGATGAATGCAGCAATGTACAGAGAAATCCTGAATGAAAACCCGCTTCAGAGTGCTCTTGACCTCAGACTGGGGCGACGGTTCATCTTCCAGCAGGACATTGACCCAAAGCACACTGCCAAAATAACAATGGAGTGGCTTCACAACAACTCGGTGAATGTCCTTGAGTGGCCCAGGCAGAGCCCAGACCTAAATCCTATTGAACATCTCTAGAGAGATCTGAAAATGGCTGTACACCACCACTTCCCATCCTACCTGATAGAGCTTGAGAGGTACTGCAAAGAGGAATAGACTAAAATTCCCAAAGACAGGTGTGCCAAGCTTGTGGCATCATATTAAAAAAGACTTGAGGCTGTAATTTCTGCCAAATGTGCATCAATAAAGTATTGAGCAAAGGCTGTGAATACTTATGTACATGTGATTTTTCAGGTTTTTTATTTTTAATAAATTTGCAACAATTTCAAAAAAATCACATTGTCATTATGGGGTGTTGTGTGTAGAATTTTGAGGAAATAAATTAATCCATTTTGGAATAAGGCTGTAACATAAAAAAAATGTAGAAAAAGTGAAGAGCAATGAATACTTTCTGGATGCACTGTACGTGATCGTGAATGTGGTATAAGTGAGAACATGATGATTGGCTTAGAGTACATTTCCATCATTTGCCAAAAAGAGGTGGAGTAGGGCGGGTGTTCACACAAGCACACGCACAAACAGTGGCACACACCAATGACCAAGAGAACAATGGCAAATCCAACAAGTTCAAAGGTAGCGTTTGCAAACTGTAAATTTAAGCACTACTTTTCCCTCATTGAGGTGAAAGGCTAAAATTTGTATATTTTGTGCAACTTATGCGTCACAGTGGCGCAGTGGGTAGCACAATTGCCTCACAGCAAGAAGATCGCTGGTTCGCGCCTCGGCTGGGTCAGTTGACATTTCTGTGTGGAGTTTGCATGTTCTCCCCGTGTTCATGTGGGTTTCCTCCAGGTGCTCCAGTTTCCCCCACAAGTCCAAAGACATGCGCTATAGGTGAATTGGGTAAGCTAAATTGTCCATAGTGTATGTGTGTGAATGAGTGTGTATGGATGTTTCCCAGTGATGGGTTGCAGCTGGAAGCGCATCCGCTGTGTAAAACATATGCTGGATAAGTTGGCGGTTCATTCCGCTGTGGCGACCCCAGATTAATAATGGACTAAGCTGAAAAAAAAAAACTTAATTTATGGACAACTAATTCTCATTAAATTATCATTAAAGTATAAGTACACTTTAGTGTCAGCAGGACAAACTTGCACGTATTTGCGAAGTCATGATTTTTAATGTATGTGCCTATAGAGAAACTAACCTAGAAAAAGAACCATATGCTAAAAAAAAATACACCGGACTGCAAATGTGACAAGCATCCCTAGTCTCCTGTATGTATACATAATTTGCTTCCTACTGGCGCGCCAAGTCTCGAGTCCTCATTTCTCCTCAGTCTTTTGAAGCACCTGGGATGCAAAACATGCAGAAAATGCACGTTTCATGTCATCCTGCCATTAACTCAATGATTTTGCTCTTTCTGGATTCCTGAAGGATGGCCCCAGATGAAAGAATGTGCTTTCAGGACTGCTCGGCCTCAGGGAACGACATACTTCACCCAAAACACGGAAAACCAGCTCCAGCCCATCGGCGAGACAAAAAACACATCCATACTAGCGCGCTCAGATGCTGTCGAGGGGGAAATAGCTTTTTATTATGCAGGCATGAATGTGCATATTCTCATCAGAGGATGTGGTATACTCTGCCGGATCTATACATTTTCCTTTGAGCTGGAATTTTAATGGATTCGAGTACTCAAAGGAACTCTCCTCACACATCTCACTCTATATGCAATTAAGAACATCACAGTGTTTTAGAAACATGATCACTGCAGTTGCTCTGTGTTAAAGATATCCAAAGCCTGTGATGCTTATTGTTTGAGTGGAGCAGATTTTAAAGGGGTGGTCCAGAGTGGATTTTTAAGGCTTGGTTGTGTTTATGGGGCGCAAAACAATGTGTGCTCATGCATCATTTGTAAAAAAAATCACATTATTTTTTCATGTCTTACTTTAATTATATACAGCTGCTCAGCTAACATCAAAACGTCTATCATATTTCCTGGTTCCTCTGAAGGCCTGCCAATCAAGAGGCTCTGATTGGTCAGTTAACATAATGTGCTGTGATTTGCGGATCGGCTCCACGTCACCAGGTAGCGCCATGCCTCTACTAGCACGTGCTTTGCTGTTGTATAAATACTGTCAGTCAGTGTAACTGTTAGCCATATCAGTTTGAGCCTGAATCAGACAAAAAACGCTCTCTAAAATGAAACCTGACAAGTGTCTTTCATAGATATTCGGGTTATAAGCATGGGTAAGTAATATGAAACGTTGACATATCTTTTGCGAGTTCGTTATTTGAGATGTAGAATGCAGGAAAAGCAGCTGCATAGATAGTCAACCCAGGTAGCAAAGAATTCTGGCCCAGATTTGGCATAAATCTGCACAGCAGGCATTGATCTGGCACTGGCATACAGCATGTGGGTCAAACATGGCCCTGGTTTGGCAGAGGTGGCACCATCTTTAAGGCGGCACACAATATTTGGGCCAGATGTAAAATGTAGTATTTGGCCCAAACGTTAATAATTCAAAGGTGGGTCATGTGAGTTTGGCCTTTCATTCATTCATTTTCTTTAAGGCTTAGTTACTTTATTAATCTGGAGTCGCCACAGTGGAATGAACTGCCAACTTATCCAGCACGTTTTATGCAGCGGATGCCCTTCCAGCTGCAACCCATCTCTGGGAAACATCCACGCACACTCATTCACACTCATACACTACGGACAATTTAGCCTACCCAATTCACCTGTACCGCATGTCTTTGGACTGTGGGGGAAAACGTAGCACCCGGAGGAAACAAACGCTAACGCAGGGAGAACATGCAAACGCCACACAGAAATGCCAACTGACCCAGCCGAGGCTCGAACCAGCAACCTTCTTGCTGTGAGGCGACAGCACTACCTACTACGCCACTGCGTCACCCAAGATTGGCCTTTCTTGACCCAAATACGCTTTTATTATTTTTAAAAAAATGTATCAATCAGGTAGCTTTGAGAAAAAGCACGCCTAAAGCACAATGATTCATGAGTTTATCAATTTCATTGCAGTCGTGACGCACCAATACATCTGTCCCAGTTCAGGCTCAGTTATGGGTTATTAACTTGGCTGAGACTTGGCCCAGATATAGTTCATGTTTGGCCCTTGTCTGGAAGCCAGATTTGATCCAGTCATGTACCATAATTCACTACGGCATGTGGGCCAACCAAAAGCTGATTGTGTGGGCCAGAGCAGGGCCAGAGATATTTTGCTATGTGAAAATGCAGCGCTGCTGAAGAGTGTGGGTGTTTACAGCGGTTTGACGGATAAATATGAATTTGTAGCTAAATTGTTAATGACGCCAAACAGCATTTCCCATTGTTTACATTCTTGTTTACGTCCTTACTACAAAACACCATTAACGCTAGAAACTAAGCATGTAATAGATCAATTTTAACAAATAAAAACACTTCTAGGTTGTGGCTCACAATCCACAGGTTCTTGTATTATGGTTGGAGCTGCTCCTTCTTTGAGGAGTTTTTAGCCGAATCCAGCACTGAACTGGGGGAGATTCTGGAAGCTGTTCTTTGTCAAATGCTAGAGCTATATATTTTTTTATAATTCTCTGGAACATAATTACAATTAAATTGTAAGCACTTCTGTCTTTGTGTCATGTCCTTTGGAAGCCCAAATACAGAAACAGAACAAGTTCTGTGGAAATAGCAGCGTTTGGACGGCATTTTAGCTTTCTCTGCTGTAACATTACAGCACCTCTGGCCAAGCCCCTTTGCTGCACAGGTGTATGCACGTAACCTGAAGGGTTTATGATATCATTAACTCCACTGATTTTTTTTTTGTAGTCCCCAAACTTTGTTCGCTGTATGGCTAAGCTAACTCTGTAAAAGCCAATCTCTCCCTTTGCATTCAACTTTGAGCATATTACATTCAGAGATGTTGTTTACAGTATGTTTACACATCTACGTTACACATGAACTAAAGCTTAAAATATGATGTCGTAGTGGACCACCCCTTTAAGAGAATGTTTTTTGTGCAAGACAATAAATGCACGTTTCTCTTTTTGATGCAAAAATCATTAGTTTTTAATGATGCTGTCTGGATTACACGCTGACCTATGAGACCCAAGCATGACTTTTAGAGCCGAAACAAATTAGCTGTCTCCTTAAATAAGGCTTTTACTTTTCTTTCTTTTTCAACAGTCATTTGTAAAGCTCAGCTTTCATCTAAGAGAGACAAAGAAAAGCTTTCTTCTTTTTCCAAGAAATGCCTGTCTGCTTTGTGCGCTACATTAGTAAACGTAAATTAGCAAAAATAAATTAAAAAAGGAAGAAGAAGAAAACTGATTTGCCCAAAATAAACATACAATGGACTCAGGAGTGCTTTGTCTGTGGAGGCAAGGGAGGCACAAACAAAACTGAATGAGAACAGAAATGAAATAAAGCAAATGTTAAGAAAAGAGAAGAACATTTATGTAATCCACTCAACAACAACAACAAATCAGTACTACTTTGTCTGCTAGAGTTTTTATTAAGGATTTGTTGACTAATGTTTGAGATTCATATAAGTGGTCATACACTGCGATAGAAATGCTTTTCTCTTGTTTCTAGTCCAAATATCTAAACATTCTTAAATCAAGAAGCACTTTCTAGACGAGCAACAGATATTGTCTTGTTTTCATGTCAAAATTAAGCCAGTTTTTTACTTAAAACAAGCAAAATAATCTTATTTTTGGCTAGAAATAAGACTATTTTGCATGTTTTAGGGAAAAAAACTAATTTAATATTGACATTATATCTGAAAACAAGACAATATTATTTACTTGTCTACAGCTCTGTACCCTCACCAGCCCACGTGTGTTTTGTGGACTTTGAGAAGGCATTCGACCGTGTCCCTTGTGGCATTCTGTGGAGGGTGCTCTGAGAGTATGGGGTCAGAGACGTCAGAGGAGAATTGCCGGCAATAAGTCAAACTTGTTTCCAGTGCATGCTGGACTCTGGTAGGGCTGCCCTTTGTCACCAATTCTGTTCATAATTTTCACAATCTCATCTCTGTTATTTGCAGACGATGTTGTTCTGTTGGCTTCATAGAACATGGACCTTCAGCATGCTCTGGGGCGGTTTGCTGCAGAGTGTGACGCGGCTGGGATGAGAATCAGCACCTTCAAGTCTGAGGCCATGGTGCTCCACCGGAAAAAGGTGGTTTGCCATCTCCAAGTTGGAGGAAAGTCCTTACCCCAGGTGAGGAAGTATCTTGGGGTTTTGTTCATGAGTGAGGGAAGGATGGAATGTGAGATTGACAGGCGGATTGGTGCAGCGGTGTATCAGTCCGTTGTGGTAAAGAAGGAGCTGAGCCGAAAGGCAAAGCTCTCGATTTACTGGTCAATCTACATTCCTACTCTCACCTATGGTCATGAGCGGCCAAAATGAGTATCCTTGGCAGGGTGGCAGGTCGCACCCTTATAGATAGGGTGAGGAGCTCTATTACCCGGGAGAAGCTCGGAGTAGAGCCGCTGCTCCTCCACATCCAGAGAAGTCAGCTGAGGTGGCTCAGGCATCTGTTTGGAATGCCGCCTGGATGGCTACCTAGGGAGGTGTTCCAGGCATGAGTTGATTTTGCATCATAGGTGCCCTTCAACTAATTAAAGCTTTTTGATACCACTCAAATGTATGTACTCGAAAAGTATACTCAAAAGTATGATTATTTTATGCTTAGAGAAAAAAATAAAGCTTCATTTCTCTCTCTATTTTGGTCTGTCTACAACATCATCTTCTTTCTGTCTTTTGTTTCCACTGAACATTGTGTAGGTCTGCCTCTAAGCACTCTCTCCACTGTTATTTTTGCATAGAGGAGAAGGGCAAATCTCAGAAATATGATGCATAATTCACAGTGACTTTCAGGCAGTCAGGCAGGGACTGAAAGCCAGAGGGTTTGGCCCATTCAGAGCTATCTTTGGATGCCAAGCAGAACCTCTCCCTCTCACTGAGGGAGCTCATGTGGCAGAAGATGCACGCAGACGCCTCGAAAAACGTCCAAGCACGACTTAGTTTTAACCTAAAGAACTCTTTCATGCTTGGCTGCACTTAGGAGACGCGTGACGTGCATCTTTGTCATAATCACAGTATCATTTCTAGCGCTGTAACCTTTTGTATCTCCTATGCAGATGGATGGCTACCCAAGAGTAGCTCGGTAATTGGATCAATTACTCTCTTGCGGCTTCTCCAATTGTGTCCCACTGTAGAATGTCACGGTATTTCAGGCTCATAACGGCACGGTGTCTGTTCTCTCAGCCCTTTTATCACAGTGTCAGATCGCTAGTCTCGCCGCTACGGTGTCGCCGTCGTCACAAAATCAGTCCTGTGGAACATTAATGTTATTCAGAAGAGCTGCGGCGGCTGATTATTTCATCAGCTGGAAAAAAAAACACAGTCTAGTAAAGCAGATTGGCTTTATTGAGATTAGAGTCTGTCATCCCTGCATGAACCACCAGGGGGCCCTCTTGCTCTCAAAGACGATTTAATGAAAAACGATGCATTCCCATTCGCATTCTATCCATCCTAAATGGAGTCATTCATTCGTTTTCCTTCGGCTTAGTCTCTATTTCAGAAGTCGCCACAGCGGAATGAACTGCCACCTATTTCGGCATATGTTTTACGCAGCGGATGCCCTTCCAGTACTAGGAAATTCTAAATGGCGTTTCAAAAATAATAAATAACGACTAATATTGCTCACAACACATTGTGATTAGAACTACAAACACGGGTAAAACTGCTAAAAACTACAAACATGTCAGATGCGTGAGACCTATAAGGTTTAAGTTCATATGAACCGGTTGCTGCAGACTTTTATGTCAGTATGTTGACGTATTTCCTACTGAAAGTGAATATTGAATAGTGGGTGGGGTTTTATTTTAGCACTTTTATTATCTTTCACTTGGAGTAAACTAGCGGTTGTAGAGGCGTGGCTAACTGACATCATCAGAGGACTGCCATTGAAGTAATAATTGAGAGTTGAAGCAAATGGTCAGATTATTCATTCATTCATTTTCCTTTACCTTAGTCCCTTATTTATCAGGGGTCGCCACAGCGGAATGAACCGCCAACTATTCCAGCATATGTTTCAGGCAGCGGATGCCCTTCCAGCTGCAACCTAGTACTGAGAAACACCCATACATTCTCACATTCAGACATGCACTCATAAACTACGGCCAATGTAGTTCATCCAATTCACCTATAGCGTGACACCTATAGAGTCTTTGGACTGTGGGAGAAAATGATGCACTCGGAGGAAACCCACACGAACACGGGGAAAACATGCAGACTCCACAAAGAAATTCCAACTGGCCCAGCCAGGACTCAAACCAGTGACCTTCTTGATGTGAGATGGCAGTGCAAACCACTGAGCCACCGTGCCGCCTCATTGTCAGATTAACGATTACCAAATGTAAAAAGAAATTGCTTGTGTTTTCAGTGGATTAGCAAGGATTAATTGTTCACTTTAAATTAACGCCCCACTTTTTTCTTCTTTTTTTTTGGAAATCGGCTAGTTTTACAACTCCCCTAGAGTTAAACATGCATTTTTTTTTTTGGCTTAGTCCCTTTATTAATCTGGGGCTGCCACAGTGGAATGAACCGCCAACTTATCCGGCATATGTTTTACGCAGCGGATGCCCTTCCAGCTGCAACCCATCACTGGGAAACACCCATACACTTCCATTAACACACATACACGAAGGACAATTTAGCTTACCCAATTCACCTATACCCCACGACTTTTGGACTTGTGGGGGAAACCGGAGCACCCAGAGGAAACCCACGCTAACATGGGGAGAACATGCAAACTCCACACAGAAATGCCAACTGACCCAGCCAAGGCTCAAACCAGCGACCTTCTTGCTGTGAGGCAAAAGCTCTATCCACTGCGCCACCGTGCTGCCCTTAGAGTTAAACAGTTGAGTTTTATTATTTTTTTATTCATTCAACCGATTTCCAGGTCTGTCGAGAGCACTTTTAGGCTTAGCTTAGCTTAGTTTAGCTTAGATAATTGAATTGAATTGGCATGTCGCTCAAAAATGACCAAAGAGTTGGGATCATTGTCCTATCCAAAGCTTGACTCTTCTGTAGTTACATCATATGCTAAGACTAAAGGAAAATGAACAGTTGCTATTTTATAAGCCATTATGGCTAGGAACTATACTGGCCATTATTACACATTCTGGCATAATAATCAAGCAGCCCTTTGCTGCTGTACCAGGGCTGCAGCCGGCGCAATGATATTACCAACCTAGGCTCATTCTGAAAATGTACCGCTGTATACACTTCTGGAGAGCGCCAGATACGTCCAAGGAGGTTTTTTTTTTTTTTTTGCAGTTTTTATTTTTGCAAATCCACCAGAGGCCGCTGTGTACGCTTTTTCAGATCTCAAATTTCTCTCTCGAGTGCCATTCGCACCTGCTGTTCTCACGTAAATCCACCAGAGGCCGATGTCAACTGACCGTCGACTGACCCACCTCCTCCTTCCCTAAATCCAACCAATAGTGTTTTCAAAAGCACTGATTGACCCGCCCACCCACTTACCTAAATCCAACCTACAGTTTAATAACCAATCCAGAAACAGTAAATCCCCTGATTTTACCACGTTTTCAGATTTTACCACATTCTCACCCTGTTACTTACTTGTTTATTTTATTTTTTGTCTTACCTGCTTTCTGGAACCATTCTTAGCCAGACTCAAACCCCATCATCACGGTCAACTCCTCTCTACGTCTCAAGTCCGCCGACATACATAGTGAGCTAGACAAACTGGTAACAGCAGGAAAGCCATCCATAAGGAGGTAAGTACCGCCCCATAGCGTTAGTTTTAAGAACAAAATGCAGCCATACATACTTATTAATAAATAATTCGCAATCTCCAGAAATGTATATAAGGCTATGTTTTTATCAGTTGGATATTAAGTGTGTCCATAGGAGAAATGGCCGTGCCCAACTGAACCTGGTTTCTGGAGGTTTTTTATCCTTCACTTTCGCCAATTGGTGAAGTTTTTTCCTCGCCGCTGTCGCCACTGGCTTGCATAGTTCGGGACTTATAGAGCTGCACATCGATGGATTTGCTCTTCAGTGTTTGGACTCTCAGCAGTGAATATTAAACCACACTGAACTGAGCTAAACTGAACATAAACTCTGAAAACTGGACTGACACAATTTCAATCCACTATAATCTTCTATGTGAAGCTGCTTTGACACAATCTACATTGTAAACGGGCTATAGAAATAAAGATGAATTTAATTGAATTACACAGCACCTGAAAATAGTCTCCAGTTAGGTAGCTTCCAATGTGACCACTTGCTTGCATAGGGAGGATGTGTCGGTGGTACTACATAATATCATCACACCTGCTGCACTGATAGACTTTAAGTGGAGAAGCTTAGGTAAAGGGGTTTGAATGATTAAGGATTATATCTAACCCAATGGAAAATATTTATTTCAAGAGTTCCCACTTAGATATGCTTAGCGTTTAAGCAGGTTTGGCATGCTGTCCCGGGAGAGAACCCTGAGCTCGGAGATACTTGAGCCCAAGGCTCCCGCCCGGTCAATAAGCATATCAGGGGATCCGAGATCAGGTAGGTCTCGAGAGCTCCCCCTAGTAAAAGGAGGAAAAGGAGGAGATGGGGTGGAAGGGGGGATTCTTCCAAAACGAAGCTAGAGCAGTAGGGAGAAAATGATTCATTTATAGTAAGCTTGCATCACGCTGATTGGACTATACTGATTACAGATGAGAAGCCAGACGTGCTAATCATATCACGTGCTCCTCTCGAAATTAGTTTGTGAAACTTCACTTATGGGTCCCGCATTGTATTTCATCTGCATCATTATTGCGGTTTACTCTATCTGCATGAAAGACCTGTGAATATGAAATTAATGTACTTCTTCATTCTATTCAATTCATCTTCATTTCTATAGTACTGTCACAAGGTAGATTGTGTCAAAGCAGCTTAACATAGATGAAGTTCTAGTAAATTGAAACAGCTTCAGCCCGCATTTCACAACAGGGTTCATCTCTAGTACAGTAGGACATTAAATATAAAAGAATGGTAAAACGATGTGCCTTGGGGTACTTGTAAGTTAACACAGATATCCCGAGAGAATGATTAATGACATTTATATTATTTCTAAACCCCAAAAAGATAACATAAAGATTAACAAGGATGCGTACATTTGTTCTAAGTAAGTCAAAGCAACAGTAATTTTAACCATGCATTGTAAAACCCAACAGTCAACTTTATCAAATGAAATGAGTGTAGTTAACTCAAAATTGACTGAAAGTTAATTCTACTCATTTGAAACGAGTTTTGAACTCAGTGTTGAAGGTAATGAGTTAATAAAATACCTCATTACTTCAACTTAAATGGAGTAAGTTCACAGTAGTCATATGGATTTGTTTTTTTAACTCCAATGGTTTGTAGCAATCGGTTTCCTTAAATGGTTTAAGTTACCTTAACTTATTGGGTTTTACAGTGTGCTAATGTCTTAATGCTTATGTAAACTGAACTCAGTTGCGTTGAGTTCTCTTTATTTATTGGATTTTACTGGGCTCAAGTTGCTTCATTTACTCAAATGGAGTAAGTTCACAGTACTCATTAGGATTAGTTTTTGAACTTAAATAGTTTGCTGCAATCGGTTTTCTCAAATGGTTTGAGTTACCTTAACTTTGTGGGTTTTACAGTGTGCTAATTTCTTAATGCTAATGTAAACTGAAAAAAATACTATGGTGGTTTATATTAAATACTCCAAGTTTTTTAACCATACTATAGTAAAGTACTTTAATTAATCTGTTATGCCAATTCTATGCTTGCTGTGGTAATACAACTATAGTAATATAAACAAATTATCCAATACAGTTCTCGTTTACCCAAAACAAATTGGATAAATTAGCCTTAATGTTTTTACAAATGTAAGTGGATTTGACATAAAACAATTAAGTTGTCCAAAAACATATCAAAAATTAGGTTGTTTCAACTCATTTGAAATCAGTAGTTTGAACAAGCAGAAAAATTGTTGTTATTATTATAACTTTTCTTTTTGAGTGTACAATAATTGGGGGCGGTTGTGGCTGCCATCAGTTGGTATAATTTATTGATAATTGATTAGGTAATCTTTAATAACATTTTTATTTGCTTCTGCTCTAGAATGGCAGTCCTTCTCTGATCAGCTTTTGACTTGGGCGAAATATGTTTAGCCAAGCCCCCCCAACCGTTAGTTTGCTGTGAGTGAATGATGAGAGGAGTATAAAAATAAAACCCCACCCCCTACTCAATATTCAATTACGATAACACTTTAGTTTAGGTCACAACTCATGCTATTCACTACTGGTTTATTACCTGCCTATTATTAAGATATTAACGGTTTATTAGTATCTAGAAAGTCTCATTCTACATCTCTAATCCTTTTACGTGCTTAATACTAAAGATGCTATTCACCAGATGGCGTCTGTAGAGAGGAGGTCAGAGAAAGAACAAAACTTTGACAAATATAGGCTGCTTTGGGCATCCTGCATGCACTTAAACTGACAAATAATTCAGATCCTGTTGTTTTGATATAGCGAAACACGATGACTTGCGCGCTTCCCAAAGAAATCCAAGGTTAAGCTGAGATCCTGATAAATTTGTGCGGTCTGGCGGTAGCAGGTGTTTCGGTGACGACACCTCTCTTCTCCTGTTACTCGCTCTGAAAATGAAAACTAATGTGAACATGACAAATCCTGAAACCCTGAAATAGTTTCCAGAACCATATAATAGAATTCCACAGGCTGCCTGATGAGTTTTATCTCGGGCCAATTTCTGTTTAACGGAGAGAAGTTTTTTCAACACATTTCTAAACATAATAGTTTTAATAACTCATTTCTAATAACTGATTTATTTTATCTTTGCAATGATGACGGTAAATATTATTTTACTAGATATTTTTCAAGACACTTCTATACAGCTTAAAGTGACATTTAAAGGCTTAACCAGGTTAATTAGAGGTTAGGGTAATTAGGCAAGTCTTTGTATAACGATGGTTTGTTCTGTAGACTATCGAAAATATATATAGCTTAAAGGGGCTAATAATTTTGATCTTTAAATTGTTTTTAAAAAATTAAAAACTGCTTTTCTTCTAGCCAAAATAAAACAAATAAGACTTTCTCCAAAGGAAAATATATTATCAGAAATACTGTGAAAATGTCCTTGCTCTGTTAATCGTAATTTGGGAAATATTTAAAAAAGAAAAAAATTCAAAGGGTGGCAAATAATACTGACTTCAACTGTATGTCATCTGTTTTCTTTTTTCCTTTTGTTTCTTCTTTCTTTTGATTTATTTATTATTATTGTTTTCTTTGTTTATTTTTGTTCATATTTATAAATTTTTATTATGAATCATTTGTTTAAAAATGCTTATTTTTCTAAAATTATGTTCAATCATTTTCAGCTGAAATGTGTTTAAGCATGATATACAAATAGCATGTCATTATTATTGTTGTTGTTGTTGTTATTATTATTGTTGTTGTTGTTATTATTATTATTATTATTATACTTTATATTATTATATATGTAAGCTCTTTGTTCTGCATTTTATGTTTAAAGGGAGGATTAATATTAGTTTTGATTGCTTGTTTTCTTTTTGTTTTTTATACCTCCATTCTGAGACTTCACTGTTTATGTCATTATTTTTCGCTGTACACTGTAAAAAAAATCCATAAATTAACTATTTTCCGCATTTTATGATTTGTGTATTTATTAATTTATTTTCCCCTCTTTATTTATCCTTTAGAATCATGTTACGAGACCTTGATCTTTCTTGTGACAAGTTTTAAAATTAAAAAGTTAGATAAAGTGACTACTATTAACATTATTAACATAAACATAATATTTTTAATAGTTTAAAGTCCTAAATTCTCTGGGTTGGTGTTGTAAATAATGGTACAAAAACCATGTAATAAGCTGTCAGAACATGTTCTGTTATTTCACAGATTTATTTCTTTATATATTATTTCTAACGACTAAAATTTCAATAAAAGCCACTTTGTTAAACTGTCAGTGTTGCCAGATTGGGCAGTAAAAAATGGCATTGGCAGGTTGACAAAATTTGGGCGGTTTTCACCTGTATTTTTATAGCGCGTTTACAATGTAGATAGTTTCACATAGAAGATTATAGTAAAATGAAACAGTGTCAGTCCAGTTTTCAGAGTTTAAGTTCAGTTCAGTTTAGCTCAGTTCAGTGTGGTTTAATATTCAATGCTGAGAGTCCAAACACTGAGGAGAAAATCCATCGATGCGCAGCTCTATGGGTCCCGAACCATGCAAGCCAGTGGCGACAGCGGCGAGGAAAAATGAAAGTGAAGAATTAAAAAACCTTGACAGAAACCAGGCTCAGTTGGGCACGACCATTTCTCCTATGGCCAAACGGTTTTGAAACTTAACTTTTTTATGCAACTTATTCAACAAAACATAACTGTGTGTTTATACTTCATTCAGTTAATAGTGACCAGTGCATACCGCAAACCATGTGGAACCACCCGCAAGAGAAGGTGAAGGAAAGTTGTATTCAAATCTGACTCTCTGGACAAATCTGACTCCCCTTCGTGTGCACGCGCGTCACGCAGCGCCTGCAGTTTAAACTCACAGCGGTTTATCATGACACTTCGATCATTTTTTCCCGCAATTTACAGCAAGAACAAACATAGAAGTGTTGTCTGATTAACAATTAGTGCCTAATTAGGTTTAAAAGAATTTAAAGCACCAAATAGGACAAATTTATACCCCATTTCGAAAGTAAAACATATGCTCGGTGAGATCTGGTTATGTTGTGGTTTTGTGACTGCTGGTGTTGATTGCTGTATGGTTAAAATTATGACAGTTAAGGTTACTAGGTTAATTAATTTTAATTTATAAATTATATTAATTTAAATTAATTAATTTTAATAAATTAAAATTAAATAAAATATTCATCTAATATTTTGGCCGTTTTATTTGTGCGTTTGGGTGGGTTTTGGACCGCTTTTGGGCTGGAAAAACATATCTGGCAACACTGTAAACTGCTTTTCATAATGCAATTCACAACCGTAAATAAACAGAAAACACAAAAACTGTATGGAAACTGTTAATTAACAGATACTTTTACAGTGGATGTACAGTTAGGAAATACAAATGCACTAGGTTATTAATTTGTGTTATGAAGTCTGAGTCACAACATTTAGTTTTGGGGTCATGCATATTGATTGAAAGCTGTTTTTTTTCCTCTGTCATTTCTCTCAGGCAACATCAGGTCAGATTTCTAGAACAACTCAGAGGTGATTACAACTCTGATGGATGTCATTTTTAACCTGAGTGTGTGTTTACTTCATTTTTTACCAGGAAAAGTGCAGTTGTTTGAACTCTACATATGTTTTTTTCCATGAAATCCATTAGTGAATCCGCTGCTTGCCTACAATTTCACTGTGCTGAAAGTGACGTGATGGCACTTATTGGCATTTGCTTTGGAGTAATTTTGACCATCACCGAGCCTTTCAAACGTGCTTTCATAATAATTTTCACAGAAGTCAGCAATGTAATGATCAAGTGCACTGTAAAGCCATAGTAGATTCTCATTCACAGAAGGTTGAATACTAGTGTAAAATGACTACCGCAGGCTATAACCATTTCCTCCACCTAAAATGATACCATTTCAAACCACCCTTAAAGCGCATCTTCATATTCTTTTTTCATGCTTCATGTGATAATCTAAAGTAACTGCTGAAAACCTGATACCAGAAAGGCAAGGTTAAGAAAACTGCTGCTAGGACTTAAAACCTATACTTTGTTACATTTTGTTTTTGTCTTCTTCTTTAGTGGTTTATGAAGCATGTTATGTATTTCTAAAATAAATACAGCTATAAAGATTTTTCACTCTAATATAGGGTGATCCAGATCGGGAGAAATGTGCCTCCGTCGAATTCTCACTCATATCTATTTCACTATGGGGAAATATTTGAATAAAACCACCCAAAGAAACAAGTCATGTGTTCAGGTATGGCATTAGTGTTGCAGACTCTGTGTTGGCCTTCAGAATGTTGCAGAGGATACTAACAGTTTGTGCTTCAAATTTATAACAAGGTGTTTTATATTGGACATTTATTACACTTTGCATGTTGTATCTTTAGTCTTTGTTTCTTTTTTTATATGCCATTTGATGCCAATATTATATAATTACTATACAGTTGAAGTCAGAATTATTAGCCCCCCTTTGATTTAGTTTTTCTTTAAATATTTCCCAAATAATGTTTAACAAAGCAAGGACATTTTCACAGTATGTCTGATAATATATTTTCTACTTGAGAAAGTCTTAATTGTTTTATTTTGGCTAGAATAAAAGCAGTTTTTATTTTTTTAAAAAGCATTTAAGGTCAAAATTATTAGCCTCTTTAAGCTATATATATTTTTTGATAGTCTACAGAACAAACCATCATTATACAATAACTAACCTAATTACCCTAACCTGCCTAGTTAACCTATTTAACCTAGTTAAGCCTTAAAATGTCACTTTTAGCTGTATAGAAGTGTCTTTAAAAATATCTAGTAAAATATTATTTACTGTCATCATGGCAAAGATAAAATAAATCAGTTATTAGAAATGAGTTATTAAAACTATTATGTTTAGAAATGTGTTGAAAAAATCTTCTCTCAGTTAAACAGAAATTGGGGAAAACATAAACAGGGGGGCTAATAACTCTGACTTTAACTGTATAATTTAATATGCCATTTGTGGGAGTGCATTTTAGGATCAAATGCATGCTTTTTCAAAAGGATTCAATGTTTAAAAGACATCCATCAGTTTTGCTTAAAATGGACCTAATTGTGCCCTTTTACAAGATGTAAAATAAGTCTCTAATGTCCCTAGAGTGTGTATGTGAAATTTCAGGTCAAAATACCCCTCAAATATTTTTGTATAAAGGTTATTGCACACTGAATCTGAAATTTTATATTTGCACAATAAAAAATAAATTCGACCACATGTTGTGTCAACTGTATTGACACTTTGCGTCCAAAACTTTCATCCGTCATAAAAAAAATTTGAGCCAGGTTCAATTTTTTCAGTTTTTCACTTCTGAAAATCTGCTTTGAGTTGTTTTGACAGTTCAGAAACACCGTACAAGCGAAAGGCAAAATACAAAATGCCGTCACTTGAGTCACAGATAACTTTATGACAAACACAGTGCATAATATAAGACAGAATGTGGCGGACAGTTGAAAACCCCTATTTGCTGGATTCAGTGACTCGCGCACCTCTCCCCTGCTGGCTGTTGCTGCTTTGAGGAGGGGGGAGGGGGTATATGTGTCCATACATTTGATGTACTGCCTTTAATCACGTCATGGTCAGCTTCGATCCGTCACTTTGATACGTCAACACGCCCAACATCTATTATAATGTCTATATGTACTGCCAGTCTCTGTTCTGGATTTCTTTACGTACGGAAATATTTATCACAAGCAATGCATCAAATCTGATTTCCTGAAATAAACTTTGCATTTGGGGATTATCCAGAGGAGCTCTTTGATAATGAGCTGAACTCTTCTTCTTCTTCTTCTCTATGCAGAATTGGATGAACACAATATGCCATTTGTGCATCTAAAACTCTTTGATAAATGACTCTTAATAACTGATGTTATATTTAGGAGGTACAATTTAAAAACTCTAATGGCGGATGGCTGCTTCTCACTCAGGGCTGTCTATGCTAATGCGAGCAAAATCATGACTAATGGGCAGGGCTTTCCCCCTTTTATGACATATACAAAGGGAGAATGTCAATCAAAGTGTTTCTGCAGAAAAAAAAAAATTTTAATAAATTTTTACCCTTAGAGGCTGGCTTTATTTACAAATTGTTGCCCCACAACTGTGTTTAAACCCCTTATAAAAGTGATGTTTGCATAATAGTATCCCTTTTAAGGCACTTAATGTGTAAACAGATGGGTATTGCTTTCGTAAAGCTGGCTGAAAGAGGCAGGTTAAGCTTAGTACATTTAAAAACACAACACTTGCTGGTTGTTTAAAAGGTTAGACTTAAGCCTGAATTATACTTAATGCATTCGCTTGAGTGCACGCGGCAAATGTGACTTCATCGGGGAGTTTGCGGAGGGTCACTTTGGGTACACGTGACATGGTTTCGGCTGCCAGAACACACAAAGTTTTTTGAGACTTGAGCGAACAGTTCGTGCGGTGCCGCATTTCATTTGAGTTGAATATGAATCACTTTTGAAGAGATTTTGTTTGAAATAGGTACAACTGTACAGACATCTTTATCATTAGTCCATGCATGATTAGGGATAATCAGATGACCAATAATTCTTGGCAAAAAAATTGCAACAGCCGTGGAAAAGGAGGAAAGTTTTTGTTAAAAAGTTTAGAAAAACTTGAGGGATAAGTTTGTTAAAACCAAAAAGAAAGACCATGGCAAAAATGGAGACCCATGTGGTTTTAGTACCCAATTAAAGAATTTGTTTTTCCACCATTCATTGGTTTTACACTGATGTATATATTACAATTTTATATTTAAAACAAATTAATAGTTACAAAACTAAAAGAAAGTAACAAATAATTTATTTTGTTGTGAAAAAGGAATATATGTTTTATTATTTGTGTCTCTTTTTTAATTAAACAATTGTATTTGTATTGCTTAAAGGTGATATATTAACTAAACTTCTTCTCTTGAGTGTGATATACATTGCATACTAATGAAGCATTTTTGCAGAAGTAGATGAAGCTGATAGAAATGCAAAGACCTGTATGTCTAAAATTAACTTGAGCTCTGCAGCTAAGCTTCCTGTTAGCAGAGAGATGGGTTTAAACTGAACACAGAATATTTGCAGTTGAGAAAATCTTATGCTTTTAATGTTGTGCAGAGAATTAGTAGAAAAAGAGGATGCATGTATGGGTGCGGCCAAAAGAGGACTGGAGAATGATTGACAAGTGACGAATTCCACTAAACACCACCACCAGGGGTCTAGGGGTGTTTGGGGGCCATGGAGAAGTTTTGACATGTACTGACATTTGTGTTGTTTTCAGTATCTTAAAAACATATTAATGCCTAAAGTGTGATAACACTGTAAACAACACAAGCTAGGCTACAATAATACCTAAGCAGAATGTTTTTGTGAAAGAAAAGTTTATGCGTGGTTGGTGAAAAACTAAAATTTTGAAGTCACTGAAACAAGGCCATGAAACACGTAGAGAACATTTGTTCACAAGACTTTTGAGAACTGGATCTTGTAGCCTAGTGTTTTTGCTTCAAAATGATGTGAAAATCATCTTGTTTACTTGCGCACAGAAAACAATATATTGAATTAAATTTTCTAAGTCACTTTTTGAGTGAAAAATGTCTATGCGAGAAGGCATGAACTATCAATACTAATGCAGTGATTCACACCTGAGAAGACAAAGACCTACATAATGAGCTGCATAATGAGCCATCTGACAGGTATGTGACTAAGAGGGAGGAGTTTCAAGAAAGAATCTGAGGAAAAAATAAGTTTATATATTTTTTTGTTTGCAGTTTATTTAAAATATATTTAACTATCACACAAAATAACTCGAGATACACTAGTGAGAGTCAGTACACTGTATAAATCTCTGTAAACATATTAGCAAATCTACTGATAAAGTTACTTATAAATACACTTTATATATAATTTAAGGCACGAGCTTGAATTATCAGCTGCGTATAAAAGCTCGAATCAGTAAATATAATTATTGCACACCTCCTGAATGTAATTCTTGCATTGCATTGAGGATACCAGAATCAAATTATTTATTTGTATCTAATAAATTACTAATATATTGAAGAAAACTCTCTCCTGACCTTTTTTATTGAACACGCATGGAATTGATTAAATATTCTAACACTTTGATAACTGGAAATAACCATTTGAAACGGTTTATCATATACTGATGCCCTGTTTTTTTAGGCTTTTTTCTGGTGATAATTGTAAGGAATGTCGGACCATTATTGCCTTTTTAGCATATATGCAGAGGACACAAACTAGCCAGACAGTAATGTGTGAATTGTGGAGTGGGCTAAATCTATAAAAAACATCAGTATCTTTTAGTAAATGTACTTGTTTCACTTTTATTCTTGCCATAGGCGGCGCGGTGGCACAGTGGGTAGCACTGTCGCCTCGCAGCAAGAAGTTCGCTGGTTCGAGCCTCAGCTGGGTCAGTTGGCAGTTTCTGTGTGGTGTTTACATATTCTCCCCGTGTTGCCATTGGTTTCCTCTAGGTGCTCCAGTTTCCCCCACATGTCCAAACGCTATAGGTGAATTGGGTAAGCTAAATTGTCCGTAGTGTTTGTGTGCGAATGGGTATTTCCCAGTGTAGGTTGCGGCTAGGAAGGGCAATCGCTGCATAAAACATATGCTGGATAAGTTGGCGGATCATTCTACTGTGGCGACCCCAGATTAATAAAAGGACTAAGCCAAAAAAAAAAAAAAAAGAATGAATGTATTATTGTCATAATAAAAAATACATTTGTAAAGCAACTCATGTTCTGTTGTCACTGATTTACCTTTAATAGGTAGAACTGTCCGAGCAAAAACAAAAGTAAGTGATGCATCAAAGTTTGATTTAAAAAAATCTTGAATGGTTATAAAAATCTTTATAATCATTAAAATAAAATAAAAAATTAGTTGAAAAAAAATCTTGAATGATATTATACATTTATTCATTCATTTTCTACAGCTTTTTGCTACAGGTGTTCCCAGGCCAGCCGGGGGACATAGTCCCTCCAGCATTTCCTGGGTCTTCCCCGAGGCCTCCTCCTGGTGGGACATGCCTGGAACACCTCCCTAGGTAGGCGTCCATGGGGCATGCGAAACAGATGCCTGAGCCACCTCAGCTGACTTCTCTCAATGTGGAAGAGCAGCGGCTCTACTCTGAGTTCCTCCCGGGTGACAGAGCTCCTTACCCTATCCATAAGGGTGCGCCCTGCCACCCTGCGAAGGAAACTAATTTCGGCCGCTTGTATCCAAAATCTTGTCCTTTCAGTCATGACCAAAAGCTTATGACTATAGGTGAGAGTAGGAACGTAGATTGACCGGTAAATCAAAAGCTTTGCCTTTCGGCTCAGCTCCTTCTTTACCACACCGGACTGATACATCGCATTACTGCTGCAGCTGCACCAATCCAATTGTCAATTTCACTTTCCAACCTTCACTAACTCGTGAACAAAACCCCAAGATACTTGAATTCCTCCACCTGGGCTAAGGACTTTCCTCCAACCTGGAGATGGCAAACCACCTTTTTCCGGTGAAGCACCATGGCCTCCGACTTGGAGGTACTGACTCTCATCCCAGCCGCGTCACACTCTGCAGCAAACCGCCTCAGTGCATGCTGAAGGTCCATGTTCTATGAAGCCAACAGAACAACATTGTCAGCGACTTTACAGTGGATTTCTTTTGGCCGCCCCCTGTTGTTTTAAAGAAAATCACAATGACGAACACGTCAAATATAAAAGCCTCATCCGTTTCATGAGGTGCGCGCAGTCAGCGGAGGTCAGGCGAAAGTATAAATCAACCTTTATGCTCAATAACATTTAATAGTCAGGAATCATTTGAGGTCTGTAATGATGTACTGTAAGTATTGAGACCGTTAGCAGCAATTCAACATATATTTGTACCAGTATAATAAAAAAAAAAATGCAATATCAGTGCTAATTTACTGTTTGTAGCATACTGAGGTTGCAGGACTTAATGAAGAGTCAATTTGGAAAGTTATGCAACCGGTGGCATTCTTGGTATAGTGTGCATATACATTTGTGTTGCACGGCCAATTAAAACCATTTGTGCTTGTCTTAGAGGGAGAACAACATGAACAGAGCTAGTCGAGCTAATGAACAGATTATAACGTAACTTTTTCCACCTTTCGGAAAACAGTTTTTGACTTTGACAGATACCGTAGGCTGAATATTATGGCACTTTTTTGCCTGTAGCGGCCATTGAACTTGAAATGTCAGACTCTGCTCCCCTCCCTGCCCGTCGCCAATGCTTTCTCTATGAGAAAATAAATCATTATGCGGTCAGTACCATATCACACAGCTCCCCCTATGGGCCATTAACGTCAACTAATTTCTCGAAGAACGTTGATTGCGCAATTGCACCTGCATACTGATCAATGAGCCAAGAGGTCAAGGTCTACTGAAGGGATTTTAACTTAAAACACATAACTTATTTGAAAAAAGGAAGGCTATTTTATTTAGTTATCCACCCTGTGAGGAAGGAGGAACATTTTGACCTTTTATAAATGATGACAAATGGCTTGCTTAGGATCATTTATTGGCACAGTTCTCCTCTGCTGACGGAGCCGCAATCCCAGTTGTGGATCAATTAACCTTTGCCTCGCCATTAGCTACAGATTGAAGTCCATAGTTATAAGGTGAGGGTTGTGTATTGTCCCGCACTGGTCTTGAGGCAGACAGATCGCCCCCTGCCACCTTTTCCCAGAACAGCCCGGGAAATGGCCAGTGAACTGGAGTGTATCTTAGATCAGTTCAGGGTCAGCGGCCTGTCTGCGGCGAATCTCTCATCAAAACGCCTCGCGACTCAAAGAGTAGCCTGGGCAGCTGAGCAAGAGTAGGACAGATTGGCCCATTAGAGAGAAAGAGAAACGAGTGAGAGAGGGCCTGAATGCATGAGTCAATGAAAAAGCATGTGTGAAGAGGAAACGTGGCAGGTTGAAGATGGTCCTATTATCCTTAAAGAGCCCAGGAGAGATCCGTTTCCCACATTCACAGTCGCACACTATATAAAACATGCTTAAAACTCCCATACGCACATCGCTTTCCTTCTCTGATTCTTTGTTCGTCTTTTTTGCTGTTTGGGCTGTGTCATTTTCAGGAGAGTCGTACATGGCTGTAAATGAAGCAGATCCTATGTGACAGGATGGCAGAACGGTTAACACTTTTGCACCGTCTTTTGCCCGTGGGCTACACAAAAAGTGCTCTCCATGACCACAGGGAGTCTCCATGTGAGCCTCCATTAACCCTTCGACATTCCTGTTTTCCCGTCGAGCTCTTTCTCACACAGTGTACCGACATCAAATTTACATCACAAGACCCCCTGTAGACTATTAAAAAGGCTTTTAAACTCCGTTCCAATAGGAACTGAGCTGCGTCACCACCTGCTGCCTACATAGACAGCATTCTAGATTAAACTGAACTGCTCAGAGGATTGATTTGGAACACTGTGCAAATCTTGTGTTGCTACAGATTTGTCTCTCGTTCCACAACATCCCAAAGGTGCACTATTGGATTGGAATCTGGTGACTGTGGAGCCTGTTTGAGTATAGTGAACTCATTGTCATTTTCAAGAAACTAGTTTAAGATGATTTGAGCTTTATGTGTTTTCCTGTTAGAACAGGGGTGCCCAAACTCTGTCCTGGAGGGCCGGTGTCCTGCGGATTTTAACTCCAACTTGCCTCGACACACCTGCAGGGATGTTTCTAGAAAGGCTAGTAAGAGCTTGATAAGCTAGCCCAGATGTGTCTGATTGGGGTTAAAATTAAACTTTGCAGGATACCGGCTAGTTGTGTCATAATTAATTGTTTCTTCAGTGCACCGCGATGCAGACGTGGACAATTCGGTATCGGTTCCCTGCTGAAAAAACCAGCTTAAACCAGCCTAAGCTGGTTGGCTGGTTTTAGCTGGTCGACCAGCCTGGTTTTAGAGGGGTTTTGGCCATTTCCAGGCTGGTTTCCAGCCCTTTCCAGCCTGGTCTTAGCTGGTCAGGCTGGGAGTTGACCAGCTAAAACCAGCTTGACCAGCCAAAACCAGCTATGTCCAGCTTTAACCAGGCTGGTCAAGCTGGTTTTAGCTGGTTTAAGCTGGTCATTTTCCAGCCTGACCAGCTAAGACCAGGCTGGAAATGGCTGGAAACCAGCCTGGAAATGGCCAAAACCCCTCTAAAACCAGGCTGGTCAACCAGCTAAAACCAGCCAACCAGCTTAGGCTGGTTTAAGCTGGATTTTTCAGCAGGGTTAATTAAGTAATAATCATAACCGGTTATTATGTACTGACGTCATTTATCTCATATGCGCTATGTCGCCGTAGCTTACTATGGTGAGAGAGGTGAGCGCGAGTAACTACTTAAAAACACTCCAACTACTTAAAAACACAGAAACTGCACAATTTCACTGCGTGTGTGCTTGCTGGACAGTCTTTCACTGACACTTACAGCAGAAGCCCCTATTTTACTGCGATTGAGAGAATGAAAGTGAACTCCATTTCTCTCTCTCTCTCACTGTGGCCCGATCGACCTGCTGGCGTCACTTTTCCTCTACTCTCGGCTGTTACAGCGATACTTCTGGATATAGACACGAGCGCGTGTCTGCAGAGTTTTCTCCACCGCATCTATCATGGATCAGCTGTGATCGCCGCTGCCGTTTATCAGTGTTTAAACCAGGCTTTACTCATCTGTGAAGAGCGCCAGCCCGTAGAGCCAATCGCAGCCCTTTCAGTTGAGCGCATGATCAATCATACGGGTGTAAGAAAGAACTTGCTAGGACTCAGAAAGCGAGGGGGATATTTATATTTGTTTATTTACTATAGATGCTCGTGTTGTTTAAAGGTACAGTTTATATATCTGACTGTATTAAAGGACAAAATTGTATTACAGATAGTAAATATAAATATATTTATACATTTTAATACAAGAATTGCTGTGTTGTAAAGAAAATATAAAACTGCGTATGGAAAGCATCATCAATGCACCGAGATATCGAATTGAACCGAATAGTTGGCATGATAATCGTAACCGAACCATGAGACCAGTATAGGCTCACATCTCTAACACCGGCTCTCCAGGATCGAGTTTGGGCACCCCTGCTTTACACGCAACGACCCAGAGACTGTTGTGATTGCATGTCACTTATGAGAAGATTGCAGATGTCGACTGTACTGTATGATGACTGAAATGGCCTTAAATGTACTACAGAATGTTACGTTTACACATACATGTACAAATGACATGTAAACACATCAACCTTTCCAAGCATAATACTCAATACTATTGAATACTTTTAAAAGGGCTGCTTTTTACTCATACTTTGAGAACTATTTACAACAGATACTTTTACTCTACTTGGACTACATTTTTGGGCTAGTAATGGTACTTTTACTTGAGTATGATTTTTCAGTACTCTTTCCACCACTGTTTGTATCATTATTAAAGAGCCCCTATTATGGGCTTTTGAAAATGACCTTCCATGCAGTGTGTAACACAGCTCTAAGTGAATAAAACATCCAGCTGAGGTTTAAATCTGAAAGAGTGCCGTGTTGAAAACTATTGATTATTTAATGAAATAGTCGACTCAGAGTCGAATGAATGAATCGAGTTGGGTTCGGATCTTTTGCCTGAATGTGTCGTTGTCGATATGGTACATCACCAAATATGTAGTACCGGTTCCAGTAAAATGTGAACGCACTTTCCTTTCAGACACTAGCGGAGCACGGGCCCGTGGGGGTTCCCGGAACTGATCATGACGCGAATAGATGACGCTCACTGGCAGATGGAGATACGGCTGCGGGGAATAAAGGGTTAAAGCTCATTTTCACAACAATACCACAGCATAGCCAACCTAGTGCTGTGTTTGTTCTTGTAATTTTTTCTGATTTTTTACACAATAACCTATGCTGCAACGCAGGATTCGTTGGCCGTTTGCTATTAGAGGAAGGAGCAGCAGAGACTATTATGTATGGGACTTCGTCAGAGTTTGACAGGGACTTTGTCAGTAACTGTTGCAGTTCACATGGACCAGTTTCTTCTTCCTCAGGATTATAACATGTAAGTGTAATTAAAATTGTTGCCTTGTTTTATGTAGTTTGCAAAATATATGTGTGTTTTAAGTTGTAATCGCTCCACGCAGCTTGGAATCATTTATGGATTATATATATATCAGTGCTTGTACTGTATCTCTCAGGTTAAACCTTCATGTATTCACTTTAATATTCACATATTGCGTCCAAAACCACCTTGAAAATACAACGCATGCTTCTTCCTTTATCAATTTAAATACGTTCCTGAACTGGTGATCCTCTGCTGTTTGTCTTTGCCACCATCAGCTCTTCATACATGCACGACGTGGTGAATTTTCAAAAGTAGATGTCTCTTTTGCCACTGTGTGGATTAATACTGAATGTATGTCATTGTTATTACTTGGGGTTAGGGTTAAGAGTAGAGTAATATGCTGGTGTTTAACTGCATTGCTTTATTGCATTCCTGCATTGGGCTCTCACATACTCTCTGGCTGCTATTTCATCTCGCACTGAATGCAGTCGACTAATCACAACAGACTGTGTCATCGGTCCAATCAGCACAGATTAGCTTCGCGCTGAGGAGGGGTTTGGGAACAAACGAATCGCTGAACAAATCAAGTGGAAGTCGTTGGGATAATTGGGTAAAACTAAATGCATATTATAAGACAATAAAAGTGTTTTTTGCCCTTGCATGCATATCAGTCTGTTGTAGGAGACCCATAAAACCAAAATATGACCTTTTATAATGTCAAATAGACGCTCTTTAAGCTCGTAAGAGAAAGAGTGAAAGAGAGAGAATGGCTCTAAACGCAATGGCTATGATTTTGGTGTAAAACTTCCTGTAATTGCATTGTATTTCGCCAAGTCATAAAATCATGATGTTCACATAAACTCTCTCATAAAATTTGTATTGACATACATTCCTTCGACCATCAGAATTTGCACCATGCACAACCTTAAATGCATTGGATCGCTGCAGTGTAATTGGCTGATGGATATTCATGTTAATGAGCAGTTGAACAGGTGTATCTAAAAAAAAAAAGATGACTATGCATTTCTAATATTGTTATGTTATATGCAATATTGCCTTAAAATTAGTCTACATTGTCATAGGGAGCATATTAAAATGCTGCCTATTGAGGGAGCTTCTTATATCTCTGATGGTCAGAAAGATAATCTATTGCTGTTAATTACCATATAGACGCCGTACCTCTTTATTCCTCCTCTTGTCTCTCATTTCTATTTCCAATGGATACACTTCCAGACAGGCATCCTGCAGACACACAGTATAGATAGATATAAATAACATTAATCAAGATGAAGATAGCGTTTGAATGCAAGAGTGTATGGGTGTTTCCCAGTACTGGGTTGCAGCTTGAAGGGCATCCGCTGCGTAAAACATATGCTGGAATAGTTGGCGGTTCATTTCACTGTGGCCACCCCTGATAAATAAGGGACTAAGTCGAAGGAAAATGAATGAATGAATGAATGAATGAATGAAAATGATGATGGGTTCAGCGTGAAATACTATGGACTGAGAAACTGTCAAGCTAAATGTGGATCCGTATCAAGCCCTACCCTAAAATCTTTCGTTTAAATACACGGATTATCAGTGTCAATTGGCTGATATGGCTGTAGTTTGTGCAAAGCCACCTACACCGCATGGGCTCAAGCAGTCGCTGCAAGTGCTGGATGTTGATCAATGTGCGAAACAGGGAGGGAAAGTAAAAACAGATGGTGAAAGGCCACTGCCATTCCTCTTCCCTGACTGCCAGTATCAGTATCCTCTCAGCGCTCTGCTAAATTAAAACAACCACCATCCCATTGATTCCGCCACTGACAGGAGCCATACATCACAGGAGAGAGAAGAGAAGAGAAGAGAAGAGAAGAGAAGAGAAGAGAAGAGAAGCGAAGAGAAGAGAAGAGAAGAGAAGTCCAGTGAATAGGTAAAAGAGCATCTATATAGACAGTTCCATTTCAGTGACAAAGAGTGAAAAAGAAGAGACATAAAAAGTAAATAGGAATCAGATTAATGCTGTGATTGAACAGCGCTGTTGTCTTCTGCTCCCCTTCTTTCCCATCCTTTCTCCCTCTCAAAACGGCCATTGTGGGTCTCCCTTGGGAAAGGGGGCATTTGAGCTGATTGCCTGGCTAATGACTGACTGATTCGCTCCAATCATACGGCCCCACAGCCAGATTCTTTGATTGGACACAATCAAGTCAAATGGGCCAGTGCAATATTCCAGAGTTCTGAATCCATCATTATATTTCAGCAGGCTACCCAGGAGAATAACCACCCGACTATTAGAAGCGGGATCTCATCTCATGATCTCATGATTCAATTTCGATTCTTGTGGGCACGGTTCAATTTGAAAACGAATCTTGATTCATCACGATTCAATCTCGAGTTGACCCTGATGAGTTATGGAGCATCATGGTGTTTGTTAGCTACTGCTGGTATATAGGGACAGACCAGAGCATTTGATTGGAGAAAAAAAGCTTTATTATGCTTTATTATTAATGTACTATAAACTTGCTAATAACAGAAAGGGACACTGTGATGTACCCTAGTAACGTACTACAACATGCTAGCAACAGGAAGTGATACACTGTAGTGCCCCAAGCAACATATTAAAAATATGTGTAACATATGCCAGCAATATACTAGAAACTTGTTAATGCTGAAACATTAGACAAGGGACACTGTGATGTACTCTAGCAACATACTGTAGGAAAACATGCTAGCAACATGAAGTGGTGTTTAACACTGTAGCACCTCAGCAACGTATTAAATATAGTTAGAAGGTGTAAAATATGGCAGCAATATACTAGAAACTTGCTAGTGCTAACAACAGGAAGGGACACTGTGATGTACCCTAGCAACATACTAAAACATGCTAGCAACAGGAAGTGATGTTTTTCACTGTAGCGCTCCAAGCAATATATTAAAAATAGTTAGCAGGTGTAAAATATGCCAGCAAAATACTAGAAACTTGCTAATGCTAACGCTAACAAGAGGAAGGAACATGTTTTACACTGTACCCTAGCAACATGCTAGCAACAGTGATGTATTACACTGCAATGCACTCCTAGCAACATATTTAGAAAGAGTTGGCATGTGTAAAATATGCCAGCAATGTGCTAGAAACTTGCTAAATCATGCTAAAAACAGTAAACGACATGGTATATGCTGTAATGCAACCTAGCAAATTAAAAAAACAAGTGTACAATATGCTGGAAATGTTAGAAACTCACTAAAGCATGCTAACAACAGAGGTGTTTTACCCTGTAGTGTACTGCTAGCAACATATTTAAAACAGTTAGCAGGTGTAAAGTACGATAGAGACTTGCTAACACAACAAGAAAAGACGCGAAACAGGAAATTTACACTGTGGTGCACCCTAGCAACATATTAAAAAGTGTTTGGAAGTGTACAATATGCTAGCGATATGCTAGAAACTTACTAAAACATGCTAGCGACAGGAAATCATTTTTACCGCTCATAGTAACCTTAAAAAGTGCAATGAGAAGTGACATGATACTGACAAGTGTTGTTCCATATTTCTCTGATGAAAAAACAGCATATGCTGGTAAGGTATGTTTTGATGCTGGTATGCTGGTCTTGCTGGTTTTAGTGCTGGTATTGCTGGTTTCAATGCTGGTTTTGCTGGTCTCAATGCTGGTTTTGCTGGTCTCGATGCTGGTCTTGCTGGTTTCAGTGCTGGTCTTAATGCTGGTCTTGCTGGCCTGAGTGCTGGTCCTGACCAGCATTGAGACCATCAGGACCAGCATTGAGACCAGCATTAAAACCAGTACCAGCATTGAAACCAGCAAGACCAGCATACCAGCATCAAAACATACCTTACCAGCATATACTGTTTTTTTTCAGAAGGGTTACCTGCCTAAAAATATTCCTATTGACATTTGCTGTTATTATAATTATTTTTTAAGGACAGCGGCTACGTGGCCCACGTGTGTTAATAACTGAATATCAAGCAATTACCCAGGAAACATTCTAATATGCTGTTTTTCAGACATTGCTCTTTATTATTATTATTATCTTAATATTCATTCATTCATTTTTCCTTCGGCTTAGTCCCTTTATTAATCTGGGGTCGCCACAGCAGAATGAACCGCCAACTTATCCAGCATATGTTTTACACAGCGGATGCCCTTCCAGCTGCAACCCAGTACCGGGAAACACCCATACACACTCATTCATACAAATACACTACAGACAATTTAGTTTATTCAATTCACCTATACCACATGTCTTTGGACTGTAGGGAAAACAGGAGCACTCGGAGGAAACCCATGCGAACACAGGGAGAACATGCAAACTCCACACAGAAATGCCAACTGACCCAGCTGAGACTCGAACCAGCAACCTTCTTGCTGTGAGGTGACAGTGCTAACCACTGAGCCACCGTGTACCAGTTTACTTGAAATAGAAGTCTTTTGTACCTTTTCTTATAATGTCTTTTCTGTCACTTTTGATCAATTTTACAGAATTCTTGCAGGATAAAAGTATTAATTTAGTTCAAAAAGAGCCAAAATCTTACTGACAGCAAACTTTTGAACTGTAGCATTGATGACCTCAAACCTAATGGACATGAACTAAAAGCCATGAAACACTAATTTGCATTTAATAGGGTCTTCAAATGGATGTTTAATTGCGTTTAATTGTTCATGATAAGAAGAACGGACATTTATAAAGTATGCTTGCATGAACTTGAAACACACACCCTGGGTGCCACACACAGATCATCATTATCACTCAAAGACATTAAAACAGACCGTCTTAGGAAAATAGCTGACAAAAGACGGAGCCCTTAAAGGCTTATCCAGGAGAAACTGAGGAACAGAGTGGGTTTGTGGGATTTCTGAGTCCCCACCTCGCATTAATTAAAAGAAGCTCTGGGTTGAGTGGCAGACAGCCTGTAGGCTCAGCCAGCAAGAGAACTCAGATGAATTATGGAGAGGGTCTGTAAGCCAGCCAAACCCAGCATCGCACTTTTGTGCAGATCCAGCCCCATCCATCCACTGCTTTTGCCCTTTTCTCCTGCTCTCTCCTGCTGCTTTTGCCCTCTGCTTCCCTCTTCTTTCTTCCCTCCATCTTTCTTTGTCACGACATCGCTGTCCATACTATTAATTTGTCTGACTGGTTCAAGCTGCACTGTCTGGTGTGCTTATCTCCTATTATGCTTCCAATTTCCTTTATTAGCTAAATGTGTTAAGCCGTGTTGTCTGAAAAAAAAAAGATACATAAAGTTTTTGACTTTACAATTATAACTAGACGAAATATCTGCCAATAGGGTCAGAAAAAATAATTGTATTGCCCTTTGATTAATTTGTTTCTGAACTCACTGTTTAATGCCATTTTGCTTTTCAAGTATACACTCACCGGCCACTTTATTAGGTACACCTTATTAGTACCGGTTTGGACCCCCTTTTGCCTTCAGAACTGCCTTAATCCTTCGTGATATAGATTCAACAAGGTACTGGAAATATTCCTCTGAGATTTTGGTCCATATTGACATGATAGCATCATGCAGTTACTGCAGATTTGTTGGCTTCATATCCATGATGCAGTTCCATCCCATCCAAAAGGTGCTCTATTGCAGGGGTTCTCAACTCTTTTTACTTCGGGGCCCACCTCCTTCAAAAAATTTTTGAAGGCCTACGTCTGACATTTTTTCTTAAACTGGGACCCACCTGGGATTGCTCATGTGGGACCCATCTGGGATTGCCAGTGTGGGACCCATCTGGGATTGCCCATGTGGGACCCATCTGGGATTGCCCACGTGGGACCCATCTGGGATTGCCCACGTGGGACCCATCTGGGATTGCCCATGTGGGACCCATCTGGGATTGCCCATGTGGGACTCATCTGGGATTGCCCATGTGGGACCCATCTGGGATTGCACATGTGGGACCCATCTGGGATTGCCCATGTGGGACCCATCTAGGATTGCCCATGTGGAACCCATCTGGGATTGTGAACTGGTTACAACTCTAATCACTGTTACCTTTACATTTGTGTGACGATTTTCTTTATACAGCTAGGCATGTAGTCCCTAGTTGACATACAACGGTTGGAAGTGCAGCCACGGTTAAGTCTGTGTTTTTCAACTGGCCCACTGGTTGAGAAACCCTGCTCTATTGGATTGGTATGGTGACTATGGAGGCCATTTGAGTACAGTGAACTCATTGTCATGTTCAAGAAACCAGTCTGAGATGATTCACACTTTATGTTATGGCCCGTTATCCTGCTGGAAGTAGCCATCAGAAGATGGATACACTGTGGTCATAAAGGGATGGACATGTTCAGCAACAATACTCAGGTAGGCTGTGGCATTGACACGATGTTCAATTGGTAGTAATGGGCCCAAAGTGTGCCAAGAAAATATCCCCACACCATTGCACCACCACCAGCAGCTTGAACCGTTGATACAAGGCAGTATGGATCTATGCTTTCATTTCGTTGACACCAAATTCTGACCCTACCATCCGAATGTCACAGCAAAAATCTAGACTCATCAGACCAGGCAACGTTTTCCCAATCTTCTATTGTCCAATTTTGGTGAGCCTTTTCTCTTTTTCAAACCATTTTCTGTAAACCCTAGAGATGGTTGTGCGTGAAAATCCCAGTAGATCAGACCAGCCCGTCTGGCACCAGCAACTTTTACGTCACTTAAATCACCTTTCTTCCCCATTCTGCTGATCTGCTGCAGCAGATTGTCTTGACCATGTCTACATGCCTAAATGCATTGAGTTGCTGCCATGTGAGTGGCCGGTGAGTGTATGTATATTTTGATTTAAAGGGTACCTTTTTTGCAAGATCTAAAAAAAGTGTCTGATGTCCCTAGAGCAAGTATGAGATGTTTCAGCTCATAAACCCACACAAATAATGTTTAATTACTCTTTGAATTGCCCCTTTTAGGATTTGATCCTAATTGTGCTGTTTTGGTGACTGTTGTTTTAAATTCAAATGAGATTGTGCTCTTTTTCAAAATAGGGCGGAGCTATAATTGCCTATGTGTCAGCATAGTGGCAGATTCAAAAACAAGACTAATCTCATATGCTAATAAGGGAGAGATCATCACTAATGGGCAGGGCTTTCCCCCTGTGATGACATGTACATAGGGAGAATCTCAATCAATGAATTTTTCATGAAGTGTGAATATAAAAAATAGAATTAATAAATTTTTACCATTAGAAGCTGGTTTTATTCACAGACTGTTGCCACACCACTGTTTAAACTCCTTAGAAAATAGATTTTTGCATAATAGATATTTAACTGACATACTGATATATTTACTGATATTTACTTAAAATTCCTGAGGAACAACATCATTTTTGCAGTGCAAATATCATACAATTGGTGAGTTGTTTTTAACTTGAAGAAAAAAATATTTTGGCATTATGGTAAGAAAAATAAGCTTAATTCAAGATATTTTTATCTGGAAATAAATTGTGTCTACTGTACAATTATTCAGTATTATTCATTATCCAGTAAGACATATGTCTAAGTGGGGGAAAAGGCTTAAATAATGATGAAAAATAACCTTTGTAAAGCTTTGGTTGCATTCATTTTTACGCCATCATTTGAACAACTGTCATCTATTTTAGTTCTTTTGTTTGTTCTGTTTGTTGAGTCTTCATTATTCACCTCATTTATTATCAGCCACCACTTATCCAAGAGGTCAAACTTTTCCCCAAACATGCCAGGATTACTGTGAATGAATTATTACACTTTCAGAAATGAGAGCCTTCTATATACAGTACGTTGAAGAATGCCTATTCTAATCATTTAATCTCTATTGTTCAAAATTGTTTACATTACATTGGACCCAGTCCTGAGCATTAACTGCCAAACTGAAAGTCTTAAAAAAAGCTATGATTAATGCAAAACAATTGCCCCTGATGTTTATATTTAATATATAATTCCCCTGCTCTCTCATCACTTTCAATTTATTCCTATAAGCATTTCTAACAGTATATTATGGCTATATCCATGTAAGTCCCCTTGAAGTGTGTAGCTTTGCTCAATCAATGGTGACATCATTTCAACTAAAATATAAAGACAGAGGGCGCGCGGCATATCAAGTAGACCCACCTCTTTTTTTAAAATAGCCAATGGTGTTTTGTTATTCACAACTCTGCAAGTCATAGCAGTGGAAGCAAAGCACATCTGACTCATGACAGCCAAAATCTTCATTTAACAGACATTTTCTATCCAAATCAACTAACAAATAAAGTTAGTTTAAGTACTTCATACCCATTTTGAACTTTTATCCAAATAGAAAGTATATTAACACTGTTTGAATTGGTTCTGATATATTTTTGGTAATATATAGCCCAAAATTGTATGAGTCAACATTTGTGATGACAAAATTATTCATATATCAAGGAAATATCATGTTGGGGATTTATTGTAAATGTCCTTCTTTAAATATGTCGAAACTCAATGTGCGATGTGCATTAGGCCTACTAAGCACTTTATTTATGCCGCGTTCAGACTGCAAGATTTTCAAAGTAGTCGTGATAGATGTTTTCACACTGCATGACTATCTGGGGTAGCGTTTTCGGTGCTTTGTTTACACTGTAGGATGGATCGGGGACAGGAGAGTTCACACTGCATGACTTTAAAATAGGAAGAATCGCCGACAACTTTGTCCAAACTACGTCTCACAACCAAACACACGTGAAAAGACATGGAAACAACGTAAGGTCACGTAGTATATCTTTCGTTATTAACTACATAATGGAAAAAGAAGGGTTTAGCATTAGAAACTTGGTCACAAATTACTGTTCATAAATTCATTCATTTTCTTTTCGGCTTAGATGGGTTGCAGCTGGAAGGGCATTCACTGTGTAAAACATATGCTGGATAAGTTGGCGGTTCATTCCGCTGTGGCGACCCCAGATTAATAAAGGGACTAGGCCGAAACGAAAATGAATTTTATTTTAAACTTTATATTGTGGACCGTTCCTGTGGAGTTACCATGTAACTACACTGTTATTAAAGTGTTGCATAGAAGATATTTCTACAAGTTACACAGTAATTTGTGACCAATTTACACTTTATATTAAGTGGACAGTTCCTGTGGAGTTACCATGTAAGTACATTGGTATCACAAGTTGAAACCTTCTAATGCAGCATTAGTTCTGCCATACAGTGTTCACAAGTACATGATCTGCAAACAGGTGTGGAAGTGGGAAAACATCTGCAAGTACATATTGTTGTTACACAATGCACTTACATAATTCTTGTTACAGATGTGTACTTTCCTAGTGTTGTTACCAATGTCCTGTTACACATTTGTACTTACACATACTATTCAGTTGGTTGTTACATGAGTGTAGTTACACAAGTATACACAAGTAAATACTCTGTACCAGTGTGTACATACACTGTAGTTACATACTACTTACACATCTTATTACCATGTAAGTTCACAGGTATAAGCGACACTTAATATAAAGTGGGACCCATTTGGAAAGTGACACCTGTTATTTAATATTATCAAATGAAAAAAAAATCGAAATAAATAAGAGATTCATTTGTTGCTCTTTAATCAAAATGTGTAAGTTATACGGTGAAGAAACGGCTAATGAGATTTGATAGCTTGATTTTATTTCATTATAATAGCTAATAATTTTAATAAGCTGAACTGTTTGCTAATGTATTTGCTGCTGCTCTTTATTTTTTCTTATGTTAATAATAATAATAAAACATATTACTGACAATTTAACTGTTTATTTACAATGAAACAGCTCCAAATCAACATATTTATTAATTTGGGGAATTTTAAGGGTGGGGGTGGGGGTGGGGGGGGGGTGGGGGTCGTCAGGGGAATCCCTTATTATGGTGGGCATATCCCTTATTTTCACATCCCAATGTTGACATGTATGCACCACACACCAGCTATTGGTGGAATGGACAGATAATGATACAGCCAATTCGGTAGATGGGGATGATTGGGAGGCCATGATGGGTAAGGGCCGATGGAGGGAATTTGGTCAGGACACCAGGTTTACACCCCTACTCTTTAAGAGAAGTGCCATGGGATTTTAAATGACCACAGAGAGTCAGGACCTCAGTTTAACGTCTCATCCAAAAGGCGGCGCTCACTGACAGTGTAGTGTCCCCTTCACTTTACTGGGGCATTAGGACTCCCCCTGTTGGCCTCACTAACATCACTTCCAACAGCAACCTAGTTTTCCCATGTGGTCTCTCATCCAGGTACTGACCAGGCTCAGCCCTGCATAGCTTCAGTTATTAACCGCTCTTGGGCTGTAGGGTGATATGGCTATAACTAGAGGGAATTTGATTGGTCAAATGATCTGACTAAAAGCTGAGGGCAGTGATGATAATTAATTATTGGACAAAACTAGCTGTAGATAAAAAACCCCAGAAAAAGAAACTTTAACTTTGATTTCAGGGGGACTTTCAAATATGTCTCCTGTATTGATTGAATAAATATTTGAAATCTGATTAAGTGTGGTTCATCTTTTGAGCATGGAGTTCCTTTTGAGGATGGAGTTCCTGGAGATCCTTTCCCAGGGAACAAGGCGACAGCTCTGTGGCTGTGAGAGCAGATAATGTCCGTGATAGTGTGGGCTCTGCCAGTCGCCATGGAAATCAGAACTGTCTCTCTGCTCTAACATTAAATATAATAAGTCAGCATTTTCACAAATGTCTTGTAAGTCAGAACATCTTTGAAAACATCTAAAGTCTCTATACGGGCTCCCACTTGATTGAACAGAGGGGTAAATGTATAGAAAAACCCATAGAAGTCTTTTATACAAAAATACATATTTAAAATGTATATTTGTTACATATTAACTTGTTGAACATGTATGAATAAAAAGACAAAACGTTTTGAAGGATCTAAATGATGTGTAACACATGATTTATGACTACAAAATTTACTTTATATGCTAAAATATGTCAATATTAAGCATGCTAAGTTTATTTCTCTTGGTCTTGTTTTACTTAGCCTTGTTTTTTAGTTTTGTTTAGTTTCTTAAATAAAGACATTCTTAAATAAAGCTACAATTAATTAAGAAGCAAATGACAATAGATATTTAGTCTTGTTTTATTAAATATGTCGAAATTAAAGGAGCTTTTTGTTTTAAGCATAAACTCGTTTTTTTTTTTTTTTTCCAATGGGCCATATGCACAAGGACTTTTAATTTTCAGCCTGGCAGCCCAAGGGCTTCTGGTGAACTGTCTTTCTATTACAAAATTGTCATGTTTAAGATCTGATTTCTTTAAAAATCAGCGATCTTCACTGCCTGATTAATATACGATATGAAGTGGGTCTCAGATCAGAAAAGAAGCACTGCGTTAAATCCCATTTCCCGCCGCCATGTGTTTAAAATATGAGTTTATTTTACCCCTGTATTTTAAATAGAATTTCTGCGCTAGCCTGTTGCTACTGACCGTGCTAGTGGTTACAACGGTCTTTGATCTTGTTTTACGCTTAAACAACTGAATGAATGCTGAAGTCTATTTAACTGAATGTATTTTAATTACGTTACAACATCGATGCTGTAAAAACAACCTTGGGAAATTGAAAATAGTCATATAAGCTTTCACCGGAAGTTTATCGTTGGCTTTAAAACTCATGCTGTGTTCACACCAGATGCGGAACGCGTGGATAAATTTCACTATTTACGCGTAAATAGACGCGTGAACATTTGAGTTTACTCGCTTCATTCGCGCGTCAAATTCCGCTTCATTCGTGCATCAAATTCACTTCAGAACAGACGCGGATTCGCGTTATGGGCAGGGCTTCTGTCTGCCCGGTGACTGTAGCTTCGTTGCTAATTGCCTAACATGAATTTTATTGAGAAAATAACTGTGTTTATGTGCTTTTATGAAGGCTGAAAAACAGCGTCGATACTTTTGGAGCAGTGTCTGAGTCCACTAGATCCTTTCAGAGGTGCATCCAGCTCTGTGAGCTCATAAACTCCTCCAGAAACTTAACCTAGATGACGGAGGCTTTCAGCGGTGCTTCTGACTAAGCCGATCCAGCGTTTTACGAGACGTTTTTCCAGATTCAAACCCAAGCGATTTTCACTGGCATCGAGCAGAAGAGTTTGCAAAATCACTCCTTGACATTAGATGGCGCTACACAACTTTAAGCTTCTGACATAGAAGAAAGCTCCAGCTCTAGCAATGAAGAAATATTATTGTTAACCAGCGCAATAAGCAGCTCCACGTTTATATCGCCTCTGGGCATTTTCTTCAATGTTCGCTCGCATTGACAGTTTTGCCCTTGATCGCCTTCAAGTGCTATTTACTGTAACTTCAGCAGTTCCGTGCACGTGAACAAAAGTGCCAATGGGATTGGTGGAGAAGGTTTTGACGCGGCGCATCAAAACAAAAAAACGAGCATGAGACGTTTCTTTAAAAATGACGCTTTTACGGCTGGCGTTTTACATGTTGGTGGGCACGATCACATTGGCGCCCTTTATTTAGTCACGAGGCGTTAAACGTCAACGGAAAATGCGAGCAAAAAGCGTCCCGGTGTGCACGGGCCTTAATTTTCAGCTATTTGAGCTGGAAAAAAATTGTAGAGTAGGCTTAAAATAATATCAACTGCTTTAAATAAGATAAAATATTGAGACTAAGAAAAGTAATTTAGTTTTGTTTCTCATGAACAAACAACTAATTTAAAGGGCACTTATTTAACCCCTTTTTCAAGATTTAAGATAAGTCTTTTGTGTCTGCAGAATGTGTCTGTAAAGTTTCATCTCAAAATATCCATCATATTATATATTGTACCTTTTTGAATACTGGAATTTTCAGCGCGGAGCAGATCTGCTTTTGGTGCTTGTGCCTTTAATGCAAATGAACTAATTCTTCCCGCCCACCGTTCCCACGTACCTGTCAGAGCCACAGAGATCTCTCCCTATGGCTCTGATGTGTCTCCATATCCTGCTGCATCAGATAAACAGTGACAGACATGAAGGAAGCAGATCTCACATAACGTTTGTGAGAAATACTACAGTAAAAACTTTCCCAATGATTATTTGTTGTGGAGGTAATTCAAGCCTTTCTGCAACGATGAGTCACACACAATGTTGTTACAAAGTTCACACACACACACAGACACACATACACACACAGCGCATGCGTATAAATTTGCACTGATTTTGCATGGCAAATGTAACAAGATACACGTTAATATCCAGTGCTGTATGGTTATGTGTTATGTTAATGTACAAAATAAGCCTGATGTAACGTCCACAAACCGGGATTGAAGCGTCTTCTTTTATAACTGTACTGACACATGGCTGTGGTGATGAATTACATAGCGATTTTACTGTATTTATTACATACATGCACTGTTTTAAATGTTTTAAATTGTAAAACTCATTCTTGATTACATTTGATGATGATTGATGATCACAGCAAGCTGAACAGATCTTTTAATCCCAGTTGGTTTGTGCACATTCTGTCTTGTGGATATGATTATACACATTACTACGGAGACATGTTAATACGCGGTTGTCAATCAATTCAGTGGGCGGGGAAAACTGCACTCCTACGTCACAAAATAGGAGAGATTTAGATCCGATTTTAACGTCAGGAAATAAAAAAAAGAGACTTATTGTGTTTATATCACTACAATATGACTGTGGACACACTATACCTACACACAGTTCTGTCTAAACAGCTTACAAGAGATGATTTTCATCATAGGTTCCCTTTTAAACTTGGCAAAACTATTCACGCGGATAAAGTTAATAAAATCTTTGAACTTTTGCACCGATCAAACAAACAGATTTTGGTTTTGGAACTCCTCATAACTGTATTGCATATAATTTCAATTCAAAACATTTACACAATCAAATGTTTGCTTTCAGACGTTAATATATTCACGGTTCACTCTTCTAATTGTTTACATCCTTTTGTAATGTATAGATGTAGAAGATCTCACTATAAAAAGACATGAACACCTCCTCCATTTTCCTAATCCTCTCCCTTTCTTTCTTTCTCTTTGGAGATCTGTCATAGAAAAAAGCGGTACCCAATTTCCAGACACATAAAAGAGCAGCCTTTAAGGGTCCTTCAGTTTGCACAGGGATGCCGGGGGGCACTGCCCTTCATCTTGTCTTCCTTTACTTTAATTAGCCAAGAGAAAATTGGGCTTTTCTTCTCCTCTCTCCTGATTGCCTCTTTTGTTCTAGTACGACTCAGATACGGGGGGGCTGAATTGCTTTTGCGGACAGGGGGAACTAGAGCAAAGCAGACCACAGCCGTGCGAGACTCTAATGATAATGAACATGGCCTCTCTAATGCAGCTTCACGGTTTCATCTGCAGACAAAGTATCGCTGCTCATCAAGTGCCATTCCCCTGATTGAGACCCGAGTGCTTCTTTTCATCCCAAAAGTCGTGGAGATAAGGAAAAAATGCCCTTTTAATTATGAAATGAGATGCCGTTATGCTTTATCATATATGATTGTCTGGACACGCTTGATTGAGATCTGCCCTTTGTTATGAGTTTTATGGATATAACGGTCTTGAAGCAGATCATCACCTTGTGCTATGTTCAATTGGGATGCTCATTTCTTGCTTGCACTGAACCAGTGAGACTGTGGTTATTGATTTGCACCATTCGGTTTGGCAGATCAAATGTTATGCTGTAGTTTAATGGAGAATTAATGTTTTTTTTCTTTCAGCAAGATCTCAAGAAGAAATATATTTTGCATATTGTCAGAAATAATTTGTTTGAATTTGTGCAATTAAATTTACAGTTAAAGTCACAATTACAAGCTCTCCTGTGAATTTTATTTTAAATATTCCCCAAAACAATGATTAAGAGCGCAAGGAATTTTTCACAGTATTTCCTATAATATTTATTCTGTATTCTGTAATATGTTTCTTTTATTTCAGCTACAGTAAAAGCAGTTTTCAATATTTAAAAAAATCATTTAAATGTTAATACTATTAGCCCTTTAGGTAATATTATTAGCATTTTTGTTTATGTCTAGAACAAATTACTGTTATAAAATAATATTGCCTAATTACCCTAACTTGCCTTGTTAACTTAATTAACTTTTTTAAAGCCTTTAAATCGCACTTTAAGCTGATATTTTGCCACTAAAACAACTAGATTAGATTAGATTACACTTTATTGTCATTACACAAGTACAAGTACAAGGCAACGAAATGCAGTTTAGGTCTAACCAGGAGTGCAATAACAGCAAGTGCAGGATACAGGTATATAAAGAGCAATTATAGAAAAACTATGGGTAATATTTATGAAGATGAACATTATATACAGGTCATATTAACTATGATTAGAGATTTACAATAGATAAATATGGGCATAATAAACAAAATAAGGTTGTGGGTGGTGGATTTCCCAAGGGAAACAAAAAAAAACATATGTAAAAGATCCCCTTCGGTCGACAACCAAACGCGGACACTCAGTTGAGAGTAATTGAATAGATTTATTGTAGATAAAAGTATCAGTTTAATAGAGCATCTCTTCAGGGTGGCCACTGGCCAAAATTACAAACAAAAGAATTTCCAAAGTAAATAAAAGGTTTCTGTGCTGCACGGTGGCACAGTGGGTAGCACGTTCGCCTCACAGCAAGAAGGTCGCTGGTTTGATCCTTGGCTGGGTCAGTTGGCGTATCTGTGTGTAGTTTGCATGTTCTTACCGTGTTCGCGTGGGTCTCCTCTGGGTGCTCTGGTTTCCCCCACAGTCCAAAGACATGCGGTACAGGTGAATTCAGAAGGCTAAATTGTCCGTAGTGTATGAGTGTGTGAATGAGTATGTATAGATGTTTCCCAGTGATGAGTTGCAGCTGGAAGGGTATCCGCTGCGAAAAACATATGCTGGATAAGTTGGCGGTTCATTCTGCTGTGGAGACCCCAGATTAATAATAAAGGGACTAAGCCGAAAAAAAAATGAATAAATGAATAAAATGTTTCTCATGAACAAACAACAAATTTAGCGTTTTTTTACTTAAAGGGCACCTATTTAACCCCTTTTTCAAGATTTAAGATAAGTCTTTTGTGTCTCCAGAACGAGTCTGTAAAGTTTCAGCTAAAAACATCGATCATATTATATATTATACATTTTGAATATTGGAATTTTTAATGTAAAAAATTTTAATGTAAATGAGCTAGTTCTCCCCGCCCACCATTCCCACTGAGATCGCTCCCTATGCTCTAATGTGTGTCTTCATCTCCTGCTGCGTCAGATAAACAGCACAGTGACAGACATGAAGTAAGCAGATCTCACGAACACGGACACTCCGTTGAGAGTAATTCAATAGATTTATTGTAGATAAAAGTAGCAGTTTAAATGAGCATCTCTTCAGCGTGGCCACTGGCCAAAATGACAAACAAAAAAATTTGCAAAGTAAATAAAGGGTTTCTAATGAACAAACAACAAATTTAGCGTTTTTTTTTACTTAAAGGGCACCTATTTAACCATTTTTTCAAGATTTAAGATAAGTCTTTTGTGTCTCCAGAATGTCTCTGTAAAGTTTCAGCTCAAAATATCAGTCATATTATATATTATACCTTTTTGAATACTGGAATTTTTAGCTCTGAACACATTGTAGCTGTTTTTGTTGCCTGTGCCTTTAATGCAAATGAGCTAGTTTTCCCCGCCCACCGTTCCCTTGTGCCTGTCAGAACCACTGAGATCGCTCCCTATGCTCTAATGTGTGTCTCCGTCTCCTGCTGCGTCAGATAAACAGCACAGTGACAGACATGAAGGAAACAGATCTTAGAAACACGGACACTCAGTTGAGAGTAATTGAATAGATTTATTGTGGATAAAAGTAGCAGTTTAAATGTAAATTACAATGGGCTACTTTCCGTTCTTTATATTGGAGAGAATTTTGCTGGAGAAATATCAACCCAGGCTCATTCTGAACACGTACCTCTATATACATTTCTGGAGGCCACGAAATACATCCCAGGAGGTACGTATTTTTGCAGTTTTTGTTTTAACGAATCCACGAGAGGCCACTGTGTACGCTTTTTCATATCTCAAATTTCTCTCGCGAGTGCCATTCGCGCCTGCTGTTCTTGAATAAACCCACCAGAGGCTGCTGTTGACTGACTGTTTGACTGACTGACTGACCGACCAATTGACTGACCCATCCTCCTCCTTCCCTAAACCCAACCAATTTTATCGATTGACCCGCCCACCCACTTCCCTAAACCAACCAACAATTTTCAAAAGCAATCCAGAAAAAGAAAAGCCCTCGCCTGATTTTCACCACGTTTTCAGATTTTACCACATTCTCACCCTGTTATTTGCTTGTTTATTTTATTTTTTGGATTCTGTTTTTGTCTTACCTGCTTTCTGGAACCGTTCCTCACCGGACTCAGACCCCGTTGTCGCGGTCAACTCCTCTCTGCGTCTCAAGTCCGCTGACATACATAACGGGCAAACGGGGTAAACTGGTAACAGCGGGAAAGCCGTCCACACGGAGGTAAGCTGTCAGCTGGTGAGCGCGAAAAGGAATGGCGTCATACCTTCCCGTAGAGTTTGTTAAAAAAGTTAAATGCAGCCATACGTACCTCTGGCTACATAATTTGCGGTCTCCAGAATTATATATAGGACTACGTTTTCAGAACGAGCCTATGTTGAGAAATATTATTCGTTTTGTCCTTACTCCAAAACAGAAAATGTCATTTCATGGGAACTCAAATTGTTGGAAGCATAGCGGATCACGGGACGCTGACCATTTTCACATATTTTGGGGATGTCCTAATATTAGAAGTTTTTGGAAAGGGATACATAGCACTTTAGAAAATATATTTTCAGCTTTGAGGTACTTCAAAAATGAAAACAATCACAAGATACGTAAAACTGCTAATTTATGGATATTTCTTACAGTGCAGGCTTTATTAATCACCCTGCACCTGCACATCCACACTTTTTTCATACTTTTTTTTAAATCAATCTTTAGAACAGACTGTCCACATGGTCATTATAAAAGTGGAGTTGCATCAGTTTGTGTTGACAGTGTATCCAGTGTGCAGAATATATAGAAAAGTCACTACAGTATAGTCATGATGTAAGCAGAGGCACAATGCCAAGAGATCATCACACAACAGTTGACAGTGGCTGTCAGTGTGGAAAAAGGAATGGAAAACTGAAAATTTCCCTCTGCTTATATCTGTCATCACACCTCTAGAGTTCTTGACAAGGCTTATGAGAAAGTATAAGGAATTTTACTATACATGTATATACATTTGAAGTCAGAATTTTTAGCTCCCCTTTGAATTTTTTTTCTTTTTTTAATATTTCCCAAATGATTTTTAACAGAGCAAGGAAATTTTCACAGTATGTCTGATAATATTTTTTCTTCTGGAGAAAGTTTTATTTGTTTTATTTTGGCTAGAATAAAAGCAGTTTTAATTTTTTTAAAAGCCATTTTAAGGACAAAATTATTAGCCCCTTTAAGCTATATTTTTTCCCGATAGTCTACAGAACAAACCATCGTTATACAACAACTTACCTAATTACCATAACCTGCATAGTTACCCTAATTAACCTAGTTAAGCTTTTAAATGTCACTTTAAGCTGTATAGAGGTGTCTTGAAAAATATCTAGTAAAATATTATTTACTGTCAACATGACAAAGAAAAAATAAATTAGTTATTAGATTAGAGTTATTAGTTATTAAACTATTATGTTTAGAAATGTGTTGAAAAAAATCTTCTCTCTTTTAAACAGAAATTGGGGAAAAAAATAAACGGGTGCTAATAATTCTGACTTCAACTGTATGTATATATATATATATATATATATATATATATATATATATATATATATATATATATATATATATATATATATATATATATATATATATACAGTGCAGTGCATCCTGAAAGGATTTATAGAGCTTCACTTTTTCCCACATTTTTTCAAAACATGCGCCATTTATATGCGCACTATTTATGCGGTATTTGTAAATTGTAAATGTGCTTAAAACACCTGTGTTTGGGAATTTTTGCCCATTCCTCTTTGCAATACCTCTCAAGTTCTATCAGGTTGGATGGGAAGCGACGGTCATTTTCAGATCTCTCCAGAGATGTTCAATAGGATTTAGGTCTGGGCTCTGGCTGGGCTACTTAAGGACCTTCACCGAGTTGTTGTGAAGCCACTCCATTGATATTTTGGCGGTGTGCTTTGGGTCATTGTCCTGCTGGAAGATGAACCGTTACCCCAGTCTGAGGTCAAGAGCACTCTGAAGCAGGTTTTCATTCAGGATGCCTCTGTACATTGCTGCATTCATCTTTCCCTCAATCCTGACTAGTCTTCCAGTTCCTGCTGCTGAAAAACATCCCCACAGCATGATGCTGCCACCACCATGCTTTGCTGTAGGGATGGTATTAGCCTGGTGATGAACGGTGCCTGGTTTTCTCGAAACGTAACGCCTGGCATTCACTCCGAAGAGTTCATTTTAGTCTCATCAGACCAGAGAATTGTCTGAGAGTCCTTCACATGCCTTTTGGCAAATTCCAGGTGGGGAGTGGCTTCCGTCTGGCCACTCTACCATACAGGCCTGATTAGTGGACTGCTGCACAGATGGTTGTCCTTCTGTAAGGTTCTCCTCTTTCCACAGAAGAACGCTAGAGCTCAGACAGAGTTATTATCGGGTTATTGATCTCCTCCCTGACTAAGGCCCTTCTCCCCCGATCACTCAGCTTAGAGGGCCGGCCAGCTCTAAGAAGAGTACTGGTGGTTCCAAACATCTTACGGATGATGGAGGCCACTGTGCTCATTGGAACTTTCAGAGCAGCAGAAATTTTTCTGTAATCTTCCCCAGCCTTGTGCCTCGAGACAATCCTGTCTCGGAGGTCTACAGACAATTCTTTTGTCTTCATGCTTGGTTTGTGCTTTGACATGCACTGTCAACCCCGGGACCTTATATAGACAGGTGTATGCATTTTCAAATCATGTCCAATCAACTGAATTTACCACAGGTGAACTCCAATTAAGCTGCTGAAACATCTCAAGAATGATCAGTGGAAACAGAATGTACCTGAGCTCAATTTAGAGCTTCACGCCAAAGGCTGTGAATACTGATGTACATGTGATTTTTCAGGTTTTTCAGGTTTGCAACAATTTCAAAAAACATTTTGTCATTATGGGATATTGTGTGTAGAATTTTGAGGAAATAAATTAATTTAATCCATTTTGGAACAAGGCTGTAACAAAAAAAATGTGGAAAAACTGAAGTGCTATGAATACTTTCCGTTTTTCTCCATGGCATGGGTTGGTTTTTCCTTTCAAATCTGCCTTAATTTTTCTGAGAAACGAAATGTTGGAAAAAGTCTTTAGAGATTTTGGTCCATTGGCATAATAGCATTAGCTGATTTCCAGTTCTCCACGTCCCAAAGGTGCTTAGTTGGATTGAGGTCTGGTGATTGTGGAGCCAATTTGATTATGTTCAACAAACAGTTTGAGATTATTTGAGTTTTGTGACATGGTGCATTTTCCTGCTAGAGATTGGCTTTAATATTGGCAATGCATTGCGCTGCTACCATGTGGATGACAACATGGATACTGTATATGAGGAAATACCAATATGCCTTAAAGAGATACTGTAATTCAAACAAAAATACATTTTATATCATCATTTACTGACCCTTGCCTTTTTCCATCCTTTTGATTATCCCTTACACCTCAACCCACCCTTAAACCTACCAATATCACCAAACTTGTCCCTAACTCTACTCATATCCCACCTCAAAAGTACTTAAAGTCTATTGCAATTCATTATGGACACAATAATTACAATGCATTTATTTTTTGATGCAAGTATAGTACTTAAGGCCACCTAATATAAACTGGGACCATGGCTTCTATTGAGTTCAAAACAGCATATATATATCTATGTGTGTGTTTGAATGTGTGAGTATGTTCATGTTGTTTGGCCATGGTCAGTGGGCCGGGGCGAACACATCACTCACAGTCGTTCAGAGAGTGAGAGTTAGAAGCTCTACAGAGAGGCTGCGAGTGACCTTTCTCTTTTCTTATTCACTACCGTTCCACTTCAGCAGTCACAAGGATACAGAGCACAAACACCCACTCCATACACAAACAAGACAGGGGTTTGGAGTCGTCTAGGTCAGCCATTTCTGATCTTCTTCAGCTTTTGAGTGAATAGTACTTGGTCTTTTTTTGCGAAAACCAAATCATCTACTTCAGCGATGCCGGTGCATTAGCTGCTGTGAAAGAGAGTTGTCATAACAATTATGGAAAACGAACTGCTGTCTTTAATCCCGCTGTGTGAATAACTTTTTTGCTTCTCGCTAAAACAAGTGCCTGATTAAAAACTGATTAAACACAGGAGATGTTAAGCAGGTATTGGGCCGTATCTTATGTTTTAATTACTTAACATCAATTACAATGGCGTAGTCCGAGTGTAAAAACATTCAGCTAAGATACATTCCTTTATGCTCAGCCAATTTTTATGCCAAATAGTTTGCTTGTATACATTTTTGTATATTTTATAGGTGCTCTATGTAAGTTTTGACTCTTCTAAAGCATAAAAACACCATTATAGGTTTGCAAATATTTAAGAAACATGCAAACATACAGTGGGGAAAATAAGTATTGAACATGCCATGTTTTTTTTCCTGGGAATAATATTTTTAAAGGAGCTGTTGACATGGAATTGAACCAGATTTTGGAGTTTTTCACAGCTGGTTTTTTGGGTTTCGTCTATCAAATCTGATCTTCAATTTGTATTTTATATTGGATTCACATCAGGTGACTGGCTGGGCCATTCTACAGCTTGATTTTTTTTTCTCTCTGAAAGCATTTGAGAGTTTCCTTGGCTGTGTTTTTATCATTGTCTTGCAGAAATGTCCACCCTGGTTTAATCTTCATCATCCTGCTAATGTAGATGTTGGACTGAAGCAGCTAATATTCATTTACAATGACGAAGGGCAGAGGGTTGCTGAAGAACTACAGAGAGATTTCAGCTGCTGTCTGGGCTTTCACTGCCTTTCTACACCTCCATTTCTTCATGAGTTCAATACTTTTTCCCTGTGTCATCATCCAGGAAAAATTTTCAAGTCAACAGCACCTTTAGAAATATGTTTTCTGAGAAAAATGGTGACATGTTCAATACTTATTTTCCCTGCTATACTTGTTTATCTGAGAAAAAAATAATAATAAAGAATTCTTATTCCCACACAGACTGCTGATTTACAAGTATCATCCAAAGATAACTAAAAACCCATCTCTTCTGCAATCACCTGGACCCCTGTGAACAATACCAGGACCTTTTCTTCTCACACGATAACCTCAAAACATTATGCAATCCTGATTGTGCCTCACACAGGTGAGAGGGCTTGACAAACCACCTGTAGAAAATCACGCTTTTCATCTCTTTGACACTTTAACCTACACTTGCAGCAATTTTTGCACATTTCTGGAGATCGCGAATTATGTAGCCAGACGTATGTAGGGCTGCACTTCGTATTTAAAACGAATGCTACGGGGCGGTATACGCCTTTTCTTTTCGCACTTACCAGCTGACAGCTTACCTCCATATGGACAAACTGTTACCAGTTTGTCCAGTTAGATTGCCATGTACGTCTGCGGATTTGAGACGCAGAGAGGAGTTGACCACGACAACAGGGTTCCAGTCTGGCAAAGAACAGTTCCAGAAAGCGGGTAAGACAAAAACAGAAGCCAAAAAATAAAAATAAACAAGTAACTAACAGGGTGAGAATGTAGTAAAATCTGAAAATGTGGTAAAAATCAGGCAACAGCTTTTCTTTTTCTGGATTGCTTTTTAAAACTGTCGGTTGGGTTTAGGGAAGTGGGTGCGCGCTGGTCAATCAGTGCTTTTGAAAATACTAGCTGTTGGATTTAGGGGAGGAGGCTGGGTCAGTCGATCGGTAAGTCAGTCAGATGACAGCGGCCTCTGGTGGATTCGCAAAAACCAATAACTGCAAAAAAACATTGCTCCTGGGACATATTTGCCGCTCTCTAGAAATGTATATAGCGGTACATTTTCAGAATGAGCTTGGGTTGCATTTGCACCAGACACTTTCTTATACACTCCATATCACTCAAAAAAATTGTGCATTATATGTATTATTTGTATAATTTGCACTTCTTATGTGTATTGCCTCTTCTTGTTGAATTACTGAATGCCTCATCAATTGTAAGTCACTTTGGATAAAAGTGTCTGCTAAATTACTACATGTAAATGGTAAAGTCAGTTATTCTGCTTTGAAAATCCGTGTTCAATGTTGGATCGTTCATCCTTGTGTTGGTCTGTGCAAACTAGTTTATCCAATAATATTTCAGTCAGCGGGGTTGGCTGAAAACAAAACATATTTTATTTCAGTCATGAAGGCTGTCTTTATGTATGCAGTTATGGCAAAAAAATGACCTCCGGAGGACAGTAGCAGCCTCTGAAATGAGACGCAGATTCAGAGTTCACATGTCCACATGAGGTGGTTTTAATTAGCAAGTAATATAAATATTACAAATGTAAACATTAGCTGAGCAGCTTACATTTTGAGGCTCGATAGTCTGACGTGCTTAAGACTGTTAGTGTCATCAATCTGGCAACCTGTGTGTGCGAAGAGAGGCCTGGTAAAAAACAAAACAAAAAAAAACATCTCCAATATTTGAATCTGTGCTGAACCACCTGGTTCAACCACTAGGTATCAATCCTACAAACTGCACCTTTAATGTTATGAGTGAAACCATTTTTTGTTTTACAAAAAGATTTTATTAGGACTTTTTATTTAGTTTAAATTAAATTATTAGCCTTTCTATGAAATTTTAATTATTTTAAAAATATTTCCCAAGTGTTGCTTAAAGGTCCCATGAAGTGCTTTGAAATATGTATTTTATTTGATGTTTGTAATCTTAACCGAAACACAAAGCCTTTTTCTAAAACAGCCAATAGAGTTTTGTTTTATCACCGCTCACCGCCCAGTGAGGGTGGTTGAACTCAAGCGCATCAAATAAAAAGCAAATGAGAAGCATCTTGAAGGGGGCGGGGCATGTCAGATACTAGACAGCATTCAATTGGTCAAGATTTCATCAGAAACTGAAGTATAAGGGGACGTGAATAAAACAGTTGATCCATTTGGGCGAAGAGACAAAATGCAAGCTTTACATTTTATATATGTTTTATATCTTCTAAATGCGAATTTTGTCACTATTTTGGAGCACAGTAACTTATAGATATCCTTAAAACTAACAATACTGGTACTATTATCTAAAAAAGAACTTTATTTTAATTTCATGGGACCTTTAACGGAGAGAAGATTTAAAAAAAAGCATTTTTAAACATAAGAGTTTTACTAATTTATTTCTAATAACTAATGTATTTTGTCTTTGCCATGATTACTTATTTTGCAAGACATTCTGCTTAAGTGAAGTTTAATTTTAAACTAATTTCGAGAGGATCACATGCTCATGATTGACCCAGCTGGCCCACATTAGCTAATCATGATCTTCCAATGAAAGGATGCCAAGTCACTATATATATCCTCATTTCCTTTCTACAACTATCTTTTGCTGTGTCCCAATTTGCATACTTATACTACGACCTAAAAGTATGTACTTTTTTTGTGGAGGAAAAATATAATACTTTTGAGTGTGTAACAGAAAAGTATGTAAGCTTTGGGACATACTACTTCCTCGTTACACAGATCGTTGTGTTGCTTAGTTAAGAGCCCTGTCAATCATCCACATTTCTGTCGTATTTAATTTCCTACCTTATTGGAGAAGCAGCAGCAGGATAATCTCCCATTCACGAGTCTTTCATGCAGAGAAATCTCCTCAGGTCTTTGGATAATTCTGCATTCAGACGGTAATGTCCAAACACGTCTTTATATAAGTTCAGTATTGTTGTTGCAGATGAAATATAACACAGACAATTATATTTAAATATTCTCCAGTGGGCTAGATATTAATTAACAGTCATACAAACAACTTTACTGAAGCCTCTCTGCTTAACGGTTGGTCTCGCGCGTCCATCATGTTTGTAGTTTGTTTACACTTTTCACCCACGTTTTGTAGTTCTAATCGAATTCACGTCCAACCCACAATGTACTGTGGGCAATATCAGCGGTTAGAGTATGGACGCTTCTACACTTAAAATTTTGACCGGAAATAGTAAACCATCCAGGAATTTTTGGCATACTCTTTTCAACATACTACGATTTGGGACATACTAATTCTATTTTCACATACTATTTAGGACGGACAGTATGCGGATTGGGACGCAGCATCCGTCTGGAAGAAACCTCCCTCCTCCCCTTCTTCCACCTTTATCCAGAATGGGCGGCACGGTGGCCCAGTGACTAGCACTGTTGTCTCACAGCACGAATACCAATGGCGTCGGGTCCTTGCTGGGCCATCTGGTATTTCTGTGCAGAGTTTGCATGTTCTCCCCGTGTCCACGTGGGTTTCCCGGTTTCCTCCCACCGTCCAGGAAGTTCACCTGGGCCTCAGCAGCGGGGGAGTTTGAGATCGCCCTGAGCTCAATTTCCCCTCGCCCTGTGAATGGGGGGAGCCCTGGGCCTGAGGATTCCTTGAGCTAAGGGCTCTCTCCCGGGACAGCACGCCAAGCAAGCTATGTGATAAATCATGAGCTAAGTGTGAACTCTTGAAAGTGACATTTAATGGCTTAACTAGGTTATGTTAACTAGACAAGTTAGGATATTAGGCAAGTCATTAGACAACTGTGGTTTGTTTTCTGGTCAATTGAAAAAAAAATATATTTCTCAACAGGGCTAATAATATTGACCTTAATATTGATCCATTTAAAAAAAAAAAGAAAAAACTGCTTTTATTCCAGCCAAACTAAAAGAAATAAGACTTTCTCTAGAAGAAAAAATATAATCAGAAATACTAGAAAAACTTCCTTGATCTGTGAAATATCACTTGGGAAATATTTGAAAAAAAGAATAAAAACCAATTCACAGGATGGCTAATGATTTTGACTTTATATTAGTGGTGGGCCGTTATCGGCGTTAACGCGAGACTCTTATCGCACGATAAAAAAAAATATCACCGTTAATCTATTCTCAAAGTTGGGTTGGGAGCTGGGTCTATTTTACGCAAGCTATGATGACTTTCACCTTGATATTTTAGCGCGGATGTATACCTGACCGGTGAGCCGTCTGACAAAAGAGTGCCCTTCTGAATCAAATCAGCAGGATGCCTGACTCTCTCTAACTGCAGTTCGGCAGTTTCACTTTAACTCACAAACATTTCATTCATGCCTTCATGACAAACTGGGGTATTAGACGCAAATAATGAGCAAGGACTGGTGAGAGTGTTATGGAGTTTAATAACGCATGCCAAATGAGATGAGAAGAAGAAAAACTTCCGCATTTCGCGATGTCAGTTTGTGTGTGTGTGTGTGTGACTGCGGTCCTTTACTGACAGCCGCGTGTGGAACATGTCGGAAAATATGGCGAAAGGTCCTAAAGACCGCGGTGTTTACTTCAGTAATGCCACTAATACTCCACATGTCTTAATTCCATTTCTGTTTAGTTCAGTTATGACTTTAGTGGGATTAAGGTAATCAAAAATCGCTGTTTCGAGCTTATGTAGGCCTACAGTTCAAAATTCATGTTTAACTGAATAAACAGTTAGTAAACACATTGAACATAATTTATTTTCATCACCAATTATCATAGTAAAACAGTTTCTCAAGCAGTTTGTGATGCATTTTGGAAACAGGAGATGAGCCCCTGGTCTAATGCGCTACCTGGCTTGAGAAATCCGTTCTCAAAGACTTATTATTTGGGTAGCACACATATTCTGAACGCCTTTGGCATAATTCAAATGAGCCATTTTAATCTAGATTAATTCCAAGATTAATCTAAATTAAAAAAAAATGAATCTATGCCCACCTATACTTTATATACTTACGGCTTACGACATCTTACTGTTCAATCTGAGAATAGATGTTTTTGTATGAGCAAGTCGCGATGCACTTTTATTTTCCATAGCATTTTGATGTTAACACTAATACATATTTCATTCACTGGGTCAGATAACACAACCTTAAAATTACCCGAGCAAGTTATCACAGCAAAACATTATTTAGTGTTAATGAATCTCTCCATGCCTCTGCAGGACTGCCAATGCCTTTGAAGCTGTCATCACTCAACTTTAGAAGTGACCAAATGAAATCAACCCCTCTGTCATATCTGCTTCTCTCCCTGGCGATATCCATCTCCCGGAGCTAATGGGTGCTGATGGACAATTCCTCTTGTATAGTCATAGTTTTAACGTCCCCTCCTACTTTATTCGTTTTTCTTCATGGCTGACTATTGATATTACTTCTCCAGCGCGACACCCAGAATCACAAGTAGCTCGCTCTCATCCGTGTGATAAATTTTTCTAGATTTGTTTTTCGCTGAGATCTATTGCATTCTTTACCTCCGGTGACACTGGCTGGATTTTCCTATCGGAGTAAGTGATGCTCTCCCACATCGATGTGCCACCGCCATACTCCAGCGTACAACATTAAGGAGCACTAGAGCGTGTCCTTCACTTGTGGTGTGTGATTGAACAAACTTTTATTACCATCTACTTTCTTCCGAGTGGGATACAGCCGGGCACATTGTGTCCGTGGCTTAATCCACATTTGGAACAATCTGTCCGATTTGGAACGGCTGGAGAATCAACCTTGATAGCGTCATGTCCCGACTGCCAATTCTCTCTCTATCTGTCTTCTCTTTTCTCCGGGAAGCCTGGATCCCACTCCGTTTATCCTCCTGCAGAAGGGATATACAGCTGAAGTCAGAATTATTAGCACCCCTGTATATTTCCCCCCCAATTTTTGTTTAATGGAAATATTATTTTTTTTAACACATTTCTAAACATAATAGTTATAATAACTAATGTCTAATAACTTATTTCTTTTATCTTTGCCATGATGACAGTACATAATATTTTAGGGGAGAGCGGGGACGTAAGTAACGTGGGACGAAAGTAACAAATCAATTTTCTTGAAGCCCGTTTTAGATTTGTTCAAGATGATAGGTGTGTTCGACTTGAACCACGGCTGCAGCTCGCAATCAACGAGATACAACAAGAGAATTATTAATTAAATTTAAGTAGCCATAACAAAGAAAAGTATAATGAGAGCAATAAGGGGGAAACGAAAGGGCACATGAAAAGAAAATAAATATTAATGTATAGGCATATTAAACACAAAGCAGTAAGCACAAATTCTAGGAGTGTCAGGTATTTAAAAAATAAACCAGATGATAAGCCAGTAAATCTAACAAATATTGTTGTGTTACTTTTGACCCATCCATGTGCTACTTTCGTCCCTACTGACGGGGACAAAAGACACGATGTGCAATCTATGTTTAAAGTAAAATTATTTTGAAGTTGTTCTTCATTGTTCAAAACACCACTCGATATTGATAGACCACATTTATGAGTCTCCTGTTAGCCAGCACTCAATTTTGGGGATTTACACCTACCTAACTTTAAATAGTAACAGTTCCTGACTCCATAACAAGTCTTTTTTTAGTTAATTCTTATTTAGTAGTACCTTTTAAAAAATACTATTGCAGGGTAAAGTGAGGGACATCTTAGATCTTAGAAAATGCAAATAACTATTTATTTTAAACACCTTTCAAAAGATACAAGAATATTCAAAATATTCAGGGAAATTTGGCCTGTGTTACATGTGAATATTCTGTAAAAAATTCTAAACCGTAATATCCTGAGCTGGACAGTATATTTTTCTTATAGTTTAATAAGTACTCCTTCAACTGAAATGAAATTTAACCTTTTATATAATTTCAATGCCCCCAAATAGTAGGAATGACCCAGGAGGGCTAATAATTTTGACTTCAACTGTAAGTCACTCTGCAGACATCTTTGGCAGAGCCAGGAATTAAAGCGCTCGGCTTAACACGGTCAAAAATAAACTGAAACAAAATGAGGTTTATTTATATCCCACACCTTGCGCTCATTATCTCGTCCGTCCCTTTCTCCCAATTACTCCGTTCCCTCATAAGTAGCCCGTTGACGGAGAGTGACAGAAGCTTGTTGTATTGGGTGTCAGGCGCTGGCGTTGTGCGCTGAAGGGCAGTGAAGCACTCGGTGACGGTGTCATTCTTGGATACCTATTCACAGCATCTAATTTATCACATTGCTGATGGTTTACATATGCCTGGGATAATTGCCACCCAAGGTAAACAAGGCTTGCTAGCGAGTGATTTATTAGCATGTCACCACGTCCCCAGCTCACCGGTCACGGAGGTGAGAGGGGATTAGTGGGTGACCTGGATTTTTAGGTCTTATCTTTTTATGGAATTGGATCTGTTTATTTGTTTAACCGGTTATCGGTTGTTCGTTGTGTAACTGGTGTTGTAAACCGACATGACCTCTGTTTGTGCATCACTCCAGGATGCTGTTTTCAACAATGGATTCTTGTGAGCCTCTTGTGGTTTATGTTTAGTAGACTTTAAAACAAATATCTGGGTTCCACACAGTTGCTTCATCTTGAACATAAAACCATTAATAAACCATAAACCATGTCCCTGCTGAAAAAAAATGGCTTAAACCAGCCTAGGCTGGTTGGCTGGTTTTAAGGGGGTTTTGGCCATTTTCAGGCTGGTTTCCAACTATTTCCAGCCTGGTCTTAGCTGGGAGATGACCAGCTAAAACCAGCTTGACCAGCCTAAGCAGGCTGGGAGCCCAGCCAAAACCAGCTATGTCCAGCTTAAACCAGGCTGATCAAGCTGGTTTTAGCTGGTCATTTTCCACCCTGACCAGCTAAAGCTAGGCTGGAAATAGCTGGAAACCAGCCAGGAAATGGCCAAACCCCCTCTAAAACCAGGCTGGTCAACCAACTAAAACCAGCCAACCAGCTTAGGCTGTTGTAAGCCGTTTTATTTTTTCAGCAGGGGTGATCTTAAAGGGATAGTTCACCCAAAATAATAACTGTGATCATTTACTCAGCCTTTACTTCTAGTCTAGAAGGGATAAAGCTGGATACGCACATCAATGTAGCATAATCTTTGTGGCACTTTAACAATAATTACTATTTTTATCATGTGTTACTGTGAGAGTTAGGGTAGGGGTAGATGTTAATAAAATACATTTTAATGGGTTATTTAATCAATAATATGATTAATATTAGATACAATTGCTGTTTTTACATTACTGTGAGGGTTGGGGTGGGGGTAGACGTTAATAAAAAATACAATTAATGGGTAATTTAATAAATAATATAAATATTTTTGTCAACTTCCAGCCAACTTTAGTTGGCATTTTTGTGTTGAGTTTGCATGTTCTCCCTGTGTTGGCGTGGGTTTCCTCCATGTGTTCCGGTTCCCCCACAGTCTAAAGATATGCGCTATAGGTGAATTGAATAAACTAAATTGTCCGTAGTGTATAAGTGTGAATGAGTGTGTACGGATGTTTCCCAGTACTGGGTTGCGGCTTGAAGGGCATTCGCTGTATAAAACATATGCTGGATAAGTTGGCGGTTCCTCACAAAAATGTGTTCACACTTTATTTTGATGGTCCGTTTGTTGAATATAAGTTACATTGCATATACATGCCAACTAATTTTCATTAGATTATAAGTAGACGGTTAGGGTTAGGATTAGGGTAAGTTGACTTGCAATGTACTTGCAAAGTTTCTCATAGTCAGTTAAATTTCTGTTGATGGAGCAGTATCAACAGATATTAAGCAGACAGTCTACTAATACTCCATTGGACCATCAAAATCAAGTGTTACCAGAAATGTAAACTGGCCCAGCCAGGACTCAAACCAGCAACCTTCTTGCTGTGAGGCGACAGTGCTAACTACTGAGCCACCGTGCTGCCCTTGTATGCAAAAAACCAAAGTATATTGTGGGCTTAGTATCACTAGTATGCAAGGCAAGTTCACTAAAAACTCTGTAAAGACTACAGCTTCTAGATGTGTCACTATTGCCCCTTTCTGAGGCCAGAGAAGTGAGGTTTACTGAAAAACTCCAACAGCATTTCAACAGCCGCAAACCGCCGAGTGTCAAGCAGACAAACTATGCATTCCAGTGCTAGAGGGCTCTATGACTTAATGCTGTGGCTGACAGCCAGCAGTCCAATAATGTGGATGGGGAAAAGAGAGAGAGAGAGAGACAGAAACCGAGGAATAGTGAAGAAAAGTGCATGACAATGTATGACAGATGACGAAGATGAAAGATTAGTTATGAGAAAGACAGAGAGAAAATAAAGAAAAGGAACAAGCCAGGAAAAGGACACAGTGTTGCCTAGAAGAACTGTCATCTACAATTATCTGTGCCCAGAAATCTTTGCACTGATTTTGTGAGTTTCATGCATCCAGTGGCATGTCGTACGGCATACGCCTACACCACATGTGCCATATTTTAATATTTGTTTGGATTTTTAGACAACAAAATTTAAAATCACAATATTTTAATTTTATATATATATATATATATATATATATATATATATATATATGTGTGTGTATGTATATGTGTATATTTATATATTTATACAACAGTTCTGTCTAGTTCTTGAATCTGATAAGCTGATAGCCGTGCGATATTCTGCCAGTAACAGGACTCATCCAGCCTCTTAACCCTTCACCCTTGTGTATAACTCCGCCCACATACAGCGACAAGCAGAGTACACTCTACAGTTTGACAAATATTGCAGCTATTGGACAACATAATGTACTTTTGAGATTTTTTAGATGAGAATGACTTCCATCCCATCATATATATATATATATATATATATATATATATATATATATATATATATATATATATATATATATATATATATATATATATATATATATATACAGTATATATACAGTATATATATATTAAAATAATAATATATGTAATATATGTGACCTTGAACCACAAAATGGATATTGAGATTTATACATACGAAAGCTGGAAAAAAAAGGTCTTACAATGATGTATCGTTTGTTATGATGGATATAAATATGGAACATCTGGAATGTGGTGTTCAATGCAAATTACACATTTGAAAAAAATTGATATAAAAGATTTCACAGCAAGAAGATCATTGGTTCGAGTCCTGGCTGGGTCAGTTGGCATTTCTGTGTGGAGTTTGCATGTTTTCCCCGTGTTGGCGCGGGTTCCCCCACAGTCCAAAGACATGTGCTATAGGTGAATTGAATAAACTAAATTGGCCGTAGTGTATGTATGTGAATGAGTGTGTATGGATGTTTCCCAGTATATGGTTGCAGCTGGAAGGGCATCCGCTGTGTAAAACATATGCTGAATAAGTTGGCGGTTCATTCCGCTGTGGCGGCTACAGATGAATAAAGGGACTAAGCCGAAAGAAATTGAATGAATGAATGAATGAATGAATGAATGAATGTAAGTAAATTTACAAAATGTGTTTATTCATGATGATCTTTACTTAATATTTAAATTATGAAGGCTTAAAATAAAAATGTATAATTTTAACTTGATACAATGTATTTTTACCTACTCCCCCTATTATACATCTGCAACATAAAACTGGTTGTGTGGTCTCAGTCACATATTTTAAACTAATATAACAATATTTATTTATTTACACTATATTTGAAATTGTCATGACCATTTTATAAAAATACAAATATTCCATATCACCTCTGAATAATTTAATAAACAGTCTCTGCATGTATATAAATGTAAGATTTAAAATGTTTAAAATACTTTTACAGTTTAGGATTACAACTACTACCCAGTAATAATCACTATGCCATGGTACAACTAAATCACGTTTATTATCTTCCATTACATTTACTGTCCTTAATCAATATTCTCTTTAGGAAGATAATCATATAAACCACCCTATACAGTTGTCAACAATTAGGAAGACTGTGTCTTATTCAGTAAGCAAACAGGCCCTCTGCTGCACTGCAGTCCCAGAAAACAGTAACTTCATAATGCCACAATTTTTCTTTTTTTATAGACCAGTGACAGAGCCATGCTGAGACAGTGAAGCACACCCATCAGCAGACACCATCCCTGGGGCTGTATTCTTTCCTGTCCCTTCACCGCTAGCCATGCCCGCGGGGCCCTGCTGTTCTTCTGCTAAAGTCAGCTGTACCTGCAGTATAGCTCCTCCATATCTGCTCTCCATGATGTCCTGTCACTGCGCCACAGAATGACAAGACAACGCTGACAGTTCTGGTCATCACTTTAGCTCCAGAACAAGGTTAAATGTCTATAAGTGCAGCAGAAAACAACACAGTGGTTATGATATCTAGATCTTTTGGCCAAACAAGTGTAGTATGCTATTAGGAATTCAGCCTCAGCTTGAATATTTGCAGTGACTCTTCTACTGTATGTCTGCATTTAAAGTGTGGAAAAGTCTGTTATTGTCCGTTGCTGCATAAAAAGTCACTTTTAAACTAATAAGCATTCTGTTTTAAAGGGATAGTTCACTCAAAAAAATCTATTTTCTGTCATTGTTTACTCTCTACTTTACTCCAAACTTGACTTTTGTTCTTCTGTTGAACATAAACAAATATATTTTGAAGAAAGCTGCAAACTAGCAACCATTGACTTCCATCCCAGATAGCATACAAATGTGGGCCACTTTAGGCAATTATGTGATACTAGTTGTCTTCTTTCGGCCCAGACAATATGAACGTAAGCCTGAAGTGGCCCACCTGTACAATGGCAAAAGAGTGCCAAAGATTCCAATTCATATATGGGCCATTTCAAGAGTTCCCGCTTAGCTGATGATTTAATAGAAGCTTATTTGGCATGCTGTCCCGGGAGAGAGCCCTGAGCTTAAGGGATACTCGAGCCCGGGGCTTCCTCCCGTTCGTAGAGCGAGAGGGGAGCTTAAGCTTAGGTAGATCTCAAACTCCCCGTTGCGATAGCTTAGAGAAACTCTTGAGGAGGAATAGAGTTGGACTGTTATATTTAATGCTTATTCTATTATGCGTTAAGTATATTTTTGCGTGTGGGAGGAAACCGGAGGACCCGGGGAAAACCCACGCAGACACGGGGAGAACATACAAACTCCGCACAGAAACACCCGCCATCCTGGCGAGAACCGGAGCTGGCAGTGTTCTTGCTGTGGGGCAACAGTGCTAACCACTGGGCCGCCGTGTCGCCCGTTCTAAGAAAGGAGGAGAAAGGGGAGGAAGGAGGGTTTCTTCCATACGAAGATAGCAGTGGACTGAAACAGTGGTTATTTATAGTATATGTGGGATCATATGATTGGAAGATCATAATTAGTTAATGCGAGACCAGCTGTGGTAAATCATAAGCACGTGGTCCTCTCGAAATTAGTTTATGTATAAACTTCACTTAAGGCAAAGATTAAGGCAAAATGTAATCTGAATGTGAACCTAATGTGGCCACTGTGGGGAAATTGTAAATTTGACCCGAATGACAGAGGACAGATGTGGGCCACAGTTGGCAAAAATATGGCGTAGTCATTTAAGGGTAATCTGGGTCTAAACCCAAAGTGGCTCACATGTGTAGATCATGGACCAGTTATTATAAGACATATGTGGGCCACTTTTGGCAAAAAAAGCCTAAATTGGCCTCGATGTGATATGACAAATGTGGCCCAATTATCTTAAGACATATGTGGGCCACTTTTGGCAAATATTTGGCACAGTAAGCTTTGGCTAATGTGGCTGTGAGCCTAAAGTGACCTATATGTGATATGACAAATATGGCCCAATTATCTTAAGACATATGTCGGCCACTTTTGACAAATATTCAGCACAGTAATCTCTGGCTAATGTGGCTGTGAGCTTAAAGTGGCCCAGAGAAAACATGGCAAATGTGGCCCAGTTACCTTAAAACATATGTGGGCCACTTTTGGCAAATATTTGGCACAATAAGCTTTGGCTAATGTGGCTGTAAGCCTAAAGTGGCCTACTTGTGAAATGACAAATATGGCCCAATTATCTTAAGACATATGTGGGCTACTTTTGACAAATTTTCAGCACAGTAATCTCTGGCTAATGTGGTTGTGAGCCTAAAGTAGCCCAGAGAAAATAAGGTAAATGTGGCCCAAGTTACCTTAAAACATATGTGCGCCACTTTTGCCAAATTTTGGCACAGTAAGCTCTGGCTAATGTGGTTGTAAGCCTAAAGTGGCCCAGAGAAAATATGGCAAATGTGGCCCAATTATCTTAAGAGATGTGTGGGCCACTTTTGGCAAATATTTGGCATAGTAAGCTTTGGCTAATGTGGCTGTGAGCCTAAAGTGGCCCCGACGTAAAATGACAAATGTGGCCCAATTATCTTAAGACATATGTCGGCCACTTTTGGCAAATATTTAGCACAGTAAGCTCTGGCTAATGTGGCTGTGAGCCTAAAGTGGCCCAGAGAAAATATGGCAAATGTAGCCAAGTTATCTTAAGACATATGTCGGCCACTTTTGGCAAATATTTGGCACAGTAAGCTCTGCCTAATGTGGTTGTGAGCCTAAAGTGGCCAGGTGAAAATATGGCAAATGTGGCCCAGTTATCTTAAGACATATGTGGGCCACTTTTGGCAAATATTTGGCACAGTAAGCATTGGCTAATGTCGCTGTGAGCCTAAAGTGGCCTATATGTGATATGACAAATATGGCCCAATTATCTTAAGACATATGTGGGGCACTTTTGACAAATATTCAGCACAGTAATGTCTGGCTAATGTGGTTGTGACCCTAAAGTGGCCCAGAGAAAATAAGGCAAATGTGGCCCAGTTACCTTAAAACATATGTGGGCCACTTTTGGCAATTTTTGGCACAGTAAGCTCTGGCTAATGTGGTTGTAAGCCTAAAGTGGCCCAGAGAAAATATGGCAAATGTGGCCCAATTTACTTAAGACATGTGTGGGCCACTTTTGGCAAATATTTGGCAAAGTAAGCTTTGGCTAATGTGGCTGTGAGCCTAAAGTGGCCCCGATGTAAAATGACAAATGTGGCCCAATTATCTTAAGACATATGTCGGCCACTTTTGGCAAATATTTAGCACAGTAAGCTCTGGCTAATGTGGCTGTGAGCCTAAAGTGGCCCAGAGAAAATATGGCAAATGTGGCCAAGTTATCTTAAGACATATGTCGGCCACTTTTGGCAAATATTTGGCACAGTAAGCTCTGGCTAATGTGGTTGTGAGCCTAAAGTGGCCAGGTGAAAATATGGCAAATGTGGCCCAGTTATCTTAAGACATATGTGGGACACTTTTGGCAAATATTTGACACAGTAAGCTTTGGCTAATGTGGCTGTGAGCCTAAAGTGGCCCCGATGTAAAATGACAAATGTGGCCCAATTATCTTAAGACATATGTCGGCCACTTTTGGCAATTTTTGGCACAGTAAGCTCTGGCTAATGTGGTTGTAAGCCTAAAGTGGCCCAGAGAAAATATGGCAAATGTGGCCCAATTATCTTAAGACATGTGTGGGCCACTTTTGGCAAATATTTGGCATAGTAAGCTTTGGCTAATGTGGCTGTGAGCCTAAAGTGGCCCCGACGTAAAATGACAAATGTGGCCCAATTATCTTAAGACATATGTCGGCCACTTTTGGCAAATATTTGGCACAGTAAGCTCTGGCTAATGTGGTTGTGAGCCTAAAGTGGCCAGGTGAAAATATGGCAAATGTGGCCCAGTTATCTTAAGACATATGTGGGCCACTTTTGGCAAATATTTGGCACAGTAAGCATTGGCTAATATGGCTGTGAGCCTAAAGTGGCCTATATGTGATATGACAAATATGGCCCAATTATCTTAAGACATATGTGGGGCACTTTTGACAAATATTCAGCACAGTAATGTCTGGCTACTGTGGTTGTGAGCCTAAAGTGGCCCAGAGAAAATAAGGCAAATGTGGCCCAGTTACCTTAAAACATATGTGGGCCACTTTTGGCAATTTTTGGCACAGTAAGCTCTGGCTAATGTGGTTGTAAGCCTAAAGTGGCCCAGAGAAAATATGGCAAATGTGGCCCAAGTATCTTAAGACATGTGTGGGCCACTTTTGGCAAATATTTGGCATAGTAAGCTTTGGCTAATGTGGCTGTGAGCCTAAAGTGGCCCCGATGTAAAATGACAAATGTGGCCCAATTATCTTAAGACATATGTCGGCCACTTTTGGCAAATATTTAGCACAGTAAGCTCTGGCTAATGTGGCTGTGAGCCTAAAGTGGCCCAGAGAAAATATGGCAAATGTGGCCAAGTTATCTTAAGACATATGTCGGCCACTTTTGGCAAATATTTGGCACAGTAAGCTCTGGCTAATGTGGTTGTGAGCCTAAAGTGGCCAGGTGAAAATATGGCAAATGTGGCCCAGTTATCTTAAGACATATGTGGGCCACTTTTGGCAAATATTTGGCACAGTAAGCTTTGGCTAATGTGGCTGTGAGCCTAAAGTTGCCTATATGTGATATGACAAATATGGCCCAATTATCTTAAGACATATGTGGGCTACTTTTGACAAATATTCAGCACAGTAATCTCTGGCTAATGTGGTTGTGAGCCTAAAGTGGCCCAGAGAAAATAAGGCAAATGTGGCCCAGTTACCTTAAAACATATGTGGGCCACTTTTGCCAAATTTTTGGCACAGTAAGCTCTGGTTAATGTGGTTGTAAGCCTAAAGTGGCCCAGAGAAACTATGGCAAATGTGGCCCAGTTATCTTAAGACATGTGTGGGCCACTTTTGGCAAATATTTGGCACAGTAAGCTTTGGCTAATGTGGCTGTGAGCCTAAAGTGGCCCCGACGTAATATGAAAATGTGGCCCAATTATCTTAAGACATATGTAGGCCACTTTTGGCAAATATTTAGCACAGTAAGCTCTGGTTAATGTGGCTGTGAGCCTAAAGTGGCCCAGAGAAAATATGGCAAATGTGGACAAGTTATCTTAAGACATATGTCGGCCACTTTTGGCAAATATTTGGCACAGTAAGCTCTGGCTAATGTGGTTGTGAGCCTAAAGTGGCCTATATGTGAAATGACAAATATGGCCCAGTTATCTTAAGACATATGTGGGCCACTTTTGACAAATATTCAGCACAGTAATGTTTGGCTAATGTGGTTGTGAGCCTAAAGTGGCCCAGAGAAAATAAGGCAAATGTAGCCCAGTTACCTTAAAACATATGTGGGCCACTTTTGGCAAATTTTGGCACAGTAAACTCTGGCTATGTGGGTTGGATGCAAGTGTCTGGTGTGTGCCGGATCTGGGCCAAAATAAAAGTAAACTATGGCCTAGAATAGGGTCAGTTCTGGTTCATTTGTCTGAATTCTGGCTGATATGTGGTATTGCTATGGCTTAATTGTGCCCAAGATCTGGCAAACAGGAGTGTATCGCCCAAGGGCAATCATACCATGTGGTATGTTGGCTGGATGTAAGTGTTTGGTGTGGGCTGGATTTGAGCTAAATGCATTTTGCTATCTGGGATAGGATCACAATGGTTACTGGTTTTCAGCTTTCTTCATAATATCTTATTTTGTATTCAACAACAGTAAAAGGAAACACTAAAAGGTTTGGGATCACTTGAAAGTGAGTAAATATTCATTTTTGGGTGAATATGCCTTTAAAGTCTAACCAAAATCTGTGTGAGCAACTTTTTACACTCATTAAACTCCCAACTCCTATTTTCTTTATAGTATTGTAGTCATCATTATCACAAAATCATGTAATGCTTAGGGTTCTTACTCTTGTGAAAATTAACCAGGTTTTACAAAAAAGGGTATATTTTGAAGTTAAACCTGGTAACAACAAATAAACCATAATTTTGCTGCACACTGTAAAAAATGCTGGCTTCCATACAGTTTAACCCAAATTGATTAAGTTAAGTTGATTGTTTTTATAAATTAAACCTATTAAAGTCAGGTGCTATTTCGGGGTTTCCACCTGGAATTTTCCTACCCGAATTCAAAAGTTCCCAAATCCACATGCAGAGGTGTAAATGCAAAAGTTTGGTATCATTTTAAAGAAAACACTTTGAATTTTCATAAAATTTGATATAATAAACCCCTCCTAAAATGCGGCGCTTTTTTTGTAAACTCAAATTTGAAAGTGTACCTTTTACGTTTTGTGTGGTCTAGGTTGCTGTAATTATTTTTGGTGGTTCCTGCACATATCATTAATCATAGGAAAAAAGAAAAATGTCTCTATCATAATCTATGCAAAAGTTATTATATTCCAACTGATGAGAGAACGGAACCACTTATTGGGGTATTGGGCCAGTACGAACGTTTAAAATTTAAAGAATATAGAAGTAAATGACGTCACGGACCTGGTACCAGGTACGCAGAGTTTATGTGCATTGAACATAAAACAATGAAGTTGTCCCAAAAAAACCTTTAGAATTGTGTCCAACTCATTTTAGGGGGGAGAATGGGCAATATTTGCCAAAAGTGGCCAACATATGTCTTAAGATAACTTGGCCACATTTGCCATATTTTCTCTGGGCCACTTTAGGCTCACAGCCACATTAGCCAGAGCTTTCTGTGCTGTGCTAAATATTTGCCAAAAGTGGCATCCGGATCCGGGCCGAGGTGTAAGTCTCCGACAGGCGACAGTCTAGCCGGAACTGGCTCGAGTGTATTTTGCTATCTGGGTGGTTAGGCGTGTATCAGCAAACTGATAAAGCCCTGGCCTTACCGAACAAACAGTGTTCCACCAGATCCTGTATGTCAGAAACTATAGTTTACTGCTGAGCAACTCATTTTATCATGGTAAAATAACACAGTAATCTAATAATAACACTTCAGTCTCCTGCCGAAGCTCCGACATCTGCTTTGAGAAACTGTCAATCACGATGACACGCCCAGCATTAAATTATCACTCAAAACATACTGTTTACAAAAATGAAGATCTGCACTTATATCAGCTGATAACCAGTGCCTTAACTGACCAGAACCATCTTTCGGAACATTTTATTTCAAGTGTAATTAATTTTTTTATTTGGTCACATGTCTCCTTCATTAACATGGAGGAGGCGGGCTTTATGACTTGTACTGCAGCCAGCCCCCAGGGGGCGATCTAACGGCCGAGACCTTCACTCAAAAGCAGGCTTGTGGCACACTTGGTCCAAGCGCTTTATCAAACTGTATGGGGAGATTCAAGAAATGGTAATAATAAACGTTTACAAAGCGCTGTAATACTTTCGAAAATCACGATCGCAATATATATATATCTATCTATCTATATATATCCATGCCTATATCCGATGCCAGAAAGTGATACATTTTTTATAAATTGCTAAAATACTGGTGTTTGTGATGCAGCAAGCCCAGAGACTGATATGTACACCACGATTTTATATAAAATTCACTATAAAATTAATGGCTTGGACCCGGCTTGGACCCGAAAAGTATTCCATACTTAACAAGCGGATAGTGAATGCAAAATTCGATTTTATTTATTCTAATTAATTTTCACTTAGCACAATATATATTTGAAGAACAGGCCTATCTCTGAGCATATTTAAAACGAATTTTGTTGAAAATTGAAGATTTACAATGTACTATTTGTTCAGCTCACAAAATATTCTTGTAAATAAACATTCTGGAAAATCAGCTTAAAACAGTTATGAATTTTGTAGTGTACGTGATCGAAAACAGGGCTGTTGCAAAGACATTTTCATCCATGTAAAATTCAATGCGTCTGCCTCGACTATGATCTATTCTCTTTAGAGTATTCAAATGAAACCTGCATCGCTGCCTTGAAGATCATTTACGTTACATTATAGTTTCAAGAAGCGGTGCAAAACATCTCTGCATTTCACCTAGAAGATGCTTCAATTACTAAGAAGAGCCAGAGGTCTGAAGATCAGAGCTGCTGCATGGCGTGAGTGGGAGTAAAGAACGACTTGACAGCGGAGGAAAACACATGAAGATTTATAATGGTTTCAGACACTAGGCTTCCTGTTAAATCACGTGCATTCCCAAATATCCCGTCATCTCAAATCTCACTGCAGGATCATGGAAATCAGGGTCTTATTTTGGTGCTTCTTTTTGTTTCTACACTGTTGTTTTTATTGAGAATCATCAAACCACACTATTTATTTATATATTTGTAAGTCAGTTTTAGCACCAAGCCTTGGCGACAGATTTTTGTTTCACCCTCATCTTTTTTTTTTCTTCCCCCCACAGAAATATGTCCTCCCCCTCCTTTCCGTCTCCTTCCACAGACAGCACGGTGAGTTAAAGAGATCTTGTTTGCTTACTTCGACTGTTTTTCTCTCTCGCCCTTATGTCTCGTAACCTGCTAGTGTTTTTAATCAATGGAGTTCAGTAAAGGCCCCAGGGGAACAGGGCACTCTGGGTAAGGAGGTTAATGCGCTGGCAGTTTGAGATACACTTGTGACATTTCCATCCCGCATCTGTTTTCATCTGGCCTGATTTAGGGGTGACTGACTGCGTAGTATGGACGCTACGGTCGCTCGCACGTGCTCCATCATGTAAACGTTGCCTCCAAGTGGTGTACATAAGAAATGCAGCCTAAAATAAACTATTTGTTCTCATTATTGATGAGCTTTTGTTTCTGTGGAACATAAAATTGCAGTCCAAGCACTAGACGTGCCTGTAAAAATATGAGAGGAATGGAAGACAAAATATGGGAAGGAACACTCCACTTTACTTGTAAATAAGCTCATTTTGCAATTTACATGACAAGACAAAGCTGACAACTCTGGTAATCACTTTAGCTCCAGAACAAGGTTAAATGTTTTGGAAAGAAAACTTGAAAAACTGAAAATATCCCTTTTTATGTTCACTATACATTCATGGACCTTCGGGTCACTCGTAAGGCGGTGAAATAAATTTGTGTCTTTTTCTCTTCGCTAATAAGATACAGCCAGATACACAACTTCCGTGTGACTCAGGCGTTACGTCGAGGTTTCTTTCCATCGCAGCCTCGATTTCACTTTTAAAATGGCAACCACATGAAATCAGTCTGTAAGTGCCGCAGAAACAACATGATATCTAGATCTTCAAGTGTAGTATAGGAATTCAGCCTCTGCTTCAGTATTTGTAGGGACACTTCTATGTCTGCATTTAAGGTGTGGAAAAGTTGTGAAAATTTGAAGGGAAAAATTTTTGCATTTTTAAACTAACAAACATTCTGTTTTAAAGGGTTAGTTCACACAAAATTAAGTTTCTGTCATCGTTTACTCTCCCTGTACTTGTTCCAAATCTGACTTTCTTTCTTTTGTTGAACATTCATTCATTTTCTTTTCGGCTTAGTCCCTTTATTAAACTGGGGTCGCCACAGCGGAATGAACCGCCAGCATACGTTTTACGCAGCAGATGCCCTTTCAGCTGCAACCCATCACTGGGAAACATCCATACACACTCATACACTACGGACAATTTAGCCTACCCAATTCACCTGTACCACATGTCTTTGGATTGTGGGGGAAACCGGAGCACCCGGAGGAAATCCACGTGAACGCAGGGAGAACATGCAAACTCCACACAGAAACGCCAACTGACCCAGCCGAGGCTCCAACCAGCGACCTTCTTGCTGTGAGGCGACAGCACTATTTACTGCGCCACTGCATCGCCTTCTGTTGAACATTTGAAGATATTTTGAAGAAAGTCCAAAATGGTAACCATTGACTTTCATAGATTTTGTTTTTCCTAGTATTTTTTTTCATAATATATTCTTTTGGTGTTAAAAAAAGGAAACCCATAAAGGTTTGAAACCAATTGAAGGTGAGTAAATAATGAGTAAATTTAAAAATCTGGGTGAACTATCCATTTAAAGAATATCCAAAATCTGTGTGAACAATTTTACACTCAAATATGAGAGGAATGGAAGACAAAACATATGTAAAGGAACACTCCACTTCATTTGTAAATAAGCTCATTTTACAATTGACATTTTACACAGAATGACAAGACAAAGCTGACAGCTCTGGTCATCACTTTAGCTCCAGAATAAGGTTAAATGTTTGGGAAAGAAAACGTTAGCAAACTAGTGCCATTTCCCTTATCTTAGCTGAAAATGAGGTCTGATATCGCTTTTATTTTCACTATCCATTCAAAAAGAACATTCAGCACTCAGAAGGCGGTAAAATGATAAATTTGTGTCACTTTCTCTTAGCTGATAAAATATACAGCCAGATACACAACTTTCCTGTGTGACTCAGGCAATACTTCCAAATTTCTTCCCACCACAGCCTCGATTTCGCTTTTAAAATGGCAGTCATGTGAAATCAGTCTATAAGTGCAGCAGAAAACAACATGATATCTATCTTCTGGCCAAACAAGTGTAGTATGCTATTAGGAATTCAGCCTCAGCTTCAATATTTGTAGGGACTTTTGTATGTTTTTTGCATATGTGGAAAAGTTGTCAAAATTTGAAGGGAAAATTTTTTGCACTTTTAAACTAATAAACATTCTGTTTTAAAAGGTTAGATCATCGAAAAAATGAATATTCTGTCATTGTTTACTCTCCCTTTGCTCCAAACCTGACTTTCTTTCTTCTGTTGAACATTTGAAGATATTTTGAAGAAAGTCCAAAATGGTAACCATTGACTTCCATAGATTTTCTTTTTCCTAGTATTTTTTTTTTTTCATAATATCTTCTTTTGGTGTTAAAAAAAGGAAACCCATAAAGGTTTGAAACCAAATGAAGGTGAGTAAATAATGAGTAAATTTAAAATTCTGGGTGAACTATCCATTTAAAGAATATCTAAAATCTGTGTGAACAATTTTACACTCAAATATGAGAGGAATGGAAGACAAAACATATGTAAAGGAACAAAAATATGTAAAGGAACAAAAATATGTGAAGGAACACTCAACTTTAGTTGTATATAAGCTCGTTTTTACAATTGACATTTTACACAGAATGACAAGACAAAGCTGACAGCTCTGGTCATCACTTTAGCTCCAGAATAAGGTTAAATGTTTGGGAAAGAAAACGTTAGCAAACTAGTGCTATTTCCCTTAACTTAGCTGAAAATGAGGTCTGATATCGCTTTTATTTTTACTATCCATTCAGAATGGACATTCAGGTCACTCGGAAGGCGGTGAAATTATAAATTTGTGTCCCTTTCTCTTAGCTGATAAGATATACAGCCAGGTAACGTTCCTGTGTGACTCAGGTGATACTTCCAGGTGTCTTCCCACCGCAGCCTCAATTTTGCTTTTAAAATGGCAGCCGCGTGAAGTCAGTCTATAAGTGCAGCAGAAAACAACACAGTGGTTATGATATCTAGATCTTTTGGCCAGACAAGTGTAGTATGCTATTAGGAACTCAGCCTCAGCTTCAATATTTGTAGGGACACTTAAAACAAATTATTGTCCGTTGTTTCACAAAAAGTCACTTTTAAACTAATAAACATTCTGTTTTAAAGGGTTAGTTCACACAAAAATGAATTTTCTGTCCGTTTACTCACCCTTTACTTGCTCCAAACCTGACTTTCTTTCTTCTGTTGAACATTTGAAGATATTTTGAAGAAGGTCCAAAATGGTAGCCATTGACTTCCATAGATTTTGTTTGTCTATGTATTTTTTTTTCATAATATCTTCTTTTGTTGTTAAAAAAAGGAAACCCATAAAGGGTTGTAACCAATTGGTAAAGTAAATAAAAAATTTTGGGTGAACTATCCATTTAAAGCATATCCAAAATCTGTGTGAACAATTTTACACTCAAATATGAGAAGAATAGAGGACAAAACATATGTAAAGAACCAAAAATATGTAAATGAACAATCCACTTTAGACCATTTTACAAGTCCTCAAGAGTTATACTGATTAGATTTACCATTTGTATCTATTCAGCTGATCTCTGGGTCTGACGCAAGACATTTTAGCATAGCTTAGCATAAATCATTGAATCAGATTAGACCGTTAGCATCATGCTCAAATTCCAAAAAAAAAAAAAGAGAGTTTTGATAAATGTCTTATTTAACGCTTGACTATCGTGTAGTTTCATTCTGTAAATGCTTGGGACAGCATGAAGAAATTAAGTTACCTTGTTAGTTTTTACAAATGAAAGTGGATTGAACATAAAACAATTGAGTTGTCCCAAAAAAAAACTCAAGAAATGTGTTGTTTCAGCTCATTTTAAATTAGCAGTTCTAACAAACATCAAATGTTTTTTATTTGAGTGTACTAAGATTGAAGGATGAATGTAAAGTTTCTATTTTCTAGGTCCATATGGATGGGAACCGTGCGCTTGTTCTGGTGTAATAATCAAGGAACTTTGCTGCAGTACCATGGCTGCAGCAGGGGCAATAATATTACGCATCATTTTCAACTTTTAATTTTCTGTCGGTCTTAGTACACAATGTAACTAGAGGAGTCACGCTTTAATTTACAAAAACTAAACTATCAAAACACTTCTTTAATATTTTTTTAAGTGAGAGGCTAATGGTCTAATCCGATTCAATGATCTATGCTAAGCTAAGCTAAAAATGCTCCCGCCAAACCCGGAGTTCGGCTGAGTGGTTCCAAAACTTGTAGAACTCATCTGTTCAACTCTGGGGGAATTGTAAAATGAGCCTATATGCCCCCCAAAAAGTGGAGTGTTCATTTAAATGATGAATACGATGCACCAAAGTTGCACCCACAAGAGCATCTAAAAGATCGAAAGAATGCGGGATAGAAAGAAGAGAAGTGATAAAAGCAGGGTGAGTGCGTAAAAGGTCAAAGATAAGGGCGTAGAGAGAATGAAAGCGAGCTTGACTGAGAGAATAACTAACTAAATTAGGAGAGTTGCACTGAAGATGAACAGCACGGACAGTTCGGCTGCCACTTCAATTTAATCTGATATGAATTCAATGAGCAATGGTGATCTTTTCAACCGCAGTGTAATTACTGGAGGAACAACAGGCGCTTTTTGAATAGGCTGCAGTCTAAATGGCCCCATTTCCTTTTTCCGTAGCTGATCTTGTCGGAGAATGTCAATTATCATCTTAAACACTGCTGATAAGGAAGAAGTGTGGCGGAATTAAAAAAAAAAGATGGCAGAGAGAAACAGTAGGGTAAGAAGTATATAAGGGAAAGCAGTCGGGTGAAAGCTAATTTAACGACCCACCTTCTAGACTTATCCGACAAAAGACATGTCTCCAAATGGTGGGGCATTTTAGCACCATTTGCAATAGATAAATCGTTAGTCGCTACAGAGCTGAAAAGAGAGGCTATCCAAAGTCCAGACATGCTACCGCAGCTCAGCCTTTTATGTTGGGATTTTTCTGAGACGTGAACAAGAGGAGATGTCTGATGAGTTATCGGAATATGCAATGAAGCTAAAGAGACCTCAGAGGATTAAACTGTTGTAAATTAAATCTGAAGTGTGTAATCCCTGAAGCACTGGCAGAAGCAATGCGAATAGAATGACTCTGTCTGTGATTGGTTAGTCAAACTGGTAGCCCCGCCCTAAATGCACTTTATTGGTTGAGGCTGGTTCAGCTTTTAGGTTGGTAAATCAAATTTATTCATAGGGCAGAGTAGACAGCTAGTGTGATTTCACCAAGTGGGATATGTTCCTGGATTAACATCTATGTTGGTCCCGGAACAACATTCCAATCAGAATTAAGGGATACATTTACAGTTTATGCTAAGTTTAGGCTTATGGTTAGGGTTATGTACTTCTAATGTTATCCAACTATTATTCCCCTCTGATTTTGGGAATAATTTACAGCTATGGTTGAGTTTAGGGGTAGGGAAAACTGTAGGTATGGATTACATTTTACAACAAAAATGACGTTCCAGGATCAACAGTGTTAATCCAAGATCGCATCGTACTTGGCAAAATCACACCCAGCAGAGTAGACTATGATGGTTGTACTGTAACTAGGGCTATCTGGGTTAATTTCTGTGTAATAAATTTCATGTTGAATTGAGAAATATTTCCCCCGGGTGCTCCGGTTTCCCCCACAAGTCCAAAGACATGCAGTACAGGTGAATTGGGTAGGCTAAATTGTTCGTAGTGTATGTGTGTGAATGAGTGTGTATAGGTGTTTTCCAGTGATGGGTTGCAGCTGGAAGGGCATCCGCTGCGTAAAACATATGCTGGATAAGTTGGCGGTTCATTCCGCTGTGGTGACCCCAGATTTATAAAGGGATTAAGTTGAAAAGAAAATGAATGAATTAAGAAATATTCGTCACACTTTATATTGTTGTAGTGTAACAATCGATAAAACTGGTATTTAGTAATAGTAGTTACATGTACTTTCTATATAAGGTTGAATGTGAGTTAGGTTTAGGGTTAGTTGCATGTAGTTGTGCATAATTAATTGTAATTATTATAGTAAATATATGGAATATATAACCTTTAAAATAAAAACAAAATCTTCATATCTAAAGATTATTTTTGTAAACGCTTGATGCTTTTCGTATTGAACATAATAATAACTTAAAATTTTCTTTTAGGGGTAATTTCTTTGTCAAATCGAATGCAACTTTATTAATACATTAATTAATTGTTATCATAAGTTATAAATTAGATTGAAAGTTCAGTGTTTCCTCTAGGATTTTTTTCCAGCTGTGGCGGCAGGCCTTTTACACAAATCTACCAACTACCTATGGCGTTATTTCAATAACAAATGTCGTGAACGCATGCAGTATTACAAGTGGAAATCGCATTTATGTAATACGAGCATACGAATCTTTTTGCTTGAGTGCCGATTTCCTCTGTTCATGCACAAAACTTCTTTGCACGCCCTCAAATATACGATGCTCAAGCACAGATTTTCTTGGTCGCTCTAAAATAAACACTGCTGAAGTGTGATTTAGTGCGTTTATGTAACAAGTAAGTCTCCAACATTTATTAGATTTGCTAGGAATATTTATGAATGTCTCAAATAGACCTACAGAATGGCATTGATGCATCCTGAGGTAAAGTGAAACGGCCATAAACTCCAGCAAGATAAAGTCATTGTATGCAGAGCCATAGACCTTTATCTATAGAGTATAATTATGGAAACTGTGTTCATCTTAACTGAAAGCTATGTCGTGTTTGCTGGCCTCACGCATCACGCACCTGTCAGTCAGTCAGTTAGCATGTCACCTTAAAGGGTTAAACAAATAGCGCAGAGCACTACTATGATTACAGAAAAGTTTTGCGCTGTTATATTATAGTTCACTTACCTTTTAATACGTTTTGGTGCGATTATAATCCGCTAACAACGACTGAATGTTTTAAATGAGAAGCTGTAATGTAGCCGTGGCGGGATGAATTTTGATGTGGCGCCCCGCCATGGAAGAATGACTGTAGCGGAAACCATGAAGTTTTATCGACTGACAGTTATAGCTGTATGGCGTTTTGTTTTACAGTCAGTGTCTACACTATTAATCTCAAACTTTCATATTATTTACCTCATGTATTTAAATCTACAGCTTCCCTGAAGTGCCAAAATTATTATTATTATAATTTTTTTTTTTTACCAAAGCAAGTTATTTTAATGTTTATTTTGTTTTAAACAAGCATAACTTAATTTAATTTAATTTTAAGCATTATTAAAGGTACTGAAATTAAAAACAAAAATCAGAGTTTTCAATCATTTTTCTTTGGCTTAGTCCCTGATTTATCAGAGAATTTATCAGCGGAATGAACCGCTAACTATTTTTCAGAGGTATAATGGGGGAGGGCGACGTGGTGGCGCAGTAGGTTGTGCTGTCGCCTCACAGCAAGAAGGTCGCTGGTTCAAGCCTCGGTGGGTCAGTTGGCATTTCTGTGTGGTGTTTGCATGTTATTCTCACGTTCACGTGGGTTTCCTCCGGGTGCTCCGTTTTCCCCCCACAAGTCCAAACACATGCGGTACAGGTGATTTGGGAAAGCTAAATTGTCCGTAGTGTATGTGTGTGAATAAGTGTGTATGAGTGTTCCCTAATGATGGGTTGCAGCTGGAAGGGAATCCGCTGCATAAAAACATATGTTGGATAAGTTGGCGGTTCATTCCTATGTGGCGATTACTAAAGGGACTAAGCTGAAAAGAAAATGAATGAATAGTGGGGGAGTAGGTAAAAATACATTGTATTAAGTTAAAATTATACAGTTTTATTTTAAGCCTACATAATTTAAATATTAAGTAAAGATCATCATGAATGAACACATATTGTAAATTTACTTACATTCATTCATTCAATTTCTTTCTGCTTAGTCCCTTTATTATCAGTGGTCGCCACAGTGGAATGAACCGGCAACTTATCCAGTATATAATTAACACAGCGGAAGCCCTTCCAGCCCCAACCCTTCTTGCTCAAGTGACCTTCCTGCTGTGAGGTGACAGTACTAACCACTGAGCCACCATGCTGCCCCAAGAGAAATATTTAAACAAACATATTATACTCTGGCAGTCAAAAGATGTACCTGTCAAATGTCTCTGCTTGTGATAATTTATTATATCAAATATGTCATTTAACATAATCCCAAATTAGATTTTAATCTAGAAATGAAATGCTGATTTTACCACAATTATTTATCCTGTAAAAGTCCATTTAATTTGTTACTTACAACCACCACCCTAATGCATGGTAATGATTTCATAATTGTTTACATAATTTGGTTATGTTACAAAAGTCTTCTGCTACTCATTTGATATCCAGCTGGGATAAAAAGAAGTATTTTAGCTCCAAAAGAAATTACATACTTCAGCTTTAGAGCACTCTCTGAATTATGCAGAGCAATGAATAAAGTGATATTCGTTTCATAGAAGGGCACTAACAGGGCAGATGGTAACTTAGGTAACTCACTCAAGTTAACTTAACGGCTGACTCAGCAAGCAAGCAGAGCTTTTAAAAATGATGTATTTTTTGGAGTTTGGTTTTTCCCCACACAATACTGCACCCTAAGAGTGAAACAAAAAATTAGGTGATAAATATTTCTATCCTGTGACAGGAAGCGTCTCCTTGATCTTTCCCTGAAGAACACTGAGCTGTGTAAACATCATGAAAAATTGAAAGAAGGCATCTCAGCTGCCTTGCTAATCCAGAGAGGCGGATCTAGGCTGCAAACAGCTGCACTGAGACTCAAGGATACATTGTTTCAAAGGTCCCCAAACCTCAGCTTCTGCACTGAGCATTGCGCATTTTACAATGCTACAGTAAAGACACTGTTAATAGGGATGGGTGATATATTACAATATTGTCTAGTGATTGTTGCGACAACAAAATTAATGACAAAAATTCATGTGTATCCACGAGAAAGAAAATGTCTTAGAGAGAGAAAATTTTCAACCCATACTATATTATAGATATGTACCCCTATATACATTCTGGAGATCACTAAATATGTCCCAGGAGCTACATTTCTCTGCAGTTTTTGTTTTCGCAAATGTACGCTGTGTATGCCTTTTTTAGATCTCAAATTTATCTTACAAGACGCCATTTGTGTCTGCTGTTCTTCTGTAAATCCACCAGAGGCCGCTGTTGACTGACTGATTGACTGACTGACTGACCCTACCGATAAACTCACCCACCCCCTTCCCTTAACCCAACCGACAGTGTTTTCAAAAGCACAGATTGACCTGCCCACCCACTCTCCTAAACCCATCTGATAGTGTTTTCAAAACCAATTCAGAAAAAGAAAAGCCCTCACCTGATTTTTATCACATTTTCAGATCATACCACGTTCTCACCTTGTTATTTACTTGTTTATTTTATATTTTTGCCTTTAGTTTTACCTGGTTTCTGGAACCGTTCTTCACCGGTCTCGAACACCATCATCGCTGTCAACTCCTCTGTGCATCTCAAGTCTGCTGACATACATGGCGAGCTACTGAGCAAACTGGTAATAGCGGAAAAGCCGTCCACACAGAGGTAAGCAGTCAACTGGTAGCGTGAAAGGAAACAGAAGCCGGCGGCGGCGTCATACTGTACAGCCCCGTGTTTGAGTTCTTTTGCTATTGAACACAAATTAGTATAATTTTAAAAAAGCTGAAACCTTTAACCATTGACATCAATAGTTGGAAAAACAAATGTTATGCAAGTCAATATCTACAGGTTTTAAGTTGTCTTTAAAATATCTTCTTTTGTGTTCAGCAGATGAAAGAAACGTAAACGTATTTGGAACAAGTAAAGGCTGAGTAAAGGATAGCAGAAGTTTCAGGGGTTTTTTTTTGCGAACTATCCCTGTAATATCTGTTTCAGTCATACTGGAAGCTAGAGGGCGACACTGTGCATAAACTTCACAAACTTCACAAAAAGCGGAAATCAAAAACAGATGTGATGACATTAAAGGGTCATGAAACCCCCCTGTCTCAGCAGGGTGTTTTCACACTTCTAGTTTGGAAAAAGTCAGGAAATTGGTGGGAGTTTAGGTGGGAGTGTCGAGGGAGGAAAAGAGGGAAGATTTTGCATAAAAATGGGAATTTCCATGTGGGCATGCGCTGATTTTCACAGAGGCAAAACAACACACAGACGCAGGGGAGAAAGACAGTGACTGTGCTTACATGGACTTCAGTAATCGAATTATTTGCCAAATTATTAATTTGTCGACTTTAACTGCAGTTTGACACATTCACTTTCATTCAGGAACATTTCATGCATGGTCCCCATGACAAATGAGATATTGGATGCAAGGATGAACTGCTGGAGAGTGTAGTTATAATGAAATGTTTGATACCACATGACGAATGAGAGAAAAAAAAAACTCTGCATTTCTCGGTAACTTAGATACACTCGGTAGGTAACATATCATCAGAAAGCCATGTGTGTATAGACTATTCTGTCACAAAATGCGGCGAAAATCCTACACGACGGTAATAGTTTGATTAAGGTGTTTAAATGTTTACATTCGGAGAGCAGCATTTACAGCGGATCTTTCAGCCTATAATATTGTACTGTAATATTGTAGTCATATTAACATACTGTAAACTTAGTAACTAAATCATTTTGACTAAGGAATGTCTTTAAAAACTGAAAGAGCACTGCTGACGATACGAAGTAACTTTGCCATCTGAATGAACAAACAAAGACCACTGATCACACACACTTACCAAATCTGTAGAGACAGGACAATCAACACAAACTGGAGCCGCGTCCTTTTAAAAAGAGGACGAGGGGCAAATCTGGATTTCATCATTTCCAGATGCGAAAAGCTCTCAGGTAAAAAAATGTTCCTTACAAACGCATTTCTGTCACGTGTCGCGTGCACTGTAGTTCACACATGAGTCCAGCAGCGCTCTCATAGCGGGAAAATGAAAACAAAACCTTCGTTGCAGCACATTAATAAACGCAACCCATGTCTCCAAATTCTTGTTCTTCCTTTTGTTCTGGCAACACAACGTGGCGTTTATCTGCCGTCTGAACACAGATACAGGTAAAAACTTACTTCGAAGTTGTCATGCATATTTATGAAGTTGCACCGCATACACAATAGAGCGCGCTGATTGGTTTGAGCCAAGTCTTTCTCATGAATTAATGCTGCACACTCAGAGACGTCACCAAGTACTCTCAGGTACAGACATCCAGTCTCCACCCTGGAATACACACAAGAATCTAATCGGCGTGACGCAACTTCAAAAATTCGTTTCAAACCGGAAGAACGAATTTGCTCAAAATAACACAAAAACAACCAATTTTCACTTTTTTGTGATATATAGGTGTCCTAATAATGTTTATAGCAGCGTGGGACACATATATGACGGTCAACATTTCAAAAAATGTGTTTTGGTGTTTCGTGACCCTTTAAGCACAATAAGCAATAAAGACAAAAATCTTCAAGCCTTCTTGTTAATTTTGATCCAATGCTAATCTCATAGCCTTTAGCACAGTAGAAAACTATAAAATAGTATGATTTCTTCCTCATTCTTTGTATATGAAACCACATCTGGTCATAAACAAAGTTATTTCAAACACTCGACTGATGTTGTGAAGTGAATTTGAAGTAAAAGTATGTCAGTAAATCTCTCTGTAAACAGACTCTTGCACATGTGCTACAGTAGTAGATTGATATTTGTTAAGTTACCCTGCTGAAAAATCCAGCTTAAACCAGCATAAGCTGGGTGGCTGGTTTTAGCTGGTCAACCAGCCTGGTTTTAGAGGGGTTTTGGCCATTTCCAGGCTGGTTTCCAGCTATTTTCAGCCTGGTCTTAGCTGGTCAGGCTGGGAGTTGACCAGCTAAAACCAGCTTGACCAGCCAAAACCAGCTATGTCCAGCTTTAACCAGCCTGGAAATGGCCAAAACCCCCCTAAAACCAGGCTGGTTGACCAGCTAAAACCAGCCACCCAGCTTAGGCTGGTTTAAGCTGTTTTTTTTTCAGCAGGGTAGTTAGTTAGTTAGTTAGTTAGTTAGTTAGTTAGTTAGTTAGTTAGTTAGTTAGTTAGTTAGTTAGTTAGTTAGTTAGTTAGTTAGTTAGTTAGTTAGTTAGTTAGGCCATTTCCACACACGCTAATATGTTTTCATTTAAAAACACATATTTTTCTCTCTATTTCGGCCTTCTGTATACACTGAGATGGCATTTTTAGGAAACTAAAACATATCTTTTTAAAAATGCAGTCTAAAGTGGATCAATTCGAAAACAGCATTGTTTGTTGCAGTGTGGACTGAAAACAAAGGCTTTTGAAATGACAGATGACAGAAATTTCAGGTATTTTTGATTAACTATCACTTTAATGTAATATCTGTTTCATTCATACTAGAAGCTAGAGGGCGACACCGTGCATAAACCCCACTTATGCATTACACTAGCAAAAACGTCCAGCTGTAGTTGAGTAAAAAGAGGATAAAAAATGCTTAAACTGGTCATACGTGATGACATTAATCACAATAAAGACAAAAATCTTTAGACCTTCTTGTTTGTTTTGATAGGAATAAAGTATATTTTTCATCCATTGCTAATGGACATAGACTTTAGCACAGTAAAAAACTATAAAATAGTATGATTTCTTCCTCATTCTCTGATTATGAAACCACATCTGGTCATAAAAGGAGTTCAAACACTCGGCTGATGTTGTGAAGGGAATTTGAAGTAAAAGTATGTCTGTAAATCTCTTTGTAAACAGACTCTTGCACATGTGCTACAGTAGTAGGCTAAATTTTTTTCATGGTACAGACTGATATTTTAGTTAGTTAGTTAGTTAGTTAGTTAGTTAGTTAGTTAGTTAGTTAGTTAGTTAGTTAGTTAGTTAGTTAGTTAGTTGTGAAAATGGAGGCGTTCAAAAACGATGATGCTTATTAGTTATATGACAGTCATGTGACCAATTCAGCTAACATGGTGGACCACAATTTTTGCAGATGTTTTGAATGCTGTCTGTTTTGACAGCTTTATTGAAGATTAATGTTAGTTTGTACATGCTCCATATTGCCATTTTTCAAAGAATACAGAACATTTACTGGGAGTTGTTGTTCAGTGGTGGAAGCAGACAGCAGTTGCGGCATTTTGGGTTGACGTTTCAAAGAGGCGGAAAGTAGATAAACACCAGGAGTATATGATGCAGGTAAAAGTGTCTTATGTCTGTGTATATGGGCAGTACTGATCAAAAGTGTTTACAGTTGTTTTAGTGTCGATGACGGAAAGAATTGAAAACGAAAGTGTGGACGTGGAGCGTTCTCATATTTATCCTGATTAGTGTAGACATAGCCTTGATTAGTTAGTCAATCAGTCAAACACATTGTACAGCCCTGACCAAACCAGTTCTTTAGGTTGTAGAGGCAGACTTCATATAGTAAGTTGTATTGTTATTATCATGGGGATTACTGGTATATCACAAATGAGAAAATACTACCATGCTTCAGATCTTCTTGAGACTTAGATAATTGGCTTATTGTTAAGAAGTGTTACCTATCATAAATTAATTGCATCGCGCCCAAAGTACAAAATGTGCAAATCCCCAATGGCTCTTTGAGAATGAACAGTGAGAAAGTACTTCGGATTAGCTAAATTTGGTCTTCCATGCGACAATTTAATAAACAACACACTTTAAACCTATTAAAAAAAGCTAAAAGCTGTTAAAATGATCATTATTAATTGGCCACTTGACCACAGGAGCCATTAAGCAGTCCCAGGAACCCAAGAAAATGGACTAGGACTAAAAGATATGTGATTTTAAAATTCCCTGCTGACATACAGTAACAATAAAGTCTTTTCATGAGGGTTAACGCAGTTCATTTGGTCTGGCGATTACGGAATTTTAGCCTGGAAAGACTATTGTCTAGATTTCTTTAAGAACAAGTGCTTTTGTACACTTCTCCTGAGGGCTCATTAAAGTGAGGTGCAATCCCAAAGTAACTTTTTTGTTTATTGCAATTTTATTTTTATAGCTTTGTGATTAAATAAAGCCAAAAGACACACACTACCTGACAAAAGTCTTGTCATCGATCCCAGTTTTAAGAGCAACAAAATATAACTTGACTTCTATTTGATCATTTGGAAAAGTGGCAGAAGATAGATATTTCTGCTGAATCATCTGTTGAACTGCATCCCAATCATCACAAATACTGCAGAAGACCTATTGCAACCCGCATGGAGCCAAGATTCTCACCAAAATCAGTCAAGTTTGGTAAAGGAAAAATCATGGTTTGGGGTTACATTCAGTATGGGGTTGTGCGAGAGATCTGCAGAGTGGATGGCAACATCAAGAGCCTGAGGTATCAAGACATTTGTGCTGCCCATTACTTTACAAACCACAGGAGAGGGCAAATTCTTCAGCAGGATAGCGCTCCTTCTCATAATTCAGCCTCCACATCAGTGTTCCTGAAAGCAAAGAATATCAAGGTGCTCCAGGATTGGCCAGCCCAGTCACCAGACTGAACATTATTGAACATGTCTGGGGTAATATGAAGGAGGAGGCACTGAAGATGAATCAAAGGAATCTTGATGAACTCTGGGAGACCTGCAAGAACACTTTCTGTCATTCCAGATGACTTTATTAATAAGTTATTTGAGTCATTGCAGAGATGTATGGATGCAGTACTCCAAGCTCATGGGAGTCATACACAATATTTATTATTTTTCCACTTTTCCAGGACTTAATATTCTATACTGTACATTACTTCTATTAAGTGACCAGACTTTTGTCTAAGCAAAGTCAGACCTTACTGTCCTAATGAAATAATAAAAAATCAAGGCATGATTATATGTTAAACTATAATCTAGAGGCCTTCATATAAGCCACTTCTGATGTAAAATGATCAACTAGAAGTCAAGTTATTATTTGTTGTTCCTAAAACTTTGATAGGCGATAAGATTTTTGTCAGGTAGTGCAGAAGTATGATGTCTGATGCCAGATCAGACTATATGCTCTATTTATCCAAAAATTGGATTTTTGAAAATTGACCTAAAATATGTACTAGTAAAACTTTTGACTTAATATACAGTATGCACTAGAATTCCTCCCGTAGTCGCACTGCTCTTTCGTTTGGCTAGCCATGAATTGATTTAGTTTTGGTTACAGTTAAAGCCACTGAGGTTTACTGTAAATATTTTAATAATTATGATCACATTTGAATGTTCACAGTTCTCAGGTGAAGTTTATTGTAAAAATGGCATATAATAAACTAATTGAATATTTCAAATTTGGATATTTGATTCATTTTATGCTCATTCATTAATACTGATGAAGAATTAATGTGTTTTATTAATGTTTTATTTAAACCAAATTTCCATTCAGTACTGTTACAAAACAAGCTAGGTCAAAATTTATTTACAATGTACTCCAGCATAATCAGAATACATTAGCCAACATGAGAAATACAATAAATATGACAATTTTCATCATGTAATCAGAACAAATTGCAATTTTTAAGTAACATACTAAGTATTATGTTCTTAAATTGTATTAAAAAATTAGGTATAGTTCAGATTGTGACTTTTTACTTTAAAATGCAAACAATAAACATAACTTCCATTTGCCTTTTTTTACGTTTTTATTTATGATTTTTTAATAATAATAATAATAATAATATATATATATATATATATATATATATGTATATGTATGTGTGTTAACTAGGTTAACTTGGCAGGTTAGGGTAATTAGGCAAGTTATTGTATAATGATGATTTGTTCTGTACACTATCGAAAAAATATATAGCTTAAAGGGGCTAATAATTTTGTCCTTAATATGGTGTTTAAAAAAAAATTATTTATTCAAGCCAAAATAAAACAAATAAGACTTTCTCCAGAAGAAAAAAAATTATCTGACATACTGTGAAAATGTCCTTGCTCTGTTAAACATCATTTGGGAAATATTTAAAAAAGAAAAAAAAATCGAAAAGGGCTAATAATTATGACTTCAACTGTGTGTGTATATATATATATATATATATATATATATATATATATATATATATATATATATATATATATATATATATATATATATATGAAGAGTTCAGATGCAAAAACCTCTAAATCCATCAAACCTCTGTTCTCAGGCTTCTCTGATAAGGTTCAGAAGTATCATTTTATATATAATGAAAAGGTTATTAGCTGGTAAATAAAATACCTTTTTTTCAAAAATGTCACTTTAGACATTTCTTTGTTTTTTACCAAGGTAAATTTTCTTTTGCGTCAGAACCAGCTAAATCCACTTCTGCTTTTATGCAAAACCCTCAAAATCCACCTATTGGAACAAGACAGTGTAACTAGTTGAAAATGAAGATGCCATTAGAAATAATTTTACCAAACATAAACACATTACACAAACCACCTGAAATTTAAAACATATAAATCTGTCAAGTAAGTGGAGGTTCCTTCCGCTGTGATAAACCAGGAAAAAAGCAGAAGGAAAATGAATGAATGAAATCTGTAAAGTAAATGCATTAATTAATAACATTAAAACTGACATTAATTAAATCTTAACAATCTGTTGTCATTTCTGATATTTGGGATTTAGATTTATTGTAAGTAGAGTAATGTAAACATTGCAAACATTGTAAACTAAGCTTGGTAGATTTAAATTATGTCGTTTAAAACACTTTGAAACATCGATATCTGTGCATTGTCCATTCATATAAAAAGCTTATCAGATCTATAGATAATATAAAGTAGGCTAATATAAATGTACAGTTTTATGCATTATATTTATCTTTTGGCGGTTCATTCCGCTGTGGCGACCCCGCAAGGGACAAAGCCGACAAGAAAATGAATGAATGAATGAATATTTATCTTTTAAAAAATAGTTTAAATTAGCAAATAAAACACAAGGTAGACCTACTGGGCAAAAAGTGGATGACAATTTTAGAAGCTGTCATTCATTCATTCATTCTCACCATACTTAAGGTCTTGGTCTTGTTTATCCTCATCGCATTCACGTGGGATAAAAGTATGGCATCTTAACTCTGTCTTTCGTGAAATGGAGTTGTAGTTTAATGTATAGTAAAACATTCAAAGTAGCATCACTAAAACACGTTATGAATGCATGCTACACTTCCGAATGCACATTGTGTTTTCTTTTTCTTATAATGCACAGAGATTTGAGGTAAGGGATGTTTTTGTTTGTCATTCACTGACAGTTGGACAGTCTCATCCAGTTCATCAAACTCCATCTCATAAAAGCCTTGAAAACATTGAACACATATGATTCGATTCGCGCTTCTAATTGGTTCTCAGGATATAATTTATATATCTAAATATCTTGTAATATTTTTCCACCTCTTCAGAAAAACATCAGTCTTCAATTGTAGACATGCAGTCACTTTTTCCATTATATTAAGGCCCAATTCTACCTCTTAGCCCTTTCCCTTACCCCTACCCCTCGTTTTGTGCGTTCACGTCAAGGGGTAGTGGTGTCCCAATTCTCTTTAGCTTGAAGGTGTAGGGCTAAGGGGTATACACCAAGTGTGCCACAAGCCTGCTTTTGAGTGAAGGTCTCGGCCGTTAGATCGCCCCCTGGGGGCTGGCTGCAGTACAAGTCATAAAGCCCGCCTCCTCTGTGTTAATGAAGGAGACATGAGACCAAATAAAAAAATTAATTACATTTGCAATAAAATGTTCTGAAAGATGGCTCTGGTCAGTTAAGGCACTGGTTATCAGCTGATATAGGTGCAGATCTTCATTTTTGTAAACAGTATGTTTTAAACAGTAATTTAATGCTGGGCGTGTCATCGTGATTGACAGCTGTGATTGACAGTTTCTCAAAGCAAACGTCAGAGCTTCGGCAGGAGACTGAAGTGTTATTATTCGATTTCTGTGTTATTTTACCATGATAAAATGAGTTGCTCAGCAGTAAACTATAGTTTCTGACATACAGGATCTGGTGAAACACTGTTTGTTCGGTAAGGCCAGGGCTTTATCAGTTTGCTGATACACGCCTAACCACCCAGATAGCAAAATACACTCGAGCCAATCGGGCCAGATGCGGCGGCCCGCTAGTAATGTGCGCTGCGGCTCGGAGCTGGCGCGATTAAATCTTCATTATATAAAACCTCACTTTTGTTAATGTTATTACAACCATTTGTGTTGATAAAACAGTAAACGCAGGCTACTATGTAAACGCAAAGTGTACATTAGCGAGCCTTTGTTATAGTGCAGCAGACACCGGCGGTCAAGTGAGAAGTTTGGGGGGCGTGGTTGATTTGATGTACAAGCGTTTGGTTGGAAGTTCGATTCCGCAGCTCCTCCTCTGGCTCCAACAGGCAGTCCTTCTGCGCATGCCCAGGCTCCAATTTCAGCAGTCTGTTGCGACAGTTTGTGCCCGTCACGAGGCGTTTTTTCCTTCACAGCGTTTAATGGAAAATGGCGCTGTTGCGACGTCCATATTTTATACAGTCATTGGTATACACCCCTTCAAACGAAGATTTTTCAGGAGCACACTTTAAACCAAGGGGTAAGAAATTTCCCAGAATACACCTGCCACAACGGCAGTATTGCTGAACCCGGAAGTAAGGAGATCCACAAATTAGTATTTTTTGTCATTATTAGAATTTTTACGACAAACAAACACATGTTTGAATATATTCATAACCGCATTCGTGTTTTACCGTCATGCTTTTAAAAAAAACGCTAAATTTCGCAATCTATAATCCATAATCATAACTCCTGTACAGCAGTCCCACAACATTCTGACACTCGAATACCCTGTCAGAAAAGTCTAGTGGCTGAGAATGAGCCTTTTACAGTGTCTGCTATAATGTTAATGCTGTTTTTGGCAGTGGTGTAAAGTACTTGAGTAAATGGACTTCGTTACTTTACTTAAGTATTTTTTTGGCTACTTTGTACTTGTACTGAGTATCAAAAATATAAGCAACTTTTACTCTTTACTTGACTACATTTTTGACTGAATATATGTACTTTTTACTCCACTACATTTGAACAGATGCTTACCGTTACTCATTACATTGTGATTGTGCACGACAAGTCAGCATCTTTATCTACCACAGCTAATTTGTTGGGCGGATGAGGCGATATCTCCATCTGCAGGGTGCTGAAGGTACTGTATGCTATTTATGAGCTAAATCATGTGAACGTGAATTAGCAGCTTGCCTAATACCAGGTGTTTAATTAGCAACATGGCTGCAGCCAGTGATGAAGCCGAAGCTTGAATTTTATGTAGTTTACTAAGTTGAAAAATAACAGTGCTCCTCTTTGTTTAATTTTAATACAGAGAAAACATTATTAATCAATTGAAAAACTACTCAAAATAAAAATATTGCCCCCCTGTGATACTGAGAGATGAATCACATCAAAGTCAGCTCTGATTTTTTTTACTACGTTTTACTACTTTTTTTTTTCTTTTGATAAATTGTTTGTGCCTTTTTTGAACATTTGAGTTTGATTGAGACTTTTTGTTCTATTTTTAAAATCTATTTTGTTCTGCCATTTTGAAACATTAAGGTGTTAAATTTAATTTATATATTAGGAAAATTAAACCTTTCTTGGTGTTCTTTGAGCCTACATTCAGTATGAGTAAAATACTTAAGTTCTTTTAAAATCAGATACTTTAATACTTTTACTCAAGTCTTATTGTAAATGGTGCCTTGTAACTTGTAATGGAGTAATTTTTTCAGTAAGGTATCTGTACTTTTACTCAAGTATGGTTTTCAGGTACTCTTTACACCTCTGGTTTTTGGTGTGTTTACATAGATGAATACAGCCATTGTGTAAATACACAGTATAGTTACGATCTTATTGCCACATTCGATCGTTATGATAACATAATATATGCCTTTAGTGATTTTCTGAAGATAAATACCAAAAAATAACACAACTGGAATAACTACAGCACTCGCCATCATCTGATCTCATATGAAGCAAGAGATCGCGATGACACATGATGACGTGTGCAGGTGCTGAAGTGCTGTCCCAATTCTTAGGGGTAAGTTTTGAAGCCCTTCCCCTTAACCCTCGGTTGTAAGGGCCAAGGGGAAGGGGAAGGGGTAGGGGTACAAAAATAGAATTGGGATTGGGCCTTCTGAATCCACTGAGCCACCTTTGGACTTTCTTCCATCCAGTGTATTGTTATCATTTTTTTTTTTTTTTGCAACCAGTGATTCTTCATTAAACATTTCTTTGGGTAGTGCTCCCAATGAGCACACAACTAGATCGAAGGGTATTTCTGTATCTAATATTTTATCTACTTCTTTTTTAACATTTTCCCAAAATTGTTAAAGTCACAGTGAGTTTGCATTGAAACAGGGTTTTAGAATTATTTTGCTCAAGAAAAGTCATTAACTGTTTATACACTGAAAAAAAAAAACTTCAAAAATGATTCCTTGGATTTACTCAATTTTTTAAGTTAAGTGGTTGCAAACATTTTATTTGGGCTGAATTTAAACAAACAAATTATGTTGAACGATACTAAATTGTGTAAATTCAACCCATATCAATTGTTTGCAACAATTTTGCAGACATCAGTTTTTTCAGTATCAAATATACAGTATTTAATAGCCAAAACATTGCAAAAATCAAAACAATGTACAGCATGTTTCAGCTTGAATGGTGTGTGAGTTTGAGACTAGATGTTGTTTTTTAAAGCCATTATTTTTTCTCTTTGGTGTCACTGGTGTCATAGAAGCGCACATTCTCTTTTAACACTGAAGTCCACGTCACACAAATCTGTACAAGACCTCATCTGCACGCAACCTCTTGATCATCTCATCCTATGGATCTCTCATTTTAAGCTAAGTCTCCGTGCGCATTTTGGCTAAGAGTTAAAGCGCATGTTTGTTTACACACTCATGCTTGCCATATCCTCCCTCTACCCTCGTCTAAACCCACACACTTGCTTTCTCTATGCATCTTTAGCTTGTTTGGAAAACACGCTGAGATCAGAGGACATAAAGTCTTCAGAGGCCCTGTGAGCGCATGCAATCCTATTCCTGTACCCAAACCCCCTCCGAAACAAGAGGAGAGAGAGAGAGAGGGATAAAGAAACAGGGAGGATGTTAAGGCAAGATCACAAAAATAGAGCAATGTGTTACGGAGATAATAAGGTCCCCCCGCTGAGCACACACAACAACATACAGTCAAATGTGATCAAGCCTCCACTGAGCAGCAGAGTCACAAATGAGCGCATCTGCAAAATAAAAAAAACTTCAGTGAGTGTGCATGTCCAGTCTAGACATGTGCCCATATTCAATAATGCAATATATTGTGGTAAAAGCACATACGCATTCAAAAACAACATGAATATCATGGATTTTGGGTCATTTTGTGGCATAATATGTAAACTTGGCATCACGGTGGCGCAGTGGGTAGCACAATCGTTCGAGCTTCAGCTGGGTCAGTTGGCAGTTCTGTGTGGAGTTTGCATGTTTTCCCTGTGTTGGCATGGGTTTCCTCCATGCTCCGGTTTCCCCCAAGTCCAAAGACATGTGGTACAGGTGAATTGGTTAAGCTAAATTGTCCGTAGTGTATGTGTCACGGTTGGGGATCTGTCTGTTCCTCTTGTGTGTGTGTGTGTGTGTGTGTGCGTATGTATGTGTGTGTTTATGGCTGTGTTTGTTTGGGTATCTTTCACCGCGTGGCTGTCCGTGTTTACATGTTGTCAGCTGGGCAGTTACGTGCTCGGCTGTCAATCAGCACACCACAGGTGCAGCTCATTACTGCACCTATTTCTGTCTCTTGTTGTCAGTTCGTTGTTGTTTCATGTCTGTGTCTGTTCCTGTTTAGCTCTTCCCGCTGTATCCGCTGGTGGTGAGTTGATCATAGAGACTGTTGCTTTTGGAATTGTCAGCACTGTTTGATTTCACCAGATAACGAGAGTTAGGATAGAGCCATGATGCATCTCAAGGAATTTGACGACGCTTAACAGCGGTGACAGTCTTTCAATGAGACAGATCCAGGGAGACCTCTCATAGTATTCCACAACGCCAAACAACGGTCACAGTACTTCGGTGACTTTTTAATGTTAATCAGTGTTTTTTTATTCTATGGGTTAAAGATTTGACATATAGCATATGTTATATTTACCTAAAATGGTGGTGTTGAAATATTTTAAGTAGGTTTTTCATTAGGTTCCTTTGTGTCGAGTTTCTAAGCGGGTGTTTTGTTTTTCTGAACGCTACAAGTAGCTAAAAACTCGTGCATTCAGAGGTGGGAACTGGCGGACATGCAACAACTTTAATCATAAGGTAAACACAAAACAAAAGTTTCCAGCTCTACACTGAAAAAAATCATGTCTGCAAAGTTGTTGCAAATAATTTAAATGTGTAGAATTTAAACAAATTAATTAAATTTAGTAATGATCAACTTAATTTGTTTAAATTGATCCCTAAAAAATTGTTTACAAGGACTTATACAATGACTTTTTAAATTAAGTAAATCCAAGGAATCATCGTTGAATCATTTTTTTCAGTGTATCACAGGACTCGACAGTTTTAAACACTTGCTCCATCAGGCTCACAACTCTCAGCATCATACACACTCATCACCACTATCAAGTTGACCAATCACAGAGCTTGAACTACGCATCGTTGCGAGGTTTAGTTAAATTTTTTGAGAGGTGCGCAACAGCCACGGTGAGAGGGATATGCGACCGTGTGAAGGCTGTGCCAGACCATACATGTGTGCTTAAAGCAGAAGTATATATTGAGTGCGTGTATGTTTTATTATTATGTAATAAAATATTATATATATATATATATATATATATATATATATATATATATATATATATATATATATATATATATATATATATATATATATATATATAGTTGAAGTCAGAATATTTAGCCCCCCTTTTTTTTTTTTTTTATATTTCCCAAATTATGTTTAACCAAGCAAGGAAATTTTCACAGTACAGAATGTCTGATAATATTCTTTCTTATTATTTGTTTTATTTCAGCTAGAATAAAAGCAGTTTTTTATTTAAAAACAAAACATTTTAAGGTCAAAATTGTTAAATAATTTTCTTATAATAATATAATAATATATGTTAATAAATTTAATAAAGCACCATGATAAAACTGTATATTATTAAATAGCTCTCTTGAATACTTCATTCTTGGTCATCATGACATTCTAAGATATGGAAAACAACTGCTGAAATTATTATTATTAATAATATTAATAATAATAACAATAATAATATCTGTCTAGTTAAAATGATCTTGACCATTAGCGAAGACATTCATATCCATATTTATATGCTTATCTTTCACACTGTTATTGACTATTGAGCACCATTTTGTGACTGAATGTTGGTGTTTTGTATCTGTCAGCTTATATATATATATATATATATATATATATATATATATATATATATATATATATATATATATATATATATAATAATAATAATAATAATAATAATAATAATAATAATAATTCTATTATTATTATTATTATATATATATATATAATTATTATTATTATTATTAATACAGATGTTTTGTAATCTATTTAGTTTTGTGGCAAGTAGCTATGTAATAAGCAGGATACTATAGGCTACATCTAGACAGCTACATTACAGAATGAAGCTCAACGGGCTTAACAGCAGACTGACATAGATGTAGTACACATCCCAAGATTCAGCAATTATCTTGCCATGAAAATTTGACACATGCCTACTCCAGTCAAAAAAATGTTGCATTGTTAACATACAAAAATGCATTGGAAGTTGCATTGTATTGCAACGTCTTCTATTTTAGGTGACTACACAGTGTAGAGCTTCTTTTTTTTTTTTCAAGAAAATGCTGTTGTCTCTAAACCTCCTTCAATGTGCAAGTGTCTGACTTTGCCCTTGACAGCAGACCACCCACTCTCCCCAATAAAGCTAGTAGTCATGCTCATCTGGAAAGCCACACCGGGGACGACTGCTTAACTATCCACTCAATAGGATCAATGGCTGGGAGACAATCAATAATGCCTTGATCCTGTGCACAGCCGGATTGTATCTAGAGATAAAGTGCATAAATCCGCTCGCGCTGGAACTGATGGTGTGCCGTAAAAATGAACAGAACAACAGGCTCATAAATCAGAGGTTTGCTCTCACGGAGGAAAGTATTTTCATGAGCGTCTGAGATGCCGGACAGTGTGTTCTGCAAAGACAGTGTAGTGTGTTTAAATTCTTCTTGTGATAAGAATAATCAGCTAAGACTGACGATTAGCATGTGGAGCACATATGGCTCCTCTTCCTGTTTTTTCTTCTTCCAATATGAGCTGTTCCAAGAAAGTCTGTAATTCATATTACTGTTAGCCATTCATCTCACACCTGCTATAATGACACTGTTAATATGGAAGCTTATTTACTAAGTTAATGTAAATTTATAAATCACAATTACATGTTAATGTATGGCTGGTTGTTATTTTGTTTACACATTTATGCTGTCAAACAGTTGTATAAATGCTATATTATACGAACATTATGTATACAGTATTATTCCATGGTCTATTGCAAATTTCTTGATTCTGATTGGCTGGAAGGTGTGCAATAAAATAGGTATAGTCAGTTTTGATCACAGTTCAAAATAAAAGCACTTCCCTCAAACATTAATAGTAATCATGGTAACTCAGTGACAGTTGCCGGAGCCTTCAGTCCTCTTTGTAATCTCGAGGATGCTGATGTGTGCTTTGCCAGTGAGCCGATGGGGGCCAACTCACAAATATGCTCAAAATGATTAGTGAAGAGGTAGCTAACACATGCTACTATGAGCTATTAGAGATGCTGGTGTCATTCTGTCATTTCCCATCAAATGCTCCCTCTCTATCTGCCTGTTACTGATTCAAAGCAGGGATTAGGAGATCATGTCATAACAGCCGAAAATTCTGTCAGATATTGCACTGCGAAGAGCAAAACTAGTATTAACTCTGTCTAGAACTTGGCAAATATAATTAAAAAAGCAGAGGCTTCGCATCTGACGGTTCTTTGCCTCTGTGTTGTGTCCTTTAATGCATGGCAGTCCGATTATACTTTGCATATTGCACTACAGTAGATGTGAAATGGCTCATATACTGTATATAACTGTATATAACTGTATACAGTATTTTACAAATACGGCTGTAGTAACCAGTGCCCCACAAGGGAAACGCATCTTGAATTTGCGTTGACGTGTGCTTCCTGTTAAAAAAATATTCACATTGTTTGCAAAAGTCTTTCATCTTTTATTTATTTATTTTTAAATCTCAAAAGAAATGAATGCAATTTAATCCATAATCAAACATAAACTTAGTCGCTGTCAAAGACATTGGGCCCTATTATACACCCGGCGCAATAAGGCGCAAGACGTGTTTGGCGTGATTTGTTGCTATTTTAAGATCAGCGCAACAGTAATTTTAACGTTTTTGCGCCACGTTGTTTAAATGGAAAATCCATTTGCGCCACTTTGTGGACTCATGGGTGTGCTGGTCTATAAAGGAGGTGTGTTAAGACGCGTTTTTGGCGCGTTGGTATTTTGAGGAACTAAAATCGACTGCACCATTGACCAACTAAAAACTGGTCTAAAATCCAGTGCAGAGCACATTAGTTATATGTCTATGCTGGTCCAAATGCTTACACATTGCTTAATACACACAGGATGTACAGCGATACACAACTATCTTTACATATGAAAAAAAATTAAAGGATTAAAATTATTATTTTCTACATAAACATAAAAACCACTGCCTCCATGTCTTTTTCACCTCGGGGAGCTTTTTTCAGTTTATTCAGGACAATTTGCTTTTGTATAATGTTATTATTAGCAGTATTATTTATTATATGCATATTTATATTAAATATAAATATATTTAATAAATAATATATATTTAATAAAACAAGTTTACATTTGTCCACCTGTCGGGTTTTGGAGATACAGTACATGCATCACCATATAGGGCATAATAATAGTGTGTTTGGATGTAACTTTTTTGACCATGTTTCATCATTATATTTCATTTGCTGGAAATTAGAACTGAATTTAGAAATTTAATATGTAGGCTAATGGATCTCTTCAGTGCAGTGAGTTTCCACCATTTTCTTACTCTACGAAAGTAAAGGAGTAAAGAGTAAAAGTAAAGTAAAGAGAAAGTAAAGGGGCCGAATGGAGGAGTTTTATTCTTTATCCTCGCGCTGCAGATGTTCTGTTTAACTGTTTTCTCACTACTAAAACTTTCAGTTTATGCACTTACAAAGTCTGCTATGTAAATAGCAACTGTGCCATGGCGCGACGCAACTGACTCTTAAAGGGAATATGAGATGAGACTCTGATTGGTTTAATGCATGTTATGCTCAAAACACACCCATAACTCATTAAAAGAATAAGCACAACCCTGTTAGACCATGCACAGGAGTGCAAAGCATATTTTTTTGTCCTTAAAGTAGCAAAAGTGGATTCAGACACGCCCTTAATGCTATTGCGCCCTGCACTTTAGACTTTGTGCCTAGATTGTTAAAATAGAGCCCAATGTCTGCTCAGGACACCTTCCTTTGGCAATCAGATACAAAAGCAATATACACTCAAACAATAATTTTGGATAGTTGTTCAAACTTTTTTATTTAACAACATAAATCACAACGGTGATTTTGGGACCATCTTAATTGTTTTACGGTTAGTTTATTTATATTTGCAAAAACGATTAAGGTAACTTAATCCATTTGTGTTGGGAACAACATGAGGGAAGTGTGTGAAACCCAACATTTTTACAGTGTATATCGCCACCTAGTCCCTACCTCCTATAGAGGACTCATACACACTGAACTTTACACAACATAGAAAGCAAGCAATAAAAGAAAATACTAAATAAAAAGAATACTTCAAATATATTTAATATAATCAATATGGCTCCTACAACTATTATCTCATAATTCTTCACACATTAGGTATGCATGATCATACTCTCCAGAAAAAAATAATAAAGCATTCTCACAATACGCAGTCATCAATATGGTGACAAGAGAATAGCATGCTACGTACATTATAGTTCCAAGCAGAGGTATTTTTTTCTTCCAGGAGTGGGACTCTACAGCTTATTTTGTGACATTGGTCTACAGCGTATGGTTTTGTCAGAGTGATTATATTCAGCTTTGATCAATAGCTGACAGGTGTGTGGGGTGTGCCTGTTGTGTCTGCTGTGGAACTGGGGCATCATTGTATCTAGTCCCAGACCCACCTGTAGTCAAACTTCCTCGAGATCTACTGTTGTTTGTGCAAGAAAAGACAATGACTAGCATTAATCTAGCCTGCAACATCGAATTTAATGTTAACATTGTCCCTAACACTGCAGCAATCATTTAGGAGTCCACTAATGCAGACGGTAAAACAAAAGAAAGGCAGCGGAGTGTCAGCGATGCAAGGGATGCTCTAAGCACAATAAATTTGAGGAATTCAGAGGAAGACTCTCAGCTAAAACCTCTGAATGCACTGTGCTTTATCAAAGTCTATTCATGTATTTCTGCACATAATTTAGCATTAAATCAATCTGTGAGTTATAGCCTTCACCTTTTCATTTGCATAATTTCCTAGCACGTTGATCTTTCCACATCTGCTGCTTGGCGCAGTCCCACTGCAGACACTAATGCGGAGAGGATGTGAGCATTCATGTTGCCCCATCATCAGCCTTCATCGCCCAGGGCTCCTCTTACTTTGTCTCATGGACTGTGTCTGGCTTCTGCTTTCTTTTTGTCATTTTCCCTTCAGCTGCAAAGTTTAGCTTCCGCTTAACACAAGCATGATTTCTAAGATTTGTTGTTTTTGTAAGACCATTTCTGTCTGTGTTTGAGGCAGATATTATCAGTGAGTATGTTAACATGGACACCAGTAATCCGATTTTAATACGATTAGGACAATACTCTGATTAAGAGTCTGCCATGTAAACAGCGATTTTTGATTACCTTAATTAGATTTAGGTTATAATCGAACTAAACCGAAATCAGATTAAGACACGTGAAGTATGCCGATTTTAGTTATATTATTGAAGTGCAGTACAGACATGTAAACACCTTCATCAAACTATTATCGTCATGTTGGATTTTTTGTCTTGACTTTTTGCGACAGGATAGTCTATACACACACTGATGTTTGACACTCTTCTCTGCACCTACCCAGTCAGTAATGGACTACAGACACATACACCGCAAAATGCTGAGTTTTTTTTCTCCCATTGGCCATGTGGTATCAAATTCCATTAAAACTACATACTTTATTATTGTTATTGAATTTTTTTGTGTGTGTGTGTGCACTTGATATTAAGTGTTGATGGTTATTGTGTTAAGTGTGTCATTCTTGTTATATGTGAAGCACCACCATGTCGGAATGAATTGCCCCAAGGGGATTAATAAAGTTTAAAACTAAAACTAAATATCTCAGTTTGTCACAGGGGGCATAAATGAAATGTTTCTAAATTAAACTAAAAGTGCCGAACTGCAGTTAAAGCCGAACAATTTAAAATGTAACACCCGAAATTACATGAAACTCCTGAGGAAATGTGGATAGTGTGGTGACACAACAACGTTAATCAATCTATGTGCTATAACATGTAAAACGGGATCAAGAAAGGAACATTCAAAAAGAAACTCATGTAAACACCTTAATCATATTATTGTCTTATTCAGATTAAGGCAAATAATTTGATTACTGATGTCCATGTAAACGTAGTCACTTTTTAGTTTATAGGCTAAAAATTGCATGATTCTCAATTAATACTAATCATTCGCTTTCCTTCGGCTTAAGACTGATTTATACTTCTGCATCAAGCCTTCGAGCGGTTGCATAGCTCTTGCCGTGGCTGACGGCGACGCTGACCTCTCAAAAAATGTAACTACATGTCGCAACGATGTGTATCGCAAGCTCTGTGATTGGTAAGCTTGGTAACGTTGACGAACCCGTTGGAGCGAGTGTTTACAAGTGTCGAGTTCTGTGAGGGAGCTCCAGATGGAAAGTTTTGTTTTGTGTTTACCTAATGATTAAAGTTGTTGCATGTCCACCGGTTCCCGTCTCTGAACTAGCTACTTGTAGCGTTCAGAAAAACAAAACACCCGCGAAGAAACTCGACACAGAGGAACATAAAAATCTACTGCCAGCTAGCGTTTCGGAAGTGTTACACAATGCTACACAAGCAGCGCACAAAAGTATAAATGCATGACTACGCACAAGGCAGGCGCTGTAGGTCATGGCGATCACTCAACGTAGAAGAGGCCGATTACACCGAACGCATTTTTCCGTTCTGAAAACACGAGGCGCACAGCAATACTATTTTTGTTGACAAGGAGTGCAGTGCATTTTTTATGTCACTAGGCAACGACTGAATCAGCTGCGTATTGTGCGTGAGTGTTGCTGATATTGGTATCATTTTACTATTTAATAATATTGTGATATTAAAAATTTGTAAAGTCATACAGCTCCAGGAAACTCAAAACAGCAACCACTAGTCTCTCCTCCATCCTCAAAAGTCTTCGAAGTCGTCTTGACAACTCAAACACTGCAGTCACCTCAATGGAAACCTCACCTCTGCTTTCATTTGATTGGAGAATTTGAGAGACGCGACTGACATAACTGTTTCCGCTCAAAGTTGACCTTTTTCAACTGCGAGTGCACAGCACGCAATAGCAAAACCGCAATGCGCAGCAGGTGGTTAAAACATGAGGCACGCAGGGTGCATAAGCAGCTCGCAAAAGCCATTAGTAAATCATTCAAAAAAGGTGCATCTCAACGCAAAAACCGCATTCGATGTGATCGGCCCCTTAATCAGCCTTTAGTCCTTGACTTTTCAGGGGTCACCTCAGCGTAATGAACTTAACATATGTTATGCGGTAGATGCCCTTTTAGCCATAACCCCACGCTGAGAGTACACTTACTCATGAACCCCTGGGGCTGGGAAACACCCATACATTCTCTCATTCATACACACTCATATGTTGTAATAATATAATTGTAATAATATACAGAACTTTTCCCATCAATGGTTAAACGTTAGATTAAATGTTCCATAGATGTTAAATTTAAATCCACTTTTGTCATTTTAAGGGTGGAAAAAAGGGTCGGCCACCTGGCGCATGGTCTAAAAAAAAGTTGTCCTTATTTTATCAATGTGTTATTTGGTGTGTTTTGGGCATAACATGCATTAAAGCAACCAGAGCCTCATCTCTTATTCCCAAGCAAGTTGCAGTAGCACAATGGTGGATCTGCTATTTAAATGGTCGACCTTGTATGCAGAAAATCTGAATGATTCACGAAAGAAGAAATGGATCTGCTTGTGTGCGAGGTTAAAGCTCAAACAGACCATCTGCAGAATGAACCCTCGTGAGGTAAAGAAAGCATGGGAGGAGGTAGCGTTTTAAAAATTTATATAGACAATAATATTCATTTACATTTGAATCCTTTAATTGTTCTAATTTAAAGAGGCTTGTGTGCCGCTGTGCATCTCTTTGTATCATAAGCAACATGTACGAGATGCTACAAAAAAAAAAAGTTTCAGACTTCAAGCTTTTACAGGAATTTCTTTACTTTTAGGCTAGGTTTTCTCAAGCGTCAAAGTTTGTCTTGACAACCCTTTTTCATTCATTCATTCATTCATTCATTCATTCATTCATTCATTCATTCATTCGCTTTTCCGGGGCCTGGTCGCGGGGGTAGCAGTCTTAGGAGAGAACCCCAGACTTCCCTCTCCCCAGACACTTCCTCCAGCTCCTTTTTATATATATGTATATATTTTTTTTTAGAAAAAATATTTAGATATTCATCACAAGACAATAACATGAGCAACAAAAGCAATTCAAAGTACTTGATTGAGAATTGTTAAGATTTATAGGTCACTCAAAAAAATTGGGAGTGATACAAGAAATAGTGAAACTATATGGTTACTGTGGCGTCAGTGTTGAATGGGGAATGGAGCTTTCAAGCTTCAAAAAAGACACAAAAAAACTTTAAAGTATTTTAAAATTGGTCCACAGAGCTCATGTACTGCGTTTACAGCTACCTGATGTCAATCGTTTGTGAGGAGAAAATGAAAAAGAAATTATTTACTGCGACACACCATTGAGTCATTCAGTTGAACCTGCCAACCACAGGAGCCTGATTTGTGAATGAATCATTCATTGTGCGTATTCACTAAAAAGCTTTTCTGTATAATATCCACTTAAATTTATGTCTGTTTTTTTATACACAGCTTTTTTGACATTGTACTAAAGTATAGCGCATGTGTCATATAGAGTCCTTATTGATGATAAAACTGTTCCACTCTCATTCATTTCAATAGCTTGGAAGAAATCGTCTCTTTTGTTTTCCACAGAAGGAAGAATGACATATATTTTTGCCACATTTAATGCCATAATTTTTGTTTTAGGCCAAACTATTGCTTTCTCAAGCATGAGCTTGCCTGTGTCCATTCTTTGGCACATACACCTAAAAAAACAAAATGCCTTGAGCGCTTCAGTGCTTTCACTTAACTTGATTTATTGGTGACCTGAGCTAAAAGCACTTCAGGTCAACCACTGTTATTCCATAGAGACCCTGAACTCTGAGCTAAAACTGAACACTAGAATATCTCACGGAATGATGAAAGCAAAAGGAATGCATTTCTGCTGTCTGTTTAGATTTACATATTTATCAAAAATTACATCCCTCAGGGCTTGAGGCTTACTGGTCTGAGAGAAGTCACCTTTCATCAGGTCCTCCATTCTCAGAAACCATCGTCACACAACGCTCACCACTGCCAGGCCCAGGCTACTATAATGGGATAAGAGCATAACAAACAGGCCAGGCGTATTTATACTGGATTCACCGAGGCATGCTCTTATTGATTCGGTTTGACACTAACTGCATGTTTTATAGACCAGTGGACAGGGATAGATGACTCCAGTGAGAAGAAAACCTTGTCTTTTTGATTTCATATACACATGTTTTTGGCAACACAGGCTCATTGTGAAAGTGTACCCCGGTATACATTTCTGGAGAGTGCCAATTATGTAGCCAGAGCTACGTATGGCTGCACTTTGTCTTTAAAACGAACGCTACGGGGCGGTTTGACGTCGCCAACGGCTTCTGTTTCTTTTCGCGCTACCTGCTGATCGCTTACCTCCATGTTGACGGCTTTCCCGCTGTTACCAGTTTGCCCAGTAGCTCACCATGTACATCAGCAGACTTGAGATGCAGAGAGGAGTTGACTATGATGACGATGTTCGAGTCTTACGAAGAACAGTTACAGAAAGCAGGTAAAACAAAAACAAAAGGCAAAACCAAGATAAACAAGTAAATAACAGGGTGAGAATGTGGTAAAATCTGAAAACGTGGTAAAAATCAGGTGGCCGCAAGGGCTTTTCTTTTTCTGAATTGCTTTTGAAAGCTGTCGGTTTTGGTTTGGGGAAGGTGGGTGTTAACAGTCGGTCAGACAGTCAGTCGACAGTGGATTTATGCGAGAACAGCAGGTGCAAATAGCACTCGCTAGAGAAATTTGCACAATAATATCCAGCTGCATACCCGCAGACCCACACACGTTTCAGGCACACACAATCCAGCACACACAATCTAGGCCAGGGCTATTCAATTGGCAGCCCGTAGGCAGAATCTGGCCTCCGAGGCAATTTGTTTCGGCCCTCCTATTAGTGTGACAGAGACCTCAGAAATAAATTTAGTTCAGTCGAAAAACGGTCGCTATAGTTATGAAGTAATAATAATAATAATAATAATTCACATTTATATAGCGCTTTTCTGGGCACTCAAAGCGCTTTACACATAGGGGGAATCTCCTCATCCACCACCAGTGTGCAGCATCCACCTGGATGACGCGACGGCAGCCATTTTGCGCCAGACCGCACACCACACACCAGCTGATTGGTGGAGAGGAGACAGAGTGATGAAGCCAATTATGATATGGGGATGGTTAGGAGGCCATGATGGACAGAGGCCAGTGGGCAGATTTGGCCAGGATGCCGGGGTTAAACCCCTACTCTTTTTGAAAGACATCCTGGGATTTTTAATGACCACAGAGAGTCAGGACCTCGGTTTAACGTCTCATCCGAAAGACGGTGCTCACTGAGCAGTATAGTGTCCCCGTCACTATACTGGGGCATTAGGACCCACACAGACTGCAGGTTGGGCGCCCCCTGCTGGCCTCACTAACACCACTTCCGGCAACAACCTAGCTTTCCCATGTGGTCTCCCATCCAGGTACTGAGCTTCAGTGGGCGACCATGTGAGAGTTGCAGAGAGCTAGCTGCCATGTCGTGAAGTGTCGTGCATCTGTTCAATACAGCACGATTACTGCAATACTGCAGTTGAAGGCTAAGCAGAGTGAGTCACCTGACATTAAGCAAGTGGTGCGAGCAGCCGAAAACATTTGGATATGTTTGTAGAAAAGGCCTTTTGATCAATGCACTGATATCGTTATTAAGGAAACAACAATTAGCCGATTTCACTATTAACTGCGCTTTAATTCATCACAGTTAATTAATCGCAAAGGCTTCTCTACACTGCATTTCTGTTGCACGGAACAAAACTGCTGCAATTAAACAAAGTTAAGCCACCTGTGTGCTAGTTTAAATTTCCGGGCTTGTACACCGAGGCTAATACGCACGCACACTGGATTAACTATAGCGGGCCTTTCACATATCGCATCTTTTCTGCGCGCAAGTTTGTTATTTCTAATGTAAGAATATATGCCAATATAGGCGCGTAAGAGGAGCAATGCGCTCGCGGCTTTCCAGGCGCATGCAGTAGAAAACATCTCAAGCTGTAGCGGAGAGAGTTATGCGTGGCTTTCAGTGCAAGGTAAACAAAAGATACAGATGAATTATTATTAGAATGATTATGCACGTATGAAGGCAGACAACAGTTAATCTAAATACTTACCTAATATAAAGCTTAAATTAACATTAGACGTGATACCCGTGAAATATATAATCATACAACCAAAATCTATAATTGTTGCATCCATAATTGTTATGCAGTTCAAAACATATGAATGTGTCTGAATGTAGAAGAAGCCTACTTGAGCACTGTTTTTGATGTGCTTTGAAATACAACATTTGAATGTTTGTGAAAAAATTTGTTTGTTTACCACATTGTACAATGCACTGATATTATGTAGTTTCACAATACAATATATTAACATTTTAATGTAGAAAAATACAACGTGGGTGTCTTAAGAAGCAAAAATACAACATATGGGCACAGTACAGTATATGCTGTTGTGTCCTCACTCATATTGCAAGTCTTATCTCTCCGGCCCTTCGTTTGGGATGCTGTTTGCGAACTGGCCCCCATGACAAACTAATTGAATAGCCCTGATCTAGGCAAACCATATATGGTTACGACGGATGTTGATGTTATTAACGTCTTCTCAGACATCATCATCAATATATTTTTATATATATTGTTAATAAATATTGTACACAATAAAGAATAGTGTATAATATTTCACAAATATGGCGATCAAAACTGGCGAATGGGGAATATTGTTTCCGATCGCCATTCAGTATAGTAGACTGAACAGTTTTCTATCAGTCATCATAGATGATCAGTAATTATTTATCTGACAGAGTCAATATAGCAGATACTGGTTTGCTGGCCTTGCTGAAACACTTTTCAGAGATATATAGATATATATAATATAAATTGGACAGGTTTAATTTATATTATGGCGCGCAGTTGCGCAGTAGGTAGTGCTGTCGCCTCACAGCAAGAAGGCTGCTGGTTCGAGCCTCGGCTGGATCAGTTGGCATTTCTGTGTGGAGTTTGCATGTTCTTCCTGTGTTCGCGTGGGTTTCCTCCGGGTGTTCCAGTTTCCCCCACAGTCCAAAGACATGCGGTACAGGAGAATTGGGTAGGCTAAATTGTCTGTAGTGTATGAGTGTGTGTGGATGTTTCCCAGAGATGGGTTGCAGCTGGAAGGGCATCAGCTGCTTAAAAACGTGGTGGATAAGTTGGCGGTTCATTCCGCTGTGGTGACCCTGGATTAATAAAGGGACTAAGCTGAAAAGAAAATGAATGAATGAATTTATATAATGGATTCATTATAATGAAGGGAATAATAGCAAGTTAATATGTATAAGCTATAATACATCTTTATATGTAATACAAATTTAATAAATGTCTTACACTATATTAATATTTTACTTCAGTGATTGAATAGTATTTATTTGCTTAATTTTCTAATAACTTTTTTGTTTTTAATATTGTTTTTATATAGTTATATAGTGTTTTTAAACCATAAAGTACTGGTAATTTGTGGTAATTATAGTTGCAACAAATATAGTAATACAAACAAATGAACTGTTAAAGGTGCAGTATGTAAGTTTGACACCCAGTGGTTGAACTAGGTATTGCACTCCTGGATCAAAACAAACAGAAGCGCAGGTTGCCAGATTGAGTACAGGAGTAAGTGATTTAAACTGTATTCTAAATAAAAGCAACGACACCCGATAGAAGGAATATTTTCCATATTAAAATGAGTTTTTGTTCTAACCAACACCTCGAATTGATATATTAGAAACAGCTTCTATTTCTCACAGGTAAACTACAGAAAACTATGACAATGATCACCTCAGGGAAACCTCATGTGCTTTATTCAGTGTTAAATGCTAACAATGTGAGTTTGAATGCCATTTTTCATTACATTTATTGCCATATACTGAAAGCAGCAGCAGATAGTTCACCTCAGATCTTGAAAGTTATCTTTAGAACTAAATCAGTCTCATTTCGGAGTTCACATGATACTGTCCACCAGAGGTCACATTTCGGTCACGGACGCATACTTTCAGAACCTTTCTGAATGAATGAATGAAATACGCTGTTTTCCACCAAGGCAACCATGAGTGCTGAAATATAATTGGCTAAACTGGCATTGGACAGGTTAAAAGAACATAAAGGCAGCGTTCTGGCACGGAAAACACATTTTCAAAGCGCTGTTTTTTTAGATAAACAAGAATGTTCACTTGGCATGTCTGCAAACATATTATGATATTTTTATGCTTTAGAAGAGTCAAAAACTTACATACAGCACCTTTAATAATAAATAACAAAAAAAAATAATATATAATATATAATATATATATTACTGACAGTTTAGTAAAAGATAAAGTAGTTTATTAGTTTATAACTTTATTAGTTTTATAGTAATTCATTTTAATGACACATTATTGTTTGTTTTTTATATTTAACTACAAAACGATTTTAAGTATGACAACATTAGGATCCTGAATTAGTTTATTACACTTAATCCTACAATTAGACTGCCTATTATGTTTTCTTTGTGTACTGTATGTGGGGAAGTGAATAAAGTGTTTAACCAATAATTTTTATTTACATAATTTTAATCCAAAACTGCACAGATGTTAAAAAGATTGTTACGATATAATAATGAAATAATGACTGAAATGGGAAACCCTAAACTGTTCACAGTCTAATTAATGGCAATCGTAGCATGGGCGGTCTTGATCGCCATATTTGTTAAATTCAGTAGGTGGTGATAATGCTCCTAAGGAGTTAGTCATCTATAAACAAGAAAAAAATAGAAGAAGACTGATCCGTTATTAACCATATTTGCCTGGATCGTGTGTGCTAGATTGTGTGTGCCTGAAACGTGAGTGGGTCTGCGGGTCTGCAGCTGGATAAATCTCGAAATTTGAGATCTGAAAAAGCATACACCACAGCCTCTGTTGGATTCATGAAAACAAAAATTGTAAAAAAACGTAGCTCCTGAGAAGTATTTCGCGATCTCCAGAAATGTATACAGGGGTACATATCAATAATGAGCCTGGGTTGTTTTTTTTTTTGCATTGTTCACTTGTGCCACTTTTCTTTTGATTAAATCCGTGTTGTCAGCATGTCTGTGTGTGTATGCATGTATTTGTTTATGAAATACCTTCAAGCGCGTGCTTATACCACGTAGCCCTTAGCGTGTTGCTACGGTATATATTGCATTCAAATGACTTCAGCCCTACAAACTCGATTACACGAGCAGCCAAAAGCATCAGCATGTATTCCAGGTGCATCAAAGCAATTCTTTCAAGTGCAGTTTTGCTTTTTTAGGATGATTTAGTGCTCAAGCTGCCTCGAGCTAATTAAGGAGCCACATCAATAGTCCACTTCAGCCAAGTTTTAATGTTCAGCTGGAAACCGTAGCCGGGAAGAGATGCTTCACAAGCAGCTCAGATGGAAGATAGATATAAAAAGTGTCCAACTGTTTTTATTTTTTTTTCCTACTTGGGGGGTGTGAAGCAAAGTAAATGTATCATCTAATCTGATCTCACCTTAAGAAATGGTGGGCAACATGTTTTTTTTTTTTTTTGACGTCTCTTCATTTCTTAGTGCCAGATGTCACCAAGTCAAAAATATAATATCAAATTAATTCTAATTTGTTATAAAGTTGACTTCTCATCAATCCAGACTAAATTGCCACTGCTGGTGCTGGAACTGTGTTTATATATTTGATAAATATTTTTATTATTATTATTATTTATTCATCAATTTACAATATAACAATCAGCACAATTAACAGAAGGAAAACTCAGCATTAAGTAAAGTTTATTTATAAACTAATTTCGAGAGGAGCACATGCTTATGATCGACTGCGGCTGGTCCCGCATTAGCTAATGCATGATTCACCAATCAGATGATTCTTAACTCACTATAAATACCCAGAGCATCTTATCTTAGCCATCTCCGTCTTGAGGAAACCCCTACCACCCCTACTCCTCCCCTTTTCCTTGATAGGGCAGCATGGCGGCCCAGTGGTTAGCACTGTTGCCTCACAACAAGAATGTCACTGGTTCATGTCTTTACCTGGCCAGTTGAAATTTCTGTGTTGAGTTTACATGTTCGCCCATTGCTTGCATGGGTTTCCCCCGGGCTCTACGGTTTCCTCCCACAGGCCAAAGACATACAACATAGGTAAATTGACCAAACCAAATCGGCACCATAAATAAGCTCTTAATCAGCAGTATATCTCTCCATAGCAATTCCTAATCTGCCATTTGCCATCAACAAGCAGGGGAGTTCTCGAGACCTACCTGAGCTTAAACTTCCCTCTCGCCCTGCAAACTTTTTTGCTCTCTCCCGGGACAACATGCCAAACACGCTTTATAATCAATCATCAGTTATGTGGGAACTCTTGAAATAGCATCAGAGTATACAAATATAAAAACATGTACATCATTAAATTCAGTAAACATAAATCAAATAACGGCATATAGTGGTCAGTGTGATAAAAATGGGTATTATGTAGACACAGGTCAATGGGATCATTGAGCGTCCAAAAAGTATTCCAGGTTTTTAAAAATATGTTTTTAAACTATATGTTAATTAATCAAAATGCAGTGTCATTTATAAATAATTATCAAATATTTTTTAATAATTCAAATGTTGGAGGGTGTTCCTGTTTCCAGTTTAACAGAATATATTTTCTAGATACATAAGAAATCAGACCTACCTTTTTGGTAAATAAAGGGTCTGATACTTCATTCAAGTCCACCCCAAAAATATACATTAAAGGAGTCAAAAACATCTATGAAATTACAGCATTTTTTTTCAGAGATTAAAAACAAGACATAATTAAATAAGAAAGATTTGAATGGAAATTTTACAGAAATGGATTACAATTAAACAAATATGATAATAATAATAAAAGAAGAAAGCCTTAACGGTTTTATAATTGGCTGTGAAATTTATAATGTGAAATGCAATGTGCTCAAATTTTTCAATTACCACGTTACACCAGTACGCAGTGACAAATGACTGTAGCCTACATGAATGAATAATGAATCTCTTACTCAACCGACACTTTTAGAACTAAGCAATTGAATCTTTTTAAGTGATTCACTGAATTTTATGCTGATTCATTCAAGAACGCCATTCATTTGTGTCCCTTGGAGATGTGCTGCGAGTTCGATCATTTTTTGTTTGAATATTGACCTTATTCTTTATTGCGGAAGTGCGCTTGTTTTTGCGCTTGTTTTAGAACTTCCGATTCAGTTGACCTTTGGGAGAAATGACTAGGAATAATAAGTGAAGTTTCACAAACTAATTTCGAGAGGAGCATGTGATATGATCGACTACAGCTGATCCTCATCGCTAATCATTAGCTAGTCTATCAGATCATTCTAAAACTACTATAAATATCCTGCCTAAACTTCATTCCATATCTTCGTTTTTGGACCCCCCCCCCCCCCCACCCCCCTATCCTTCCCTTCTCCCTCCTCCTCTTTTCATGATCGGGCAACACCGTGGCTCAGTGGCTAGCACTGCTGCCTCGTAGCAAGAGGGCCACAGGTTCAAGTTCTAATCGAGCCAGTCAGGACTCCCTGCGCGGAGTTTGCATGTTCTCCCCGTGTTTGCGTGGGTTTTCTCCGGGTCCTCCGGTTTCCTCCCACAGTCTAAAAACATGTACATAAGTGAATCGTAATACAGTCACAGTCACTTAATGCATACATAATTAATCAGAACCACCATATTAGCCAAAGTACGAGGGCACTTGAGAAACACCTGATCTCGTATCCCTCCTAATGCTATTTGACCAGGCGGGAACCTTGGGCTCATCTATCTCCGAGCTCAGGGTTCTCTCCCGGGACAGCATGCCAAACCTGCTATCATAGTTGAGCATTATCTAAGTGTGAACTCTTGAAATGGCAAAAACGGTAATACTACTTGCTCTACAAACAAGTGTGTTCATGACTATACAGACAAAGCAGAATAATATAATATAAAATATCAGTTTGCAACATTAAGCAGAATAACAAGCTGTATTTAATGTCTAACAGTGATTGGAAATGAATGAGATCGAAAGTCTCAAGCCAAAAAGATTCAAATGGCTGAGCCTGTTTGAACGCAAAGAATAAGGTCAATATGGCTTCATTTCGTTTGACGATAACAAACATGTAAGTTAATGAATATTAACGTCTTGTTTAATGAAATATATTGTTGTCAAACGATTAAGCATGAGTAATTGCATCCAAGATGAAAGGTTGTATTTACACATATTTATGTATAAATAAACACACATACTGAGTTTAGGAAAGAATGACACATTTATAACTCTTTATAAGTTATATAAGTCTACCCTGCAGGCACAGGATGTCAACATGACGTCATATTGACGTTGTACCCCAACGTGCCCCAATGTTGTGGGGACGTTGGATTTTGTTTGGAAATGAAAATCAAGTTGACGTCAGAACCTATTGTCAGGTGGACGTCAATGTCCAACGTCCAACCTAAAATCAACAAAATATCAACGTCTAATCATGTTACACCTTGACGTTGTGTGGACGTTACCACTATGTCATCTATCAGACGTTGGGTTTTGGTCACTTTCCAAGACTAACTCAATTCAACCAAATATCAACGTAATTTGACGTCGTTATTGGACGTTAAAATAACGTTGTCCTTAGACGCTGGCTAGACATTGAATTTTGGTCACCTGACATCATGACCTAAACCTAACCTAATATTAACGTCTTATGATGTTGTGTGCCTGCTGGGTATATATTTATTTTTTTATATTTATAAGTCTCTATAACTTTTATTTATCTCTGTTTATTTTCATAGAAACTGTTTATAGTGTCTCTAAAGGATTTCATTATCATCTTTGTGTTCAGTAAAACCACAACATAATAGCATTCTCTATATATGCAAACAGTGTTCTTAAAAAGTTGTTTGTGAAGGTAAATTATGTTAGTAATGTCTGTGGGGTTTAGAGTACTGTACATATAAAAATTGGAAGAGGAGTGAAAAACAAACTGTGAAGAATGAAAGCTGTTTCACATCTTGACTGGAAAATGCATTTGGCAAAAAGCGTCAGGATTCATGTTAGGATCAGATTTGTGGTGTATGTTTGAAAGGATGTCTGGAAAAACTGGAGACTGTGAGTGTTCAAGGAATTCCCAAAGAGACTGTCAATCCCAATCCTCTTCTCCAAGTTACTGCAATGTCTGTTGTTTGATCTGCATCTGATGTTTATTGCCACGTGAACTGACCCAATTGTATTTTCTAATACAGTCATGTTAATGTTTAATTCAATTAGTTTAAACTCAACTCAAAATCTTCAAATGTTGTGTTTCCAATGTTCATTTCTGGACTTTGAGTTTCCAAACTTAATCGAGACACATTTGTAAGTAATCCAAACTCCTTTGGCTGGCTGTTGTGGTCATGACTATATTCTCCTGTGTCAGCAAGTTCCATAACCTCCCCCTAGTTTTTTTTTCCATCCATCCTGTAAATGGAATTGAGAAGGGAAGTCTCTGAATATGTGTCAGTTGGCCATGTGGACTCTTTTTCTTTGGCATTACACATGGCAGCCATATTGACTGTGGAGGAAAAACTCGCTTCTCCAATCTGTCCAATTATCTTGCATCTCTCTCTCTCTCTGCTTTTTGTCCTTCAACATCACATTTTAATTAGAATAGATAATAGATATTTTATTTACTATTTTTTCAGTAATTTGTCATATCTGGTTGCTGTTTTGAAGTCTTAACTTGGTGATGATTTTATCCCACCCACTTGGCCTCAGATTTTAAGGTTCAGCTAAATTTTGTGCCTGTTGCTAAGCTTATTTTTCTGGGCAAAAACTTCATTTTTTTGTGCTGGAAATGTGAATAAACAGTCATTTAGTTGTGCAAGCTCAAGAGTTTGAACATTTAAAAGAAGTCTTCTGCTCACCGAGGTTGTATTTATATTAGAAATTTTGAAACAGTGTGTGTATATATATATATATATATATATATATATATATATATATATATATATATTATATCTTACATTTTAAATTGTTTGTATGATTCAAATCTGATTTTTCAGCATCCTGACCAGTGTTGTGTAAGTTACAAAAAAGTTATTAATTATGAAATACAAATTACACCATGTTACAATTACAAATGTATTTAAATTACTTTTTTAATTACAATGTCTGAAAAGTGGGTGGCACGCTGGCTCAGTGGTTAGCACTGTTGTCTCACAGCAAGAAGGTCACTGGTTCGAGTCCCAACTGGGCATTACCCCGTGTTGGTGTGGGTTTCCTCAGGGTGCTTTGGTTTCCCCCACAGTCATGTGCTATAGGTGAATTGAATAAGCTAAATTGGCCGTAGTGTGAATGTGAGAGTGTTTGGGTGTTTCCCAGTGCTGGGTTGCATCTGGAAGGGCATCCGCTGTGTAAAACATATGCTGGATAAGTTGGCAGTTCACTCCGCTGTGGCGACCCCTGATATTTAAAGGGACCAAACCAAAGAAAAATGAATGAATGAATGGCCGTAGTGTATGAGTGTGAATGTGAGAGTGTATGGGTGTTTCCCAGTACTGGGTTGCGGCTGGAAAGGCATCCACTGCTTAAAACATATGCTGGAATAGTTGGCAGTGCATTTTGCTGTGGCGACCTCTCAAATAGAGACCAAGCCGAAGGAAAATGAATGAATGAATGATGTCTGGAAAGTAACAATAAGTAATTTAATTACTTTAATCCATACTATTAAAGTCCTTTTAAATTGATATGCATTAACAACTGAAATTTAAATTCTCCAGATTTGAGCCAAGAAAAATTTAACACTTGAAGAAAAAATAAATGTTGTTATTTTTGGACACATTTAATTTTTTTCTTAAGCATGTTCAATTTCTTGATAAATTATTCAGCAAAATACATTTGTGTTTTCTACAAATGTATCTTCTATGTATTGATTAATCCAGAACTGTTCAATTTATTTACATTTAAAGAGCCCCTATTATGGGTTTTTATAAATTACCTTCCATGCAGTGTGTAACACAGCTCTAAGTGAAGTGAAATATCCAGCAAAGGCTTAAATCTGAAAGTGCATCGTGTTGAAACATGTTGATTTATCTATAAAAGAGTCGACTCATAGTGGTTCGAATGAATTGCCGCGGTAACGAGTCTTTAGCTGTGCCGGCGTGACGTCGATACGGAACTCAAGCCCCACCCATTTGTTGCGCAAGCAGACCCGGGAAAATTTAAACCCCTGGCCACTGTAGAACGAAAAAGAGGAAGGCAAACACTGTAGCAGATCCAGGTTGAATCATGTCCCGAAGACGCTGTGCTCTGAAGTGTGAGGGAAAGTTAGTGTTATTTTCCCTACCCAAAGATGAGGCTGTCAAGAGTCAGTGGTTTAAGTTTATTTTAGCAAAAATACCTATTTTACAGGATACCTATAAATTACAGGAGTTTTCCAGGAGAAATAACAAAATGGGAGGGTGGCGTTAGATGGGTCTGAAATGGGAGACTCCCGGGAAAAACGGAAGTGTTGGCAGGCATGCTCACACATATAGGCCCCGTTTACACTAGTACGTTTTAGTTTTAAAACGGCGTTTTAGAATTAAAACGATCCGCGTCCACACTAGCGTTTCACCCATCGTTTCTGAACAGCTCTCCGTCTACACTAAAACGCTGAAAACGCACATCACGTGACCACACACACTCTCTGGCATGCGCTGCAGCGTGCTTAGAGCGCACACTGACTGTTCATCACGGATCTACCGCTGGATCTAATCTCACTATATTTGTTAAACGTGATATTTAATTCATCTTGTTGTCTATATCTGATGACATATTCCCCGACTTTGGTCTTTTGAATCTATCACTTGTTCTCAGGTAACGTGCTTTGGTTGAGCGCAAAGATAAGTTAGGTTAAATATTAATTAATATAACCGCGGACACCGATTCTGCACATCTGACTGATTGCTTGCCTTTATTTTCTCTATTGTATAAACTTATTGTGCGTTATACTTTTATAATGGCCGTTATTGATCATTAAAACGGATATTCAGTAAAAGAGAGTGTATGTTTCGTATTTTCAATGAATATGAAAGGAGGCAGTGATGTTACAGGCTCCGTTTTGTTATATGCCTGAAGATGACGCTCATGCAGCTACGACGCCTCAACATTTTAATGTCTGTTAAGTTAATATCAAAGTGAAAATAGGCAGTTCCTCAAATCATGTTTTCATTTTATTGTTAAGAAAGTGAAACCGCATAGCCAGGGTGATGTGAATGACTTTATACACACTCGGGAGTTTGTTTTCCATATCAAACTTGCGAAGTCTGAACTTACACAGAGAGGATGTAAGACTGAACTGTGTGAAGGCTACTTAATATTGAGGAAAAAGCCCCAATCAGAGAGGTGAATGTCTGCAGCCCCGCCTCCGTTTTCAGATGTCTCCGTTTTCCCTCATCCACACTGAGACGGAGCAGCAGCGGTTCAGAATGAAAACGGACTCTTCAGCGTTTCCAAAAAGCTCCGTTTTCGGGGCTCAAAAACTCCGGCGTAGTGTGGACGGATGGCGTAACCGTAGCAAAACTTCCGCGTTTTAAAACTAAAACGTATTAGTGTAAACGGGGCCATACTCTGCACTCTGACTGCGTCAAAATTGTTGATAAGCTGTGGTGGACATTTCTCTCTGTCTCACGCTGAACGTTGTCGACCAATCACAACAGACTGGGTCATCGGACTAATCAGGACAGATTAGCATCGCGCTAAGGAGGGGTTTGGGAACAAATGAATTGCTGAACGAATCATATGGGAGTTGTTGGGGTTAATTAGGTAAAAATAAATGCATATTATAAGACAATGAAGGTGTTTTTTGACTCTGCATGCATTGGGGAGACCCCCAAAACCAAAATATGACCTTTTATAATGCAAAATAGGGGCTCTTTAAGGCTACTACATTATAAATAACTGTAATTTTATTACATTTAAAATGATATACTTAATAAATAATTACACCAAACACTCAAATAAATTGCTGTTTGATTACTTATTTAAAATGAGCTGAAACAACACAACTATGTTTTATTTTAGGATAAATTAATTGTTTTATGTTCAATTCACTTAAATTTGTTAAAATTAATAAGTTAACTTAATACTTTTATGTTGTCCCAACACAAATCTATTGTGTGGAACCCAGCATTTTTTTTTACAGTCTAGGATTTGATTGAAAGGAATAATTGGAGCAAAATTACCTATAAATATGTATTTTCATTTCTGAGCATCAAGAATGAAAAATGAAAACATAGGGGAGATTGCAAAAGTAAATTGTTGTAGCTTCTCTCCATGAGGCTCTCATATGTGTCGAAGGGTCTGTGTTCAAGCTCATAGATTAGATGATTCATATCTGTCACTCTCTGCTGAACCTTGAAATCAAATCCAATTGTGTGCTTGGATAGGTGTGCCCAGTCCTTGAGCACTGGCTTCTCTCTGTGATGCTATTTGAGACTCCACCAAGGGCATTTGTCGAGAATAAAAAAATCTTAAAATATATACAGTATATATTGCTGGTCTACGCTCTTGCTGGTCTATTGCTCCCTCGTCCTCTAAAGAGTGCAAAACTGTTGGAATGAAAGTCCTTTAAATGAACTTTGCTCAAGACTGAAGAAAAGCAAGCATGAGACGAGGAAAGGAATCTGAGGCATTGAGCAGAGACGGTTTAATAGTGCTCTGTTACAAAAATAAATACTTATTTTAATGTGAGTGTAAGCTTTTAGTTGAACTCTATGGCTAAGTAAGCACTGCAAGCTTTTCATCTTTGATTTTTTGAAGTCAGTGGCTAGTCTGCATTAATACATTCCCAGTATGATGTTTTTTTTATAGTGTGGTTACATTTGGCAGGTTTAGTTTGATTAAACTGATTTCTGCAAACAAACTGTTAATGCTGTTTGGTCTGAATGGTGCCATCTGAACCTTCCCAGCAGGCACACAACATCATGAGACATTAATATTAGGTTAGAATTAGCTAATGTGACTAAAATTCAGTGTCTAGCCAGCATCTAAAAGCAGTGTTATTTTAACATCCAATAATGATGTCAAACTGATTTTAGGTGGTGTTGGAAAGTGACCAAAATCTAACGTCGAGCCAACATCTTAAACCAACGTCATTTCATTCATTCATTTTCAACCGCTTTCCTATGACCGGGTCGCGGGGGCAGCAGTCTTAGGAGAGAACCCCAAACTCCCCTCTCCCCAGACATTTCCTCCAGCTTCTCCGGGGGGATCTCGAGGCGTTCCCAGGCCAGCCGAAAGACATAGTCCCTCCAGCGTGTCCTGGATCTTCCCAGAGGCCTCCTCCTGGTGGAACATGCCTGGAACACATCCCTAGGTAGGCGTCCAAGAGGCATCCAAAACAGATGCCCGAGCCACCTCAGCTGACTTCTCTCGATGTGGAGGAGCAGCGGCTCTACTCCAGAGCTCCTCCCGGGTGACAGAGCTCCTCACCCTATCTATAAGGGTGCACCCTGCCACCCTGCGAAGGAAACTCCTTTCGGACGCTTGTATCTGAGATCTTGTCCTTTCGGTGATGACCTCATGAGTTCATGACCATAGGTGAAAGTAGGAACGTAGATTGACCGGTAAATCGAGAGCTTTGCCTTTCGGCTCAGCTCCTTCTTTACCACAACAGACCGGCAATTTGACCACATTACTGCTGCCGCTGCACCAATCCGCCTGCCAATCTCACGTTCCATCTTTCCCTCACTTTTGAAAAAAACCCCAAGATATTTGAACCCCTCCACCTGGACTTTCCTCCAACCTGGATATGGCAAACCACCTTTTTCCGGTGGAGCACCATGGAGGTGCTGATTTTCATCCCAGCCATGCCACACTCCATGTTCGATGAAGCCAACAGAACAACATCATATTGACGTCAAATACTGACATTTATTCGTCAGGTATGGCCACCAAAATCCAACATCTGTTAGATGTCATAGTGGTAACGTTCACACAACGTCAATCCGTAACATCATTAGACATTGATAATTGGTTGATTTTAGGTTGGACATTGATGTCGACCTGATGTTGGATTCTGACGTCAACCCGATTTTCATTTCCAAACAAAATGCAATCTCCCACGACATGGGGGTACAATGTCAATCTGACGTCATGTTGACGTCCTGTGCCTGCTGGGTTAATGTGCACCAAACACTTGGAGTAAAACTGAAAAAAAGAGTCTTAGTCCACTTTTGAACCAACTCTGATGCAGCTCAAGTGAAATATGAATACCTTTAAGTCCATGTCCACATGTACACAGGTACTTTTATAAACTGAGTTCCCTGCTTTTCTTTTTAAAAGAATCGTCCACATGAAAACGCACTGAGATGCATGTTAAAGGCACGCCAAACCAACAGGTTGCGATTTAAAAGCCTTTTATGCCGGGTTCGAGTATTTAATTAAGCATTTAAGTATTAAGGAAGTAAATATTTTTGCTAGTGAATTGCATAAAAATCAATGCAAACGTGAGAACAGAGGTGGATTACCATGCCGTGGTGTGAACGACACATAATAGCCTATGCCAAGGGTGTCAAACTGCCCTGCACAGTTTATTTCCAACCCTGCTTCAATACACATACCTGTAGGTTTCAAACAAGCCTGGACTCAATTAGTTTGATCAGGTGTGTTTAATTAGGGTTGGACCTAAACTGTGCAGAGCTGCAACCCTCCAGGAACTGAGTTTGACACCTGTGGCCTATGCGATGTGTTTGCCGTGAATGTCTGGAATTTGCCTCATTCGTGTCTCCCAGCCATACTGGCCAATCAGAAACGAGAAAACAGAGTGCACGGTGATATCATGAGGTGAATTCACACAATGACACTGTACCCAGAGTTTCGAAAAATCTTCACCCCGGCTGGAGTTTTTAGAAAGTTTACTCATGTGCGCGTGGACAGGGCCTAAGAAGAATGAGAAAAATACCTGTTTGTTTGTTTGTTTGATTTTTTTCTAGCGATGTCGGCAGATACAATATAAATGCAGATGTGGGAAACATGTCTTCTTACAGCATGATATTTGTGCGTGTCTGTACGAAGGAATTCCTGTCACTGTTTTCAAACTTTTTACAAGCTAACATGTGTGCACAGTAATGCATTTAGCCCTATGCATCATTTTGGATGTTCTGTAAAGTCAGTTGCAAAATATGTCATAAAAGACAATTATTTTATTTATTTATTGTTTGACTGGTTGTAATTTTAGGTTAGTGGGCTTGACAAACCCCAAAAAATAAATATAGCATCTATCCTCACTTTTAGGATGTGCAGTGACCAGAGTGTTAATCTAAATTGACCCTACAAGAAGAGGAATTGACTCAATTACAACAGTTAAAGAATTTCAATACTCAACTGCAGTTTATAGTATGTAGTCTCTTTATATGTTAATTTAAATTAAATATAGGTAATTAAACACATAAAATATATATACTTTCTGTTTGTCTGGCTGGCTATAAATTCTGAAACTTTACTATTTTTACCAAACAAGATTTGTTCATTTGAATGAAGCTATTATTTAATTTAGTATTGAAATACCTTTCTTTTAACTAAAGGTTAATGCAGATGTATGACTATGATCATTTTCCCCAGACCTAGACTTCCCCAGAAGATCCCACTTCAAGAACACCAGAAGTGTTGTGAAATACTAAATACTAACTGGTTCTGTAAATTAGGCATCAATATGTCAATCAATATTCCCCTGAATTAAATCAAAATTGTATCACAGAATGTTTTGAAGTATCAACATAGATTGTATTGCTGGCTAAGAGTACCAGTATCATTGTATTGTGATGAGACCTCCGATTTACACCTCTAGTACAATTACAGTAGGCTGAGCCCTGGATGTCATTTTAATCTAGTACCGCTTCTACCGCAACAAAGGCAGTGTAGATTTGTCATGGTTTGATAAAGTCAGCTTTAACATCCCAGTACATTTCACTGAACCAGTAAAATATTGAGCAACAGAGGCCTGCAACACTACTGCTTTTGTCATTTTCTCCAATCTGTTTTTGCACTAAGGCCACAACCTTTGACTTATCCTGCACATCTGTTCAAGCAAAAATAAAAATACAGGATGCAATTGCCTGAACATCTGGAAAAAAGCTGCTTGACTCATCTTATTTGTCTTCTACATCAAACACAATTCAATCCAATCTCTATAAGTCCGAGGGTTGGACTGGAGATGTTCATAATGCAGCAAAGATCAATTCCAGGGAGTGGAAATACTAATTCTGCAGCATTGTGTTCCTCGGTTTCCCTTCCCATATGAAGTCCAGCATCCCCGTCCTGATATTGCTGTGCTGTTTGGAACGATGATGGACAATCTTGATGTCATACCATAAAATATAGATGAGATGATGTAAACTATGTTGTAAAAAACACACCCTGGAGGATACAAACAAGCAGCAGGGGTGCTGGAGCACAGCCAATATGTGTTTCATCTGCAGTGAGACTATTAAATACTATGACAGAGAGGACTAGCATTCATATTCAGTCAGGGTTCTACATATCAACGGTTTTATGATTGCCTGTCTGGCTTTTTGCAAAGGCTCCCAGCCATGTTCTGTACAGCAGTGAAGAAGAATACACTAAGATCTGTCCTCACAGAGGATCCTGTAACAGGGAATACTCGAAAAAAAAAAAATCTTGACCTAACACACCCATAAGGATGCATTGCATTGATCAGAAAGTTGACAGACTTTTATATTGTTAGAAACCAAAAAAAATGGTCATATTTTAAGCTTTTCATTTCAAAAACTACAGTTTTCGTCAAAAAATTAGATGGCACATTATAAAGTATAGGCGTCACGGTGGCGCAGTGGGTAGCACTGTCGCCTTACAGCAAAAAGGTCGCTGGTTCGAGTCCTGACTGTCAGTTGGCATTTCTGTGTGAAGTTTGCATGTTCTCCCCATGTTCGCATGGGTTTCCTCCAGGTGCTCCAGTTTCCCCCACAGTCCAAAGACCTGCACTACAGTATAGGTGAATTGAATAAGCTAAACTGACCATAGTCTATGAGTGTAAAATAGTGTGTAAGGGTGTTTCCCAGTGTTGAGTTGCATCTGATAGGCCATCCACTGCATGAAACACACTGTATGGTGGGTAAATTGGCAGTTCATACTGCTGTGGCGACCCCTGATAAATAAAGGGACTAAGCCGAAAAGAAAATGAATCAATGAATTATAAAGTATAGCAATTTCATTCATTTTCTTTTTGTCTTAGTCCCTTTATTAATCAGAGGTCGCCACAGTGGAATGAACCACCAACTTATCCAGTATATATGCTTTTACGCAGCAGATGCCCTTCAAGCTACAACCCAACACTGGGAAACACCCATACACCCGGAGGAAACTCACGTGAACACTGGGAAAACATGCAAAGTTCACACAGAAATGCCAAGCGACCTTCTTGCTGTGAGGCGATCGTGCTACCCACTATGCCACCGTGACGCCAGTATAGCAATTTATTACAAGAAATTATAATACAAAATGTATTACTGAAAAATGAAAAAAAATTATAAATAAAGAAGTTTGCCATTACAGGAATAAACTACCTTTTGAAATATATTCAAATAAACACTAATGATATTACACAACAGTTTTTTCCTTTTCATTTAAATAAATGTAGCTTTATATAAGGGATAAGAGACTATGTTTATTGATTTATTTTCTAGCAAAGTATTGTATTATGTATGTGTGTTCGTGTTGTGTGACTTAAACGGAAATCTAGTCAGACTAAGTTGATCATTCAGTTGCTTCCATGAAATTTTTTTGGAATGAGAAAAGTAATTGGTTACTGAAATAAATGGCAGGCACAAATGATTACAGCAAGGTTTTGATGACACTATTCTAGTTTGATATGCATTCTGATATTTCTCAAAGTTCCTGATAACTTTTGCTAGAGGGAAAACGGGGTTATATCCTGAATTTGAATTCAAGTATCAAACGAAGAGAGGTTTGAGGTTTGTTTAAGGTAAGGGATGGGTCAATGGTGTAATTCTAAATGTATTTACAGAAATTAATTACAGACATAATTCCAAGCATTTTCTTTTTACAAATATTAGTAATATATGAAAACATGCATGTACATAGAGTGGGAGTGAACATTTAGTTAAACTCTTTGAGAATTGCACATTCTGTGTCATCCACAACAACAACAACAACAACACTTTAGTGTTTTTTATTATAGAAAAATGTAAAATAGGGGAAATAAAAACAAGTAACACATGACAAATAAAATAAAGGATTCTTCAATATGACTTAAATGTACAAATACTGTACATTAGAAAGGTACTGGAGAAATACATTCATTTAGAAAATTATTTTTAGCTGGGAATGGGGCTGTCAATGTTTACAAATGAAATTGGATTTGTCTGTTTTCATATTTTTTTTCTCAAGTATAAAATATTTCCAAACCCATGATTTGCATCAAACAGCAATGATCATATGCATTATCCTAAACATTTTTAAGCGTTTGTTTCACATCAGATCAGAGTGCTTGTAAACTTCACTTTGCTTTGATTTTCCTTTCACATAAAATCAGTCAGAAGGGTTTCACTGGCAACCAAGAAAGTCAGGAAAAACTAGGACGTTTTGTTACAAAATGTTCACAAGTTAAGAATAAAAGTGAACATTTAGTTTAAGTCTTTGAGAATTGCACATTCGGTATCATCCACAACAACAACAACAACAACAACAACAACAACAACAACAACAAAAAAAAAAAAACACTTTATCATCCACAACAACAACAACAATAACAAAAAAAACACTTTAGTATTTTTTATTATAGAAAAAAAAGGGAAATTTAAAACAAGTAACATATGACAAATAAATATAAAGGATATGTGTTGAATGCCTTAAATGTACAAAATCTTTTCAAAATGACAAAACTGATGTACTGAAAAAATACATTCGTTTAGAAAAATAATTTTTTTAGCTGTGAAGGGGGCTGTCAATGTTTACAAATGAAATTGGATTTGTCTGTTTATCGGTTTGTATTTTCTCAAATATAAAATATTTCCAAACTCATGACTTGCATCAAACAGCAATAATGATATACAGCTCTTTCTACATGATCCTAATCATTTTTAAGCGTTTGTTTCACATCAGAGTGCTTGTAAACTTCACTTTGCTTTGATTTTCCTTTCACATAAAATCAGTCTCCAGTCAGTCTTCACTGGCAACCAAGTAAGTCAGGGTATAGAGTATAATATATATAAACATTGTTAGCTAGTAGCTACATTATTCTGATGCATCTGGATATACTAGACTTGTTATTTATTTGTTATAATATTTACTGGAGAAAATATTTATATTTACTGTATGCTGTATACATGATGATACAATATTAGGTTTGTTTTTAATAACTTTCAGCAAAAAAGAATGGAATAAATGAAAGCTGTTAGAATTTGAGTTGTTGGAAAGTATGTATAAGGTGTCATTTATAAGTTCTGTGTTAAAGCTTATAATACTGCAACACCAATTAAATCCTTTCAAACAACAAAATTATTGGTCATAAGTAGGGCCAGACGGAATCTGCGAATGTTTTTTGCTATTTCTGCTGAGAATTTTGGTAAAAATCTGCGGATTTCTGCAGAATTATTTTAGGAGTATCATAACTAAAACCTTAAAATGTAAAATAAAAAATAACATCTTTTTAACTTTTATTTAAATTTTAAAATGCAAATCCAATTAGATTAACTGTAAATGGTTAACTGTAAGTAAACAAACAGAATTAATGATGGGCTTAAAATCTGCAGAAAATCTGCGTAATTCTGCGCGCGCAGATTCTGTGTGGGCCTAGTTATAAGGAAAGTTTTAAATTTGAAATTTCTAAAATTTTCCAATTTTTTTTTTTTTTTTACAGCACTTCAAGTCAAGCCATTTAAAAAAAAAAGAAAAACAGTACATTTTTTTAAATAGTTTTATCATAATGCGTGCAATAGAGGCTTAATGTACAAATCCTTTTCAAAATGACAAAACTGATGTACTGAAGAAATACGTTTAGAAAAATTATTTTTAGCTGCGAATCGCTTGTTTCACATCAGATCAGAGTGCTTGTAAACTTCACTTTGCTTTGATTTTCCTTTCACATAAAATCAGTCAGAAGAGTTTCACTGGCAACCAAGTAAGTCAGGAAAAACTAGGACGCTTTGTTACAAACGGTTCACAAGTTAAGAATAAAAGTGAATAATAGATGACAATTCTTTTATATAACCCTTTAGAGAGTATAAAATTCTAATTTTCCCCATTGGATTGTTAGTAAAATCTGCAGAATAGCATGTTATAAATATCACAATATCTTATATTGCACAAAACAAATATTTTCTGAAATTCAATCCATTAAGATGCACAGTGGCTCAGTGGTTAGCACTGTTGCCTTACAGCAAGAAGGTCACTGGTTCAAGTCCCGGCTGTGCCAGTTGGAATTTCTGTGTGGAGTCTGCATGTTTTCCTCGTGTTGGCCTGGGTTTCCTCCGGGTGCTCTGGTTTCCCTCAAGTTCAAAGACATGTGCTATAGGTAAATTGAATGAACTAAATTGGCCGTAGTGTATGTGTGAATGCAAGAGTGTATGGGTGTTTCCTAGTACTGGGTTGCGGTTGGAAGGGCATCCACTGCGTAAAACAAATGCCGGAGTAGTTGGCGGTTCATTCTGCTGTGGTGCCCCCTGATAAATAAGGGACTAAGCCAAAGGAAAATGAATGAATTATTCTTTTCAAATGTTTAAATGCTCTTCATTTTTCATATGTTGATTCCTTGAGCATCATAAATGCAGTTTTTGTGATAGTTGTGTATTATTTTATGACTTGTTTTAAGAACTTAACTCCACAGTATAATGGATTTAAATTCCTAGCATGCTCCGCACCTTCGTTATTCTCCACTTTGTCCATATGAAGTTTCAGTCTGCTGCTCAACAGCTGAGAGACTCCTGCACAACTACAACAAAAGGCTGCAAATGATCATTAGGGAAGAAACATACTGTAGGTATATGAACATTTGAAAAGTATAATTTGTGAAAATTCTGTTCATTTGGAATAAATTTAAATATCTGATATTCAAGATTGTTACGGTAGTACTTAAAATATGTTAAACATCTTTTGCAAGGAGACTGTAAATCAACGAGAAAGATAGAAATAGCCACACTAATGAGCAAAACTTTAAATAAGCAGCAGGACACATTTTATAAATGCTGATTATCTTTACCTGAACTGTACAACACTGTAGCATAACCTCCACTTCGTTTCTATTTTAGGCTTCCAGCAGGTGAAGACACTTTTTTCCATGGGTAGGCAGACAGATAACTGCTGAAGAAGAGATTTGTCATCACAGCACATTGAGTTCATGATTTATTATTTTAAATAAAATTGTGGAGGAATGATGATTGGGGCTTTATTTCCAAATAATTTGACCCATACTTTTGTAGTAAGTGTTTTCCCTCAGGGGACATGAACCCACCTCGCCTGTCTCAGCAGGGTGTTTTCACACCTCTAGTTTGAAAAAGTCAGGAAAGTGGGTGAGTCCAGCTTTGTTTAGGTGGGAGTGCCGAGAGGCGAAAGAGGGAAGGGTTTGCATGAAAAGGGGAGTTTCATTACGTGCACTACAGCTGATTTTCAAACCGGCAACACAAACACAGACGCAGGGGAGATAGACAGTGATTCGGAGAGCAGCATATGTGAGAGCTGTGTGGAAGTGGAGGATTTTCAGTCCATAATATTGTAGTGATATTACTGTAAACTTAGTAACTAAGTCATTTTGACTAAGGAATGTCTTTTAAAACTGAAAGAGTACTGCTGATGATACTAACTTTGCCATTTGAATAAGCATAAACAAAGAACATTGATCACACACTTACCAAATCCGTAGAGACAGGACAATCAACACCAACTAGAACCATGTCTTTTTTTAAAAGAAGCTCTCGGGTAAAAAATTTTTTTTCTCTTCTAACATATTGTTGTCGCGTGTTAGCAGACCACTGTAATCCACACATGTGAGTCCACACACTGCGCTCTCATAGCGGGGAAATGGAAACAAAACCTTCGTTGTGGCACATGTCTTTGAACAATTCTTCTTCAACTACTTGTTTGAATTACAGTTGGCAACACAACATGGCGTCTCTCTGAACACTGTAACAGCTAAAAGGAGTCTTCGAAGCTTTATGATTCATATTAATGAAGTTGTATCTCGTTCACAATAGAGCGCGCCGATTGGTTTCAAACCAAGTCTTTTTCATGAATTAATGAACAGATGTGCTGAAAACTCAATGACGTGACTTTGTAACGGCCGGTACAGACAGCCAATCTCCACACTGGAATTTACAGAAGGATTTCTTTTTAAACTGGAAGAATGAATTTGCTCTAAACAATGCAAAAACAACCAATTATGCCTTCTTAGTGAAATATATGTGTCCTAATAGTGTTTTTAGCAATGTATATGTATAGCAATATATATATGTATATATATATATATATATATATATATATATATATATATATATATATATATATATATATATATATATATATATACAGTATAAATAAATATGACAGTCAACATCTCAAAAATGCGTTTTGGTGTTTTGTGACCCTTTAACATTCAGCCAGCAGATTTCTCTTTAAACAGCACTATAGCTGAACCCATTTTTTCAGCTTTTATTAATCTGACAGTTTCTCAGCTCACATGGCCAGTGGCTGGACATTTCAAAGTGAATATACCGAAGCATATTCTCTTGTTGACATACAGTTTCATGAATATTGTGTATTATTTTCTGTGGGATAAAGGTAATGCACTCTTAAAAATAAAGCATCTTCATTGACTTTGATAGTTCTGTAAAGAACCAAGAAGATGGTTCCAGTTTGAAAATCACCTTTTGGTTCTGCCTGGCATTTTTATTTTGCAGTGTTGTTGTTTTCTTTCTTTTTTTCTTTCTTTAATTTTTCTGTTTCTTACACAAACTAATGGCTTCATTTTATAATAGCTCAAAGTATTGTCTTGAGTCATAAGTATTAATTTTGTTTTGCCTGTATGCGTGTATGTTTTTATAACTCTCAATGTGTCAGTAGTTGTTGACTTGCATTTATAATTCATTAGGATGCAGTTTAAAAAAAAACATCTAATGTTCATTAATTTTCCTTCGGCTTATTCCCTTTATTCATTAGGGGTTGCCACTGCAGAATGAACCATCAACTTATCCAGCATATGTTTTACACAGCGGATGCCCTTTCAGCTGCAACCCAATATTGGGAAACATCCATACACTTTCATTCACAAACATACACTAGGACCAATTTAGTTAACACAGGGAGAACATGCAAACTCCACACAGAAATGCCAACTGAATCAACCGGGACTCGAACCAATGACCTTCTTGCTGTGAGGCAACAGTGCTAACCGCTGAGCCACTGTGTCACCAAATATGTAATGTTCTACTGTATAAATACACACACACCTTGGATAGGCTGAGGGTAAATAAAAAACAGCGTATTTAGCATATAGCCTACTCTAGAACAGCATATTTAGCATATACTGTATTATCATAAGGGTAATCACGGTGGCGCAGTGGGTAGCACGAATGTCTCACAGCAAGAAGGTCGCTGGTGTCAGCCTCGGCTGGGTCAGTTGGCATTTCTATGTGGAGTTTGCATGTTCTTCCTATGTTCGCGTGGATTTCCTCCGGGTGCTCCGGTTTCCCCCACAAGTCCAAAGACATGAGCTATAGGTGAATTGGGTAAGCTAAATTGTTAGTAGTGTATGTGTGTGAATGAGTGTTTCCCAGTGATTGGTTGCAGCTGGAAGGGCATCCGCTTATGCTGGATATGTTGGCGGTTCATTCTGCTGTGGTGACCCCAGATTAATAAAGGAACTAAGCCGAAAAGAATAAATGAATGTATTATCATAAATGATTGTGGTGGGTTGAATATACCATTAAGATTAGCCTATTTGGACGCTGAGCTAGTTTTTTGAAGGAAGTTATGATGTAAATAACATATATCATGATATAAATGACATGAAACAACGATTATTCAATCCATATGGTTTACAGCCAAATTCGAAACATCAAAACAAGAACCAGACGACTCAAGTTCAACCATCTAAATGTAGGTAGTGTGTAATATTTTGCCTTTGATTTTCAGTCACAGATGGCCCGATTAACCCCCAGCGCTGTCTGCATTAGCATGACCTCAGACGAGTTCCTGAGCCGTACAATCATAGAAGGAATCGAACAAAGCTGGACTTGTGGGAGGCGGCAGAGGAAAGAAAAGCCTGCGGCGCGTTTCCACACGGAGCAGCTGATGATGTCATCACGGAGATTCTCCCGTCGAGGAACGACGGTGAGGGGAAAGTTTATTAAAACAACCGTGAGGGGAGGGGAGAAAGGAGTTGGAGAAGGAGGACTCCCAGGCTAAAAACTTTATCCACGCACAGAAGACTCTGGAAGCTTTTTCAGCAAACTGGATTACACAAAGAACATTTTTCTGTGGATTAATGTTGCCATAATTCGCTGGATTAACGACCACAGAAGGTAAAGTTATGTTCTCTTTGGTCCTGTCAAGCTGCGTGAATTCTTGCAAATTCCCCGAAGATAGTTTAGTCGGTTATCTTTAGTTATTTAATGAAAGAGTACATTTAATCCTGCTGGATATAACGTGATTTATTAATCGATATACTCTATGGATATAAGCAGGCGTTTAATGCTTTTTGGATGCATATCAAATTAATGCTGCGTTCTGTATATCGTGGTGTAATTGATTTACTTCATCATTCAAGTGCTTATTTTTCACTGCAGTTTTAATTATAATTTTTAATGCGGCACGTGCTGTCTGATTTAGCGTGCATGATGCAGCTAGTCCAGCGGTTTTTCCTCTTGTACTCTTTATTGCACTTTTTTACCACTTTGGTTTGTGGTAAAAACTTTTTGACTTGTTGCCCTAATCCTGGCCCCCCAGCGGCAGAGCGACACAGCGCGCGCGCTTAATGTTCAGCTGCGCTTTTTTAATGCACACGAATTTAACATTTTTAATTCATTTAGCAGACGATTTATTTCAAGCGTTGTAGAAATGCAAACGAGGAATACCAGAAGGCATTCATCATGTCAATAAAGAAGTTTATTTTTTAAGTTTTAGACGTGGTTTTGAACAGAATAGCCTGTATTTATTATAATTAGGTAGGGAAACAATATGAAGAATGTTCTTTCGTAATGAATGAATGAGTGAATGTGTATGTGTGTGTGCGTGTGTATATATATATATGCATACAGTTGAAGTCAGAATTATTAAACCCTCTGAATTATTAGCCCCCCCCCCAACAATTTCTGTTTAACGAAGAGCATATTTCTTTCGACGCATTTCTAAACATTGTAATTTTAATAACTCATTTCTAATTGATTTAATTTATCTTTGCCATGATGACAGTAAATAATATTTTACTAGATATTTTTCAAGGCACTTCTATTCAGCTTAAAGTGACATTTAGACATTTAAAGGCTTAACTAGGTTAATTGGGTTAACTAGGCAGGATAGGGTAGTTAGGCACGTTAAGATGGTTTGTTCTGTAGACTATTGGAAAAAAAATAGCTATTTAAAAATTAAAAATGTTTTTTAAAAATTTAAAATCTGCTTTTATTGTAGTCGAAATAAAACAAATAAGTCTTTCTCCAGAAGAAAAACTATTATCAGACTTACTGTGAAAATGTTATATATTCTGTACACGACACTGAGAAATATTTCACTATGATCTGTATTTTAAATATTAATGTTAATAATTAAAATAATAGATAATATAATATACATTTGACCACCCTTATAATGGTACAAACCATTGTTAATGCATAATTGCGCCAATCAGTCTATTCCTGAAAAAAGTCTGAAAGTGGCAGATCTAGAGCACCAATTAGGCATTGTGTTCACAAGACTTTTTCTTGTAAAATAGGTGTTTGTATCTATATTTAGCCTGAAACCTACAGTAACATCTGAAATAGCTAATCAGAGAATACTGTAGTTCAGAATACACTAAATATCCCTCAAAATGCTGAAAATTTAAATACGTTTTATTAAAAAACTAGATTTAATTAAAAATAAATTCATAAATGACCGAAGCATGTATTACACAAACTAACTAACAAACTAACTTAAAGTCAGAGGTGTTGGAGACAGAATGAGAGCTGATTTTTCCCATCGCACATCTGGACAAGCTGCGTGTCACAATGAAGGTTGGAAAATGATCACATCTCTGCTCTGTGTGTGCAGAACGGGATGTGTGGCAGCATCTGCAGCTATAAAATGCCACTTTTCTCTCAATTTTAATGTTTAGAAATGCATTTCTTGGAAGTGTGTTCATACTGTACTTGGCAGTCGTTCATTTTCCTTCGGCTTAGTCCCTGATTGCCGGAATGAACCGCCAACTACTCTGGCATATTTTTAATACAACGGATGCGCTTCCAGCCACAACCCAGTACTGGGAAACACCCATACACTCTTTCATTCACACACACAATCATGTATTACAGCCAATTTAGTTTATTCAATTCACCTATACCATTCCATGTCTTTGTACAGTGGGGGAAACCAGAGGAAAACCACGCAAGCATATTTGGGACAATTAAAACAAACTCTGGTGCAACTATTCTGTTAGTGCAGTTAATCTGAATAAATTGTGCTATTAATCGAAACCGAATCCCAATCGCAATTTGAAACGTTGCGATTAGTTAATCGCAAGAGGCTGCAATATAAAAAGTATATGTACAGAATATATGTAAACAAGAATAAAAAATAACATCTGAGGTGAAGTGCTTCAAAAACCAGTCCGCTATGCTTCAGAAAGGCATTGCAGACATGGTATCGGTTGTCATGAACTATATGCCACATTACATGAGAAGAAACTATTGAATCTTGTGTCACGACGTCCATTTGTCACTTACGACCCTACGTCAAGGAAATCGTGGCAAAATCGTGTGATCTGACCGAGGCTTTATAACTAGCCAATTGAGTGAGCACACTTTTGTTCTGCCCAATCAGAATTGCGCAACTGAACTACGCCCACAAAAAAAAAAAAACAGGAAAGTGCTGACAAGTGGGATGATGGCGTCTGCTGCCTCAGAAGCATTAATAGACAAATTAATATAACAAAAAAAAACAGCATTTGGAATATGAGAATTTTTAAGTCACAGACACCGAACAAAAACAGGTATATTTTAAGAGCTGTTGCAGAATTGTTGCCATGGCTTACAGATTAATGCGCTGAAGCTTAAATTAAATTAAAATCATCTTGAAGTTTAAATTTAATCGTAAATCAAATCGCAATTTCTGTCCAAAAAATCGCAATTAGATATTTTCACTAAATCATACAGCCCTAATGTGAACATTGGCATCCAATCACTGATGGACACCAAACAAGTGGACTGAGACTCCAGGAAAGACCATGGTCCGCTTCTCAACAGTTTTTGATTTTGAACATTAATATATATGCAGCATGGACCAAAGATATAAACAAAACAGGATGATGAGGTGTGACAAGATGACACTCGAAAACAGAATGCTCAAGGAAAATGTTTTTTTGGGGGCAAATCAAACTTGCCTATTTATTACAGGCTTCTTAAATGTGTCTCAATGCAGTAGATCCTTGTATATATGCAACAGTTGAATTCCGGCCACTGTTTTGGCTTCTTTCCATATTTGTAAACTATCTGTAGGTTCTCAACCAGTAAAAATAACACGCCATTATTACAGACATATTATAAGCCCATTCAGCCCAGCTCACACCATTATTTTGGATGTTTAACAAAATATCCAGCTAAAACACAATAATATATAAATAAATGTTTTTTTTTTGGAGTGAATGGTGAATGGTGGCTCAATGGTTAGCACTGTCACCTCACAGCAAGAAGGTTGCTGGTTTGAGTCTCGGCTGGGTCAGTTGGCATTTCTGTGTGGAGTTTGCATGTTCTCTCTGTGTTTGTGTGAGTTTCCTCCTGGTGCTCCAGTTTCCCCCAGACAAAGACATGTGCTATAGGTAGGGATGCAACGATTATTGATTTTAGTTGTACGATTATAGTCTGAGAAATAATCTCGGTTTCACGGTTATCACCATTATTATGCATTTATTAATTTCAAAACACTACCTATTTAGAAAAATCACATGAAAACTCCTTATATTTAAAGTGTTATTTTTTGCTGCTCAGTAACCCATTAATACAGCACAAAATAATATTAAAAACAAACAATAGTCCATTTCTCTCTTTGTGCTTAAAAATGAGTAAAATTTTTGACATTTGAACATACATAATTTTTACACTGTAAATAAATGACAGAACAATTAATAAAAAAAAAATAGCCTAATGCAGGGCTTGAAATTAACTTTTTTACTTGGTAGCACTGGTGCTCCCAACTTCAAATATTTTAGGAGCACCCACCAAAAATAAATGAGCTCCACTGCAAATTGTATATTAACAGATTTATTATATTTGAAAACAACATCAATTAGGACTAACAATAACCAGAAACAACTATCTAGTTCTGTTATGACTTATTTATATTTGTGCAATAATTCCAAAATGAGTGTCCAATAATTATAAAATATTAATGATGACGATGATGACAATAATACTAACAATGAATTACATTATCATGCTGCCTTGAATGTGCTTGAAAAAGTCCTACTGTTACTTTATGAGAAAAAAAATCTATGGTTTGCATCAAACAAAAATGAAGCATTGCAGTAAGAAAAATGCATTTTGCACTATTGTTTTTATACACGTCAATATAATAACCAGAAAGATCGAACAAAAGAAAGAAGAAAAGTCTCACTTCCACTACTCTTTAAAGGTTTTGGTTTCGGTTTGTGTCATTTTAAGTGTTCAGTCTCGTTATGCACTGATTTACATTTTGCTGTGTTTGCGGAAAAAAAACAGGATTCTCGCGATGAGAACTTCAGCCGTTTGCAGTTCCTGCGGTCACAAAAGCCCCATCTCAACTAGTGCGCCTGAAAAGCGTGAGCGCGTATAACTTTGTTTAGTTACTGCAGTTTTGTTCTGTGCAGAAACGTGGTGTTGAGAAGCCTTTACGATTAATTAAGCGTGATGAATTAAAGCGCGGTTAATAGTGAAACCAGTTAATCATTACATCCCTAGCTATGGGTGTTTCCCAGTACTGGGTTGCAGCTGGAAGGGTATCCGCTGTGTAATACATATGCTGGATAAGTTGGCAGTTCATTCGCTGTGGCGACCCCTGATGAATAATAGGACTAAGCCGAAAGCAAAATGAATGAATAAATGTTTGTTTGTCCAGAACAAACAATCCAAAAAGACAAGTGTGAACACCCCCTTAAGGACAGTTTTTAATGCAACCCCCTTTATATTTACATTGGATACAGACCCTAATTCATTTATGATCTCTTTTAAAACTTTAAAAACTCAGCACACTCTCTTCCTTGGGTACACAGGAGTGTTTTTTTCCCCCCAAATAAACCCGTGGGAGTGGAAAAATGCATGGTTTATCTGATGATAAAACCATCTGCTGCTAATGCAGGGGGAGACAAGGTGAAGAGACATTTGCAAAGAAATACATGGACACAGACTATTCCCATTTGCCAGATTTGTCACAGATTCCCATCAAGAATTAAACTTGGTTTTAACAAACCAACATTCAAACAAACCAGCTCCAGCCTTGAGTGAAAAGAAAGACATCAGAAGAAAAAAAAAACAAAGATAAATGCTCCTTTGGAAAAGAATGATTGCAAAACAGCTGTAATTGAAGGTTAAACAGTGCTGCAGACATGATTACAAATGCCACAGACCCGATTATAAATCTCTCTGGATTGCTCTCCGCTAGTGTTTGATGTGTCTCTCGGGTTCTCAGGTATAGCTGTAACCAAACGCTCTGTTCTTTCTGGAACGTTGGGTATATGCATGCATCCACACTGCAAAAAGTATTTTCTTACTTAGAGTTTTTAGTAACACTTTACAATAAGGTTGAATTAGTTGATCTCACTTCATGCATTTACTAACATGAACAAACAATGAGCAACACATGTATTACAGTATTTGTTCATGTTTGATAAAGTTAATTTATTCATTGTGTTCATGTTAACTCACGGTGGATTAACTAATGTTAACAAGCATGAGTTTGGGTGTTCATAATGGATTAGCAAATGTTGAACTATGATTAATAAATGCTGGACAAGTAGTGTTCATAATTAGTTTACATTAGTAAATACATTAAAGTATTTAGAAATTTTTGGTCTAATTTCTAGTCCAAATGTCTAAAAATTCTTTAATCAACAAGCATTCTAGAAGCAACAAAACATATTATTTTGTTTTCAGTAATAATAATTCAAACATTTTTTAAGAGGAAGAGTTTTCCCCTTAAAATAAGCTAAATTATCTGCCCATGGGGTAAGGACCATAATCTTGTTTTTGGTTTGAAAAAAATTTACTTTATTTACACTGTAGAAAGCAATCAGATGAGTTTACTTTTAAAAAAATAAACTCATTCGTTCATTCATTTTCCTTTGGCTTAGTCCCTTTATTCATCAGCGGTCGCCACAGCGGAATGAACCTCCAACTTTTTCAGCATATGTTTTACATAGCGAATGCCCTTCCAGCTGCAACCCAGTACTGGAAAACACCCATACACTCTCATTCACACTCATACACTACTGACAATTTAGTTTATACAATTCATATAACGCATGTCTTTGGACTGTGGGGGAAACCGGAGCACCCGGCGGAAACCCACGCCAACACGGGGAGAACATGCAAACTCCACATAGAAATGCCAACTGACCCAGCCGGGACTCCGAACCAGCGACCTTCTTGCTGTGAGTCGACAGTGCTAACCACTGAGCCATCATGTCACCTCTAGAGTAAACTCATTGCCTTATAATTATTAAGCAAACAAATAGGGATGCTCCTATCAGGATTTTTGCAGCATAAAGCACATTTTAACAAGTATGCTACTTAAGTGTAGATCTCTCCTTACCTAAGAGAATACAGAAAGGATGTTGGATATAAACATGTCTCTTATAACCATCTAGTGTGAACATGGTCAGAAGCAGCTTTACAGAAAATAATATTAAACAAATAAAAAAAAATGTAAGAAATACGACTAATAATGCAATTTGTAAACATTGCAAATGATGGAAGAATAATTCAACATGTCTCAATCAATAAAAAGTTTTGATGCATAAGAAGTTAAAATTTTGATGCATAAAAAATATTTGATGCATAAGAAGTTAAAATGTAGGGGTGTCAAAATTAATCGTTTCTTCGGTGCACCGCGATGCAGACAACTCGGTATCGGTTCAGTAATAATCATAAACGGTTATTATACTGACGTCATTTATCTCACATGCGCTATGTCGCCGTAGCTTACTATGGCGAGGGAGGCGAGCCGCGAGTATTTACCACGCTATACGAAAAACTCAGAAACTGTGCACAATTTCACTGCGTGTGTGTTTGCTGAACTCTGTTTCACTGACACTTACAGCAAAAGCCCCTATTTCACGGCGATTAAGAGAATGAAAGTAAACTCCCATTTCTCTCTCTCTGTCTCACTGTGGCCCATGAGTGCATCTGTGAAGAGCACCAGCGTGTAAGAGCCAATCGCAGCCCTTTCTGTTGAGCGCTTGATCAATCAAAGGGGGGTAAGAAATAACTTGGTAGACAAGGCTCAGAAAGCGAGCGCTATATTTATATTTGTTTATTTGCTATAGACTATTTCAATGTGGTCATGTCATTGGCCCATGAACATTTCCTGCTTGACGTTAAACTATTTCCTAACTGTAACAAGAGGCAATTCAATCATAACTTGATTTTAAATCAGCCGTCATAACACTATTTATCAATATGTGGACCTTTTTGGATTCTCAGAAGCAATGGAAATTAAAAAATGTAAAACAGGAAATACGTTAGGACCATTGTTTTTGTTTACATCCCTCAAAATGGTCTATAAATGCTCGTGTTGTTAAAAGGTACAGTTTATATATACGACTGTTTGTATTAAAGGACAAAATTGTTTTACAAATATATAAATATATTTATACATTTTAATACAAGAATTGTTGTGCTGTGAAGAAAATATAAAACTGTATGGAAAGCATGGTCAATGCACCGTGATGCACCGAGATATCGAATTGAACCGAATCGATGGCATGATAATCGTAACCGAACCGAACCGTGAGACCAGTGTAGGTTCACACCTCTATTAAAATGCACACCTGTATATCCATATACTTCTTTACTAAAAGGAAGTAGGCCTATAAATTATATATTTTACCTGCTGTGTTGGGAGCCCAGCGATCGCTCACATATCAGTTACCTCATCACGTGTTTTAACGCTGCTGATGTGTAATATACGGGTGAGCACGTGTGTCTTTCTCTGCTTGTAAACTCGTGCATTTCAGAAAACCATCGTTAGCCAACTAAGGTCGCAAGTTGTGTCGTTACAAACATAGTTAGTTGATTTGGTGTTTCCCAAATCCGTCGTTCCAACGAACATTCGCAAACTGCGTCGCAAACTTCTATGCTTGCAACTACACATCTGGAGCTGTAGTTAGAAACATAGTTACTGGCTGAGTTCCATTACCATTTATCCCCCCTATGCCCTACTCGTTTAAAACATTCTAAGATTTACACTTGGAATGATTTAAAAAAAAAAGCATTAAAGTCATCTCTCTTAGGTGTAATTTGCTTTCACAGTATTTTACAGTTCAGTTTTAGCGATTTTCATGTTTACAATTGCGCTCCCTTCGCAGTGCACTTAGAAAACTTTGATGCCATTTGGAACACAGTCGTGGCTCATGACGAAAGGCCTATTATTTAAAAGCGGAATTTATGTTACGTCTCCACAGCTTGTGAAAACAAAAAACATAGCATACTTTAATGGTTTTATATATAGTAAGTTATTTATTAAGTATCTGTACTGTATATGACATGGGCCTGTTGGTTAAAACATTTCTGCAGTGGTTTACATGTCAAATTGTAAGCACCCCCAATTGGTGAGTACCGATCAAGTCATAAAATGTGATTATCGGCTGATACCAATCTCTGGCCGATTGATCGGAGCATCCCTACAAACAAACCATGTGCATAATTCTAAAGTTAAGTCAGTGGGTTTAATGACTTTTTTTAAGTAAAATCAACTTGTTGCTTTTAAGGCAATGGGTTTACTCACTTTTTTAAAGTAGAGTAACTAATCACTTTTTAAAGTGTACCCAAATTAAGTTTGTTAAAAGGAAAAATCACTTAAATTTGACTTTTTTGTAAAAACAAAACAATATATATATATTTTTTTATTTTTTTTTTAAAATTGTTTTAATATTATATGTTTAGCAAATGCTTTTTGAGGCGACACAGTAGCACAGTAGGTAGTGCTGTCGCTTCACAGCAAGAAGGTCGCTGGTTCGAGCCTCGGCTGGGTCAGTTGACATTTCTGTGTGGAGTTTGTATGTTCTCCCCGTGTTCATGTGGGTTTCCTCCGGGTGCTCCGGTTTCCCCCACAAGTCCAAAGACATGCGCTGTAGGTCAGTGGTTTTCAATAGGGGGTTGCCGGCCCACAAGGGGGCCTCAGCAAGCTCTGTGTCATATTTTAACCAATTTTTAGCAGTGGAAAAGTACGAGAACAATCATGTTGCTTTAGTTCCACAAAATACTGAGTCTCACTGATTCGCCTTCAGTAGCTAATACTGTAGTAATGACCCAAGCATACTGGACCCAGGTGAGGAAGCTCCAAACATTTCGGGTCGCAGCACTAGCAATACTGGAAACACGAAATGCAGGAAATACCAAGATAGTAACCTGAACTATTGTTTTATTCCATTTTATCAAAGCAAAAAGTCCCCGACCCAGCCACAGTGTATTATCTGTGCCAAAGTTCTTGCTAACGAATCCATGAGGCCATCCAATTTATTAAGACATTTTATGAGTGAAATGTGGAGGGAGGCCTTACAATATTTTCCAGGGGGAAAGGGGGTCACAGGCAAAAAAAGGTTGGGAACCACTGCTGTAGGTAAATTGAGTAAGCTAAATTGGCCGTAGTGTATGTGTGTGATTGGATGTGTATGGGTGTTTCCCAGTGATGGGTTGCAGCTGGAAGGGCATCCGCTGCGTAAAACATATGCTGGATAAGTTGGCGGGTCATTCCACTGTGGTAACCACAGATTAATAAAGGGACAAAGCCGAAAAGAAAATGAATAAATGAATGAAAATGCTTTTTGATATTTGCACTTGAAACCACAAAATCCTTTGCTGCAATGCAATATTTAACTTTCTGTTTAACTTTGTAGGCTGTTTATGATGTCCCATCATTAGTCCTTCACAGCAGTGACTCTTTTAGCACCCTCCATTCCTAAAATAATGCGTTTTAGAGCCTCTCATAACCCAGTGATTAGCTGACAGCACTGTATGCGTAAAATAGGAATGAAAATACTTCTTGTTTGCGCTGTTCAGAAGAGAGCGAGAGAGTTTAACGCTCCCTCTTTCCCCGAGCTCTCAGGCTCTGACATGAAAACAACACTACGCTCCTTCCTGACAGCCTCCTTCCTGTCAGCGGTCTGCAGAACAAAATGACTGTAGACGTTTCAACAATAGCTAATTACAGTGCTTGTTTATTAAAAAAAAGCACATTGTCATTTTTTAGCCATTCTCTTAGATGGTCCCGATTTTTAGTTTTTTTTTCGGGGGGGTTGGGGGGGTTTGTTTCCGCACGCATAGATTGATTGTAACTATCAATCTTTCATTTATAAAACTGTGGTGCATTTGTAGCCCACATACAGTACTTGATTCCCCCAACTAACGCTTTTGTCATTTCGACTATAGACATTCACTTCAGATTGCCGGGCACTGAGCCAAAACCCAATGCGAGAGAGACTCTTTCCTTTATCTGCACAGTCCAGCTGTTCTCCTTGCACGACAAACAAAGTGAAAAGAGAACAAAACAAGCACAAGCTTTAATTTCCATTCCCTTTTTTTTTCTGTGCGTGGAAGCGAATGGTAATGAGAAATTGCCCGGAGGCATTGAATACAGGTAATGGAGTATCTCCGTCTCGCTCACCTGAAATGGATGCTGTCTTGTTTACAAGAACACTGTTGATTTCGCGGAGAGAAGTGAGGTAGAGCTTTTGTAAATAACTGAATTGGAATGATAGAAACAGACAGGTGGGCAGCCGGTGAAAGAATGTAGTGTTTCTCATCTTCAGGTGATAGTGTTATTTTTTGCACAACACCTTCACTTTCGGTGTTTCAGCTGATATTGTGCCTGCAGGTGCTGTGACCTCAGTCTGAGGATGCAGATTAGGTGTTGCCTGCACAAACATCACCGGCGGCATGAAATTTACAAGAAAGCCTTAAAAGGGCCAAGGAGAAGACCTCACCCCTCAGGCTTTCTGACTAGTACATCAATCTGACAGGTTCATGTTCAGACATGCCTGTGAGGGTCACTTTGAGCAAGCAAGCATGCCTGTAAACAGGGACGTGAGGTGGTTTTGGTTCTGTGAGCAGATGTAAACACATTTGAGGCATACTTGATAGTCCATTTGGTTTCATGTGAATCTTACAAGCAGCAAAACGTGCTGAAAAAATATGGATCCCTGCAATAATAGTACAGTTGAAATCAGACTAGAAGTGTTGAAATCACTTTTTAGCCCTCCAGAATTATTAGCCCCCCTGTATATTTTTTCTCTCAATTTCTGCTTAACGGAAAGAAGATTTTTTATAGTTGTTATAACTCATTTCTAATAACTGATTTCTTTTATCTTTGCCATGATGACAGCACATAATATTTTACTAGATATTTTTCAAGATACTAGTATTTAGCTTAAAGTGACATTTGAAGGCTTAACTAGGTTAATTAGGTTAACTAGGCAAGTTAGGGTAATTAGACAAGTTATTGTATAATGATGATTTGTTCTGTAGACATTATTTTTAATTAAAATTGCTTTTATTCTAGCCAAAACACAACAAGTAAGACTTATAAAAAATAAATATTAACGGAAAAAATATTAACAGAAATACTGTGAAAAATTCCTTGCTCTGTTAAACATCATATGGGATGTTTGGGATCTTCAGCTGTTCATGTAAGACAATAAAATATAGGGAAAAATTGTCTGTTGGGTGTAATTTTTATTATGATTAGTATTATTTTGTACAGTATTGTTTATGTGTGGAATGGGATAATACCTTACACAATCCTTTCACAATCATTCCATACATATTGCATCGATAATAATCAGAAATGTTTATTAGGTGGCTGTCAATACATGCAATTTTGCAACCCAGAATTAATGAAGTTTTAAAATGTATAAAAATAAAAGAATTGTTATCTCTTACAACTTTTTTTTATATTTTAGAATCAATTATTAGTTTTTTATTATGGTATTTCATTCATTCATTCATTTTCCTTCGGCTTTAGTCCCTTTATTCATCAGGGGTTGCCACGGCGGAATGAACTGCCAACTTATCCAGCATAAGTTTACACAGCGGATGCCCTTCCAGCTGCAACCCAGTACTGGGAAACATCCATACACACTCATCCAGACACATACACTACTGCCAATTTCATTCATTCATTTTTTTCAGCTTAATCCCTTTATTAATCAGGGGTTGCCACAGCGAAATGAACCGCTAACTTAACCAGCATATGTTTTACACAGCGGATGCCCTTCCAGCTGCAACCAAGTACTGGGAAGCATCCATACACACTCATCCAGACACACACTACGGCCAAATTCATTCATTAATTTTTTTCCGGCTTAATCCCTTTATTAATCATGGGATGCCACAGTGGAATGAACCGCCAACTTATCCAGCATATGTTTTACGCGGCGGATGCCCTTCCAGTCGCAACCCAACACTGGAAAACACTCATACACTCCTGCATTCACACACATACATTACGCCCAATTTAGCTTATTCAATTCACCTATAGCGCATGTCTTTGGACTGTGGGGGAAACCCACACCAACATGGGGAGAACATGCAAACTCCACACAAATATGCCAACTGACCCAGCCGGGGCTCGAACCAGCGAGCTTCTTGCTGTGAGACGATCGTGCTATCTACCGTGCCACCATGCTGCTCCTATGGCCAATTTAGCTGACCCAATTCACCTATAGTGCATGTCTATGGACTTTGGGGGAAACCGGAGCACCCGGTGTCACGGTTGTGGATCTGTCTGTTTCTCTTGTATGTGTGTGTGTGGGTGTGTTTGTTTGGGTGCACCTTCACCGCGTGGCTGTGTGTGTTTACATGTCGTCAGCTGAGCGGTCACGTGCTTTGCTGTTGCTCAGCATCGCTCAGCTGTTAATCAGTGAACAACAGGTGCAACGCGTTACCGCGCACCTTTATCTGTTCAGTGTTTGTATCTCGTGTTGTCAGTTCGTTGAGGTTCACGTCTGTGTCTGTTCCTGTCAGGTTTCTCCCGCTGAATCCGCTGGTGGTGAGTCATCATAGAGTCTGTTGCTTTTGGACTTGTCAAGCACGGCTTGGTTTCATTGAAGTTGTTACCGCTGTTTGCACTGATGACACTCACAAGAGATTCACTTTGTTTTGCTGCTCTGAAGAACTATTACCGCTGTTAAGCATTGTCGATTTCCTTGAGAGATGCACCATTGCTCTACCCTATTCCTCAATATCTGGTGAGATCTATACCAGCTGTTATTTCCTGTTATCCCTGTTAATAAATCAACTTGCATTCACTTGCATTTGGGTCTCCTGCGTATTTGTGACACCCGGAGGAAACCCACGCGTACACGGGGAAAACGTGCAAACTCCACACAGAAATGCCAACTGGCCCAGCCGGGACTCGAACCAGCAACCTTCATACTGTGAGGCGACAGTGCTAACCACTGAGCCACTATGTCACTATTATGGTATTTATAATCAAGTAAATGGTGCATTGTTGAGCATAAAACGTGCAACCCACATGGGAAAACTAGGTTGCTGTTGGAAGTGGTGTTAGAGAGGCCAACAGGGGCCGCTCAACCTGTGGTCTGTGTGAGTCCTAATGCCCCAGTAAAAGTGAAGGCGACACTATACTGTCAGTGGGTGCCGTCTTTCGGATGAGACGTTAAACCGAGGTCCTGACTCTCTGTGGTCATTAAAAATCCCATGGCACTTCTCTTAAAGAGTAGGGGTGTAACCCCGGTGTCCTGGCCAAAGTCCCTCAATCGGCACTTACCCATCATGGCCTCCTAATCATCCCCATCCACTGAATTGGCTCTATCACTGTCTCTTCACTCCACCGATAGCTGGTATGTGGTGAGCGCACTGTCGCTGTTGTCCTGTGGCTGCCGTCGCATCATCCAAGTGGATGCTACACACTGGTGGTGGTGTGGAGAGACCCCCCTCATGATTGTGAAGCGCTTTGGGTGTATGGCCATACACGATAAATGCGCTATACAAATACACATTACATTACATTACATTACATTACATTACATTACAAAACACTCTTCCCAAAATTAGCTTGAATGACTTGACTTATATCCCACAATGAAATGTGCATTCCTTTCAATCCCAGTGTGATGCATGTCTTTATTGACTTAATTGTTGGATTTTTTTTTTACACAAAATTGGTTTAAAAAGGAAAACTAACCATTTATATTTCTTTTTTTTTTTTTTGAATATTTTTTTTATTATAATTTTTGCAGACAGAAAAACAAAGAACAGACAGACAAACCCACCATGAAACAATACTCTGTGCAAAATGTAAAATAAAGCATGAAACAAAGGAAAATGGCGACATACATATATGACCTACAAAAAGACAGCAATGGATATAAAGAGAGAAAAAAAAAATAATTACAAATCTTCAGAAATTAAACACTACTAGTCTTTATGGTGTTTTAGAAAAAAAAAAGACTGGATCCCACATTTTATCAAATTTTGATAAAAATTTCCCAGAGTTCCCAGAGATGGTGTATCGAATTCTTTCCAAATGTAGAGTGGAGGTGAGTCCATGAAGCCAGTCAGAAAAAAGAGGCCTAACATTTTTCTTCCAGAAACAAAGGATAACTTTTTTAGCTATGATCATGCCATACTGAACAGGTAACCGTACATTTTGGTTGAGAGTCTCCAGAAAATCTGACCAGCCAAAAATTGCGATCAAGGGGTCAGGGAGTAAAACACAATCGTAAACTTTATCAAAGGACTGAAATATTTCTAACCAAAAATTTTGAATTTGAACACAGGACCAAAAAAGATGTGCTAAGGTACCCTCAGCAGCTTTACACTTGTCACACGTGGGGGAAACCGAGGGATAGAATTTATTAAGCTTTGTTTTAGAATAGTGAAGTCTGTGTAATACTTTGTACTGAATAAGGTGGTGTCTTGAATTTATAGACCATAAATAAACAGATGAAGGCATTGATCCCAATCAGTCTCAGATATTGAAATCCCTAAGTCTTCTTCCCAAGTGACTTTCAAATGAAGAGAAGAAAAATCTATTTTGTTTTTAAAAGCATTAACAAATAAAGAGGTTAAGCCCCTAGCATTTGGAGAGTTTAAAAATAGATCAAATAATTTGCTTTCTAAAGATAAAACATTAAAATCTGGAATATTTAGATGGACATAGTTTCTGACCTGAAGGTACCTAAAAAAATGAGAAGGGGGGAGGTTGAATTTCTCAGACAGTTGTGAAAAGGTGGCAAAAATATTATTAATGTATAAATCTTTAACACTGGAAACTCCTTTATCTTGCCATTGCTCAAAAACTTTATCTGTAAGAGAGGGTTTAAATGCATGATTGTAACAAATAGGAGTAAGTGGGGAGGTATTTGGTAACTTGTTTAATTTTCTAATTTGATACCATATTTTAATACCATTTATATTTCAAAATTATAACTGTATGCCACTTCAGGATTTATCATTTCGCATTTATATGAAAGACTAATAGGCAATATCCAGCATACACTGTGCATTTTTCTTCTTTTTTGCTAGAAATGACACTTTTACTGAGAGGGACAGATGGACACTACTATAATGATAATGGTCAAACGTCATGGCTTACAAAGCTTTATTGGAAATGCCTTGGATCGTTACCACAATTTACACTCTCAAAATCACCCATCCAACCTAATAGGCACCATTATTAATCTGGCAGTTAACTGCTGAATTGATTATGACTGGTTCCACATGCTTTTTTTTTTACACTTTCTGGCAAATATTGCAGATGTACAGTATGGTATTAAATGTAAAAAAGTGACAGCCCTTGAGAATGTGCTTAAAACAGTATTTGTTAATATACCTGTTTACTGAGTTTGTCTTGATCTGCTTATGTAGTTTCCTTCTCAACTGTTCACTTCTTCTTCTTTTTTTTTTGGCTATAGGAGCTGAAGGAGGGAGTCATGAGGGTCATCTGCTCCTCTCTGGTGCTTCTCACCATCTGCTTGGGTCACTGGGGTCGACTGTCATCAGCTGAAGGTGAGGGCCTGGTCTCCAAATTTAATTTTTTTTTAAGTTTGTTAAAGGCTAGTTCAAACAGCTACGAGTTTGCATATTTAATTCATACTACTTCCAATATAATGTTATGAATTTTTAAAGGAACAGTTGAAAGAGTAGTTCCGCTATAATTAGTATTCTCCTGTCATTTACTCACATTCATGCCTTTTTAAACCCAAAAAATTTCTATCTTTTTTGGTCTATGGAACATAGAAGATAAAAGTGTAATGGCCCCCATTGTTAACCCCTATGGAGACTCAAATTATCATGCTTTAGAAAGCTGCAAAAACTATTTATCTTGTGCATTATGTTACCAATCATATCATTTTTTATGTTACAATAAAGACTACAACCAACTCAGATAGATTAGTGAACATAAAAACCAGTTTGATTGATGAAGCATTCAGTTTGTTAAGCAGATAAAGGCATTTATAATTTTACATTCTTATGTTTAATGCGTTTGGCAGATTATTTTATCCAAAGCGGCTCCAATTGCATTCACTTACACATTTCTTGAGTTCCTGCATTCCCTGGAAATCAAACCCTTATCTTTGGCAGTTTTAACGCCATGCTGTGTTGTTTGAAGTTTCATGGCTGCATGTATGATACCATTGTTTTTCTTTTATACACTGAAGCTTGAAAATCATCATTATAATTACATGGACAGGAGCGATCAGCACCATTTTTTTATTTAAAATATTAAATACAATATTCTTTGGAAGAAATAAAGTCATAGGTCTTGAACAGCATATACAGTTGGAATGATAATTATTAGCCCTCCTGAATTATTAGCCCCCCTGTATGTTTTTCCCCTAATTTCTGTTTAACGGAGAGAAGATTTTTTCAACACATTTCTAAACATAATAGTTTTAATAAATCATTTCTATAAACTGCTTTCTTTTATCTTTGTCATGATGACAGTAGATAATATTTTACTAGATAGTTTTCAAGATACTAGTATTCAGCTTGAAGTGACATTTAAAGGCTTAACTAGGTTAACTAGTCAAGTTAGAGTAATAATAATCCTTACATTTAATTCCTTACATTTTTCATGTACATTTATGCTTTTCTGGAGACTGAAAGTGCTTTACTCATTTTTTAAGGGGAATCTCCTCATCCACCATCAGTGTGCAGCATCCACCTGGATGACGCGACTGCAGCCATATTACACCACACACCAGCTGATTAATTAATCTCCCATATTTCAGACCCATCTCCCGCCACCCTCCCATTTTGTTATTTCTCCTAGAAAACTCCCTTAATTTCACCCTGCCCCCGGTCCTCAGCTTTTTGGTACAGTCTGTAACACCCTGGTTTGCCAATTTTGTTATAGTACTTATCCGATCGCAGCGACTGCTCGAAACCCAGTCCATAGTACAGTTACTAATACCACAGTACAGTTACTAACCCGGTTCTCAACTGTGTTATTCAAACAAACACACACTGTCAACCCACCGGTCTCCCTGAATTTCGGAGTCTGTTGTCAGGTATGGTAATTAGGCAAGTCATTGTATAACAAGGTTTGTTCTGTAGACAATCGAAAAAATATTGCTTAAGTTAATAATATTGACCTAATATTTTTAATATTGAAAAAATATAAAAACTGCTTTTATTCTAGCCGAAAAAAAACAAAAGAGACTTTCTCCAGAAAAAAAAAAATATTAAGGAAATACTGTAAAATTCCTTTGCTCTATTAAACGTGAGTTAATAAATATTTAAAAAAAGAAAAAAAATCACAGGAGGCTTATAATTTTGAATAAATGCGTGCTGTAATGCTGAACATGCAGTCTTTAGAGTAAGCTAGCAAAACTTGAATCTAACCAAAGTACTCATTGCTCCTTATTTTACAACTTCCTTACAACCCTTGTACTTTTATAAGGTCTAGTTATGCTTAAAATGAAAAAAGAGCAGGGTATAAAAAATAAAATCCTAAAAGAACGAGGAACTGTGGAAAATGGCTCAGGGATTAAAGGGTGATGCCATGCCTTGTTCTCTAGACTGCCAGGGCTCAGTCCCAAAAGTATGGCTATGGAAATTTGGGAACTGTCCATCTTTCCCCCTTACTTTCTCTCACAGTAGTATTGCAGTGAGACTTTGAATGCAGTTTTTTTAAACATTATTTTTCAGTGTAGTTGGCTCATTTTTAAGATGTTTGAGGAGTTTTGAAGTCCTTCACAATGGAACAACTTAGGTATGTATCAACGGTCATATCAGTATCATTATTTTTAATCATTAATCATTATTTAATCATTTAAATCATTATTTTTTAATCTGTCTGATAAGGAAATAAGGTTGATGTATATTAAAGGGGGCCTATTATGCAAAAATCGATTTTATAAGGGGTTTAAACACAGTTGTGTGGCAACAGTCTGTGAATATAACCAGCTTCAAATGGTAAAAATGTATTCATTTTTATATGTATTCATCAAGTGTCTGCAGAAACACTTTGATTGACATTCTCACGTTATACATGTCATCAGATGGTGGAAGCGTAGCCCATTAGTGATGATCTCTCCTTCATTAGCATAGGACATTAGTCTTGTTTTTGAATCTGCCACTATGCTGAGGCATAGGCGTTTGTAACTCCGCCCCCTTTTGAAAAGAGGGCCGGAGCACAATCTCATTTGAATTTAAAGGGACAGTCACCAAAATGGCACAAGTAGGATCAAAGCCTAAAAGGGGCCGTTTTAACGAGTTATAAAACATCATTTGTGGGGTATTTTGAGCTGAAACTTCACATACACACTCCCCTTAGGGACATCAGAGACTTACAGTATTATACATCTTGTAAAAAGAAGCATAGTAGGTCCTCTATAAAACCAATAAATGATGTATTATCTCCCAACAGTTGTACCCAAGTGTGCCACAAGCCTGCTTTTGAGTGAAGGTCTCAGCCGTTAGATCGCCCCCTGGGGGCTGGCTGCAGTACAAGTCATAAAGCCCGTCTTCTCCGTGTTAATGAAGCAGACATGAGACCAAATAAAAAAATTAATTACACTTGCAATAAAATGTTCCGAAAGATGGTTTTGGTCAATTAAGGCACTGGTTATCATGCTGATCTAGGTGCAGACCTTCATTTTTGTAAAGAGTATGTTTTGAGCAGTAATTTAATGCTGGGCGTGTCATCGTGATTGACAGCTGTGATTGACAGTTTCTCAAAGCAGACGTCGGAGCTTCGGCAGGAGACTGAAGTGTTATTATTCGATTTCTGTGTTAATTTACCATGATAAAATGAGTTGCTCAGCAGTAAACTATAGTTTCTGACATACAGGATCTGGTGGAACACGCCTAACCACCCAGAATACACTCGGGCCAGTTCTGGCTAGACTCTCGCCTGCTAGACTCTCGCATTTGTGTCAAAATGAGTATATTTATGTATTGAAACTCTTAGATAAGGTGACATTAAAATCAGATCAGCTCTCTTTCTGTGCTGAACAGCCAACCAGAGTTCTCTCTCTCTCTCTCTCCTACTGACAGCATGATTCAGCATGCTCAACTGGCCGAAAATCCTCCAACAGAGTTCAACTCTTTGCTGACAGAGTGCAACACACTGTATAAACTAAGCTGACCAATGCTCAGTGACAATTGTTGGTCAGTGTTTGACCAGGGCACTAATATTAGGAAACATGGGAAGCTGTACCTGTTTAGAGTCAGAATTTCTTGTTTTAACTCTGTAAGGACTTGTTCTCTATCATCCATCATCACTTTATTCTCTTTCAACTTTTTTTTGCACTTTTGCTTGTTAGGCTTTTCTCAAGCTGAGTCTCTGTGGGGTTTGAGGCAGGAAAGAGGAATGTCAACACTTCTAGACTTTTATTGTATTATATAATAATGCTGTTTTATCCTGTTATTAAAGCAAGTCTGATTGAATGTAGCCACTTCTTTAGAAACATTAACACCTCTGTTTTCTTCTTATATTCTTTCACAGATTGAAAATATGATTATGCTTCCTTTTCTACAGTATGTTTTAGGCTAACCGTCTTTAGAAACATTCAATCATGTGGTCATTAAGGAATGTTCACAAAAAGAAAAAATATAATGATTATTATCATTTTTCCTTCGGCTTAGTCCCTTTATTCATTAGGGGTCACCACAGCGGAATGAACCACTTACCGCTTAAGAGGATGAACCCTTAAGCCTGGTTTATACTTCTGTGTCAAGTGATCGGCGTGACCCACGGCGCAAGCCTCGTGATCATAATCATGAGGTACCATAATCATGAGGTAAACACAAAACAACAGTCTCCATCCGGAGCTCCTTCACGGGACTCCACACTTGTAGACACTCGCCGCATCAAGCGCGCGGCTCTCACCTCCGCCCACACACGTCAGCGCTATCAAGCCGACCAATCACAGAGCTTGCGCTATGCGTACGCGTTACATTTTTTGAGAGGTGCGCATCAACGTCGCCGACGGCCACGGCGAGGGGCTATGGGTCCACGCGTAGGCTGCGTCGTAGCATACGCTTGACGCAGAAGTATAAATCAGCCTTTACCCATCATAGCCTCCCAATCAACCCCATCCACCGAATTGGCTCTATCACTGTCTCTCCACTCTCCCTATAGCTGGTGTGTGGTGAGCGCACTGGTGCTGTTGTTCTGTGGCTACCGTCGCATCTTCCAAGTGGATGATGCACACTGGTGGTGGTGTGGAGATCATGATTGTGAAGCGCTGTGGGTGCATGTCCATACACGATAAATGCGCTACATAAATACACATTATGTTACATAAAACGTATGCTGGATACGTTAGCAGTTGTGTGAATAAAGGGACTAAGCTGAAGGAAAATGAATGAATAAATGAATGAATGATCTGGGATATTCGCTTCACATGATCATAACAGTATTTTTATAGTCATTGTTTTTGAAGTGAATAGGCTTTTGAAGTGAACATGAAATCAAATCGGATGCAATTACTTGCTTGATGCATGTTTAAAAAATATATATTTACTTGGCTTTTCGCATAATTCAGATTTTTATGACTCCTATATAACTTTTCCCTCATGCATTTCTGTTCTGATTGCACCATTTACCATTTCATCACCATGTGAAACTGCGCTCAGAAGTGTTGCATGATTGCATGAGCTAACAAACTAACCCTACAAAAAACCTTTTTCCCTGCATTCATCCACCTCCAATTACCCCGTGCTTGTGTTTCACAGGGTGGATGGCAGATCTCTGGGATGTCTTTTTCTCACCCCCAGCTGTGCACATCCCAATTGACTTTCTCCTTAATGAGTTTCTCCAGGCCAACCGAGACCTAAAAATATACAAACACAATATGCAATCAGGGACAAAATAGAGCAGAGGCCGCGGGAGTGATTCTGAACAAGAGTACGATGCGGTATTTCACATTTATGAGCCTTGAAGATAATGTTAATGAGGAGACACTTTGACTGAATTCAGGCAAGGTGATATGTTTTGTCTTCCAACTTTTTACTTTTACACTTTTTAAGCAGATGTGTTTTTATATGACAATTTTGGAAGGTGAAAGAGTTTCTAAGATATTTTCAAGAACCTCAATAGTGTCTAACAGTCTCTAATGAAGGTGTATCTCTAACCTAAACAACTCATTCTAAAAATGTACCCCTATATACATTTCTGGAGAGCCCAAATACATCCCAGGAGGTACGTTTTTTGCAGTTTTTGTTTTCAAGAGTTCACACTTAGCTGATGATTGATTATAAAGCTTGTTTGGCATGCTGGGAGAGAGCCCTGAGCTCATAAGATCCTCGAGCCCAGGGCTCCTTCCCATTTGAAAGGTGAAAGGGGAGTTTGAGCTTAGGTAGATCTTGAGAACTCCCCTGCTGTAGTAGCTAATGAACAGATAGTGATTGCACTTAAGAGAAAACTACTTACTAAGAGCATGTCTATGGTGCGGATTTGGATTAGTCAATTAACTTAAGTTGCATGTTTTAGGACGGTGGGAGGAAACTAGGGAACCCGGGGGAAACACACGTGAGCACAGGGAGAACATGTAAACTCTGCACAGAAACATTGGCTGGCTTGGTTAGGACTAGAACCAGTGACGTTCTTGCTGTGAGGCAACAGTGCTAACCACTGGGCCACCGTGCCACCCATCTAAGAAAGAAGGAGGAGTAGGGGTGGAAAGGAGGGATTCTTTAAAACAAAGATGGCTGTTATATGGAACTTAGGGTATTTATAGTGGCTTAGGAACCGTCTGATTGGTGAATTATAAATTGGATAATGCGGGACCAGTCGCAAGCAATCATAAGCATGTGATCCTCTCGAAATTAGTTTATAAATAAACTTCACTTCGCGAATCCACCAGAGGCCGCTCTTCGTGCCTGTTGTTCACACGTAAATCCACCAGAGGCCACTGTCAACTGACTGACTGAGCGATAGACTGACCCACCCTGCTTCTTCAAAACCACTGATTGACCAGCGACCATACGTACAGTACTTCTGGCCACATAATTCGCAATCTCCAGAAATGTATATAGGGCTACGTTTTCAGAATGAGCCTATGTTAAAATTAAAAGAATGCTGAATCTTAATCCTAAATCCTAACCCTCATTTCACTTTAAACTCCAGCCCTTTCTGCAATGCTTGATGATGTGTTTGTTCTCCATGCATTGAAATACCTATTTCTTCCTGTCCATTTGTCCTGCATCCAACAAGAGACTTAAAAGAACCGATTGTTTTGCTTACCCAGATCTTAATATGTTGCAGACCAGAACAATTGTTATACAAAAATATTTTGTTGTATGTGATAAGTGATACTTGCTTCACTTGCACTTGCAGTGAATGGGCCTTTGAAGTGTGGTGGCCTGATTTCTGAGATGCATTTTCTAGTTAAGTGGTCAAAATAAGCATTGAATTAAAAAGAAAAATCATTAATTAACCATTTCCATATTTTGTGAATCATGGGTGTTTTATGTTCAACCCAGGCTCATTGTGGATACGTACTCCATTTACATTTCTGGAGAGCGAGAAGTACGTACTCTGAACTATGTCTCCTTGCAGTTTTTGTTTTCGCCCATCACCAGAGGCCGCTGTGTACACTTTTTGAAGATCTCAAACTTTTCTCGCGCATGTTGACTGACTGACTGACTGACCCGCCAAACCCATCTCTAAACCCAAAAGCTGATCTAGAAAAAGAAAAGCCGTTGATTTTACCACATTCTCAGCCTGTTGTTTTATTTTTTATTTATTTTTCTGCTTTAGTTTTAACTGGTTTCTTGAACTGTTCTTCCAACCTCTTCATCGCAGTCCACTCTGCATCCCAAGTCCGCCGGCCTACACGGCGAGCCATTGAGCAAACTGGTAACACCAGAAAAGTCATCTATACTGTGGTAATCATTCAGTGCGAAAAGGAACAGAAGCCAATGGCGTCATACTGCCCCGTACCATTCCCGTACTGCCTCGTACCATTCTTTGTTACAGACGAAACGCAGATAGACATACCTCTGGCTACATAATTTGCGCTCTCCAGAAATGTAGACAGGGGTAGGTATCCACAATGAGCCTAAGTAATTTATGTTTATATACTGTTAAGCATTATGGGACTTTGATCTTTGCTCTGCCAACTTTTGCTGATGAGTCAAATTGTCATTAGACCATTTTTTTTGTACGGTCACACTTTATTTAGATGGTCCGTTTGTTGAATTTAAGTTACATTGCATTTACATGCCAACTAATTCTGATTAGATTATAAGTAGACTGTTAGGTTGGGGTTAGAGTTAGTGATAGGCCAAGTTCAGACTGCATGATTTTCAAAGTAGTCTTGTCACAGATATTTTCACATTGCATGACTATCTGGGGTAGCATTCCGTCAGTGATGTGTTTACACTGCAAGATGGATCGGTGACAGATTTCACACTGCTTGACTTCACAATAGAAAGAATCGCTTACAACTTTGTCTCGGTCTGCAAACTAGACTACGTCTCTCACATCCAACACACACGAGAAGTGACATGAAAACAGCGCGAGCTCAAGTGTGTATCCTTTTTTAATAACTACATAATGAGGAAGAAGCCTTTAGTGGGGTAGAAAATTTACTTATTTTGCCTACCTGGCTTTGAAGGGAATTAACAATTTCTCCTCAACTTTTTTTCTTTTTGACCCGGTTGTGGTATTGCTCAGACACGAGTGCTCCATTTACACTAGTTTTTCCTTCATTTCTTGGGTCCAAATAAACTGAAAATGAGGACTTTTAACTTCTCCCCCAACCTCTCGCTGGCCTGCAGATACCCACACTAGTGGATGCTGCTCTCTCATTGGCTGTAGGTAATCGCCGATGTTATTTTCAATCAAAACACATTTCACATGGCGTGATTTGAATCGCAGACAGCTCCAGATATTTAGCATGCCAAATATCTCACAGCTGTCAGGTACTGTCACTTTTCCAAACTTTTCAACATCAAAGTTTGCTCAACCATATGCAATTCAAACTATAATGCAATCCAACAGCATAAAATAAATATTATTCACAAAAAATGCTAATTTACGGCTTTTTACAGTGTAAGATTTTTTGAAAATATATACTATACAATTTGTAAATTTTTACTTTTAATTAAAATTGTGAACGTAATCAAAATCAATGTTATTTTACGCTCAAAAATACAATGACAACATTTTCTATAATTCACATTTTTATATGACTTCAAAATGAATCCAGGCAAGGTGATATGTTTTTTCTTCCAACTTTTTATTTTTATGTTTACCTTTTTTAAACAGATGTCTTTTTATATATCTTCGGAAAAGTGAAGGAGTTTTTATTTCCAAGAACGTCAGAAGAGTCTAACAGCCTCTAGTGAAAGCGGCTTGTACAGGTGCATATCTCCAAATTAAAAGAATGCTGAATCGTAACGTCTGAAATCCTAAACCCCGCTCCACTTCAAACTCCAGCTCTTTCTGCAATGCTTGATGACGTGTCTGTTCTTTGTGCGTTTGAAATGCACCTCTCCTCCTCCCGCATTCAACTTTCCATCATTGCCTCGGGAACGAGAGCCGCCTCCAGCTTTCCTATCTCCTCCCTGACATCTCTGCATCTTAATCCCGCCTTTTTTTGCTCTGTGTGAAAGCTGAGGGTCTTTGTAGAACGGAGAAGAAAAGGGATTTAGCCGAGTCTGTCTGATTTCAAAAAGCGAAATGCGAGAACAATTCAAAATGAATTCTTTATCTGTCAGATAAGTTTTTTGTTGGAGACATTTCCCCCCTATCTGGATGTGCTGAGTTAGCTGTGGAGAGATTCAGGTGTTGTAGATCTAAAAAGAGCTCTTTGTAACTTGACAGGGGAAGAATACGAGTTGGAAAACCCATCAGCTGCTCTCCGGTGCCACTATGAGCTCGACGAGACTCTGAGCTGCTGCTCTCTGTTATTGCTTGAGCTTCTCGTACTCATCTGATCTCTGAAACATCTAAGTGACAGTTTCGCTACACTGCGGTAACTCGCTAATGCACTTTGATTGATGCGCGCATCTTTGAGCCAGTCAAACTACGCTGATTAAAAAGTCTCCACATCTTAGACGCCTCTGACGTGCTTCTTCAAAAAAGTTTTTTTTTTCAAACGTCTTGCCCTAAACTGCACCTTTCAGCTTTGTTGTTGATCATAAAAAAACACATGGGAGGACATGCATAATCATAATGCTCATTCAACATTTTCAGTGGGGTTTTTATTACAACACGTTTTTCACAGATTTTACATTTAGATTTTTTTGTCACTTCATTTTAAGGTAAAACCATTAACAGACTTTTAGCTCATTAATCTCCTAATTTTCTGCTTATTAATAGTTATTAAGGTAGTAGTTGGGTTTAGGTATTGGGTAGGATTAGAGATGTAGAATAAAATCATGCAGAAGTATAGTTCTTAGTACTTTATAAGTACTAGTTCACTAACAGACAATATCGGAATAATAGCCAGGTAATAAGCTATTCATCATGGTCTAGTCATTATCATCATTGTCATATTCATCAACTGCTGTAGTTTTTTTTATTTAAAAAGTTTGTTTAGGATATATATATATATATATATATATATATATATATATATATATATATATATATATATATATATATATATATATATATATATATATATATATATGAGCAATATCACATGAGTAGCAGCATGATGTGGATGTTTATCGGCACTTGTGGGAGGTGTGCGTGAATAAATGAAGGAAGAATGTAAATGAATGGAGGAAGAAAGTAGTTCCTCATACAAAAGAATTTTTAGACAGTGTTTGATTTCTTTATATATATATATATATATATATATATATATATATATATATATATATATATATATATATATAAGAGAAAATCAAACACGGTCTAAAAATTCTTTTTTTATGAGGAACTACTTTCTTCCTTCGTTCATTCACATCTGCAGCTGACGTCAGAACAGCAGAAGCCGTTGCTCATTCACTAACGTCACTTTAGAGCTAGTATTTGAATGATTCTCTAGCATAATATCTAAAGTGATGACAAAAAAGATGATTTTGCTGACATTTCAAGATTATAAGGCTGTACGGCATGAAATGCCATCAGTCTACAGAGATTTCCCAGTATTTCTCTGTTGCAATCGGGAGATCACAATAATTAAACCCGAAAAAGCCAAAGCAAACAGTACCAGATTACTTTTGTGTTTGCGATAAGGAAAAATGGTAAAAACATGCGGGCATTTCTTCTTTTTTTTTACTGAACTAGTCTGCAGTAGCAAAAGCAGGAGACTCATTAGAAAACAAACAGATGGCCAACCAAAAAGTAACTCAGGCTTATACACACATTCCTGATATGTGAGTCCTATCTCACACTCAATACACTACAATTATTTGGTATAAATACAGCACTACAACATACAAAAGAGAGAGATCGACTCTGAAAGTCACCAGTTTACATACATCAATTGTCTTTGCTCTGCTCAGTATGACAGGCTGATGGCAGCCAGCGTACTGAATCTCTGAAATTATAAATATTTAAAATAAGCATTGTCCTTATAAATAAACTGCATAGTTGCAATCTAAACAAATGCGTCCTTGCCTAAAAAAAGCCTCAAAAGTGCATTATGTTGTCCAACAGCTGCAAACTGTAGTGAGTTTATTGATCTGCTGTCACTCTATGTGGGCGGAGTAATACACAATGGTAAAGAGGCTGTTATTGCAGAATATTCATTCACTCATTTTCTTTTCGGCTTAGTCCCGTTATTAATCTGGGGTCACCACAGCGGAATGAACCACCAACTTATCCAGCATATGTTTTACGCAGTGGATGCCCTTCCGGCTGCAATCCATCTTTGAGAAACATCCATACACACTCATTCACACTTATACACTACGGACAATTTAGCTTACCCAATTCACCTGGACCGCATGTCTTTGGACTGTGGGGGAAACTGGAGCACCCGGAGGAAACCCACGCGAACATGGGGAGAACATGCAAACTCCACACAGAAATGCCAATTATATATATATATATATATATATATATATATATATATATATATATATATATATATATATATATATATATATATATATATATATATATATATATATACCCTATATATTACCTAGAATATATACAGGGCAAGTTAACACAATACAGCACAGTATATATAAGTTAACGCTCACCAAGCACCAAATAAGAGTAAAAATTCTTGTTGATAATTAATAAAAAACTATGTTAGTCTGCAACAAGTTCAAACCTTGACTTGCAATGCAACTACCAATCCACAATACAATCGCACTAAGGGTTCTTTCACACTAGCACCTTTGGTCCACACCCGGGTTCATTTGACGTCAGAGTAGGGTACGTTTAGCTAGTGTAAACGTTGTCTTCTGAACTCTGATGCGCACCCATGAACCGTACCCAAGTCCGCCTGAAAGAGGAGGTCTGGGGTGGTTTGAACTCTGGTACGGTTCACTTCTGATATAAATGCAATTGTAGCAAATAATTTTTGGTACAAAAAATTCTACTGTTTGCACTTTAAGAAGGGGTGTTATTTAAGGGGGCAGCAGTGGTGGCACAAGTTTACCGACCATAAATATTTAATTAATGCATAAGAATTAATAAGAATTCATTCACGCATGTCATATAAATCCACATATATCATCAGGATTATTTAAAAAAAAAAAACCTTATGGCCGGTTAGGGATGCAACGATTAACCGGTTTCACTATTAACCGCGCTTTTATTTGTCACGGTTAATTAATCGTAAAGGCTTCTCAACCCCGCATTTCTGCACAGAACAAAACTGCAGCAACCAAACAAAGGTAAACGACCAAAACAAAGGTATGCCCCAACTGTGCGCTAGTTTGTACACAGAGACTACCAACCACGCACACTGGATTAACTATGAATAAGGTTATTAACTAAGGTAAGCTGGTGTAAATTGGTTATTTCTAATGGAGGGACGCGCACGCGACGCAACGTGCTCACGCTTTTCAGCCACACCTAGTTGAGATGACAGGGAGATGTGTGACTGCGAGAACTGCAAACGGCTGAAGTTTGGAGAGGAAGCAATAAAAAGTACACAGGTTTGCAAACACCTTTAAAGTTACAAATAATGGCGCGATGAGAGCATGCTAATCCGAGAGAATGTTAATTCACCAGCTGAGATCAATCGAGTGATTTCGGAGAGTGCTGGAAAACTTGGAGTGGATCAGCCGTTTAATGGCCCGAATCTCGATGCGTTGCATTCACTGCGTGTTCAGCGCAAATGGACCCTAATTGTAAAATCTAACACAGTATAGTCAAAGACTATAGTATAGGGCCTTTGGCATAGTATATACGTATAAAAACAATAGTGCAAAATGTATATTTCTTACTGCAATGCTTCATTTTTGCTTGACGCAAACCATACATTTATTTGTCAATGTAACAGTTGGACTTTTTAATAGCAGATTAACTCACATTTAAGCACATTCAACGCAGCATGAGAATGAGAAATGTACTACATTGTTAGTATTATTGTCATCTTAGTCATCATTAATATTTTATAAATATTAAACATTAATTTTGGAATTATTGCACAAATATCAATAAGTCATAATAGAATTAGTTAGTTTCTGTTTTTTGTTAGTCCTGATTGATGTTGTTTTCAAATACAATAAATCTGCTGATATACAATATGCAGTGGTGCTCATTCATTTTTGGTGGGTGCTCCTAAATTTTTTTCTGGTGCTCCTAAATGTTTGACGTTGGGAGCACCAGTGCTACCAAGTAAAAAAGTTATTTTCGAGCCTTGCATTAGACAAATACAATTTTTTTTAATCTCCTTTTTATTTATTTACAGCGTAAAAATTATGTTTAAATGTCAAAAATGATACTTATTTTTAAGCACAGAGAAAAATTGGACTATTGTTTGTTTTTAATATTATTATGTGCTGTATTATTTGGTTACTGAGAAGCAATAAACAACACTTAAAAATATAAGGGGTTTTTATGTGATTTTCTAAACTAGTCGTGTTTTGAAATTAATAAATGCATAATAATCGTAATAACCGTGAAACCGTGATTATTTCTCAGACTATAATCGTACAACCAAAATCTATAATCGTTGCATCCCTATGGCCGGTAAGGTTGTGCCACCACTGCTGCCCCCTTAAAAAACACCCCTTCATAAAGAGCAAACAGTAGAATATTTCCTAGAATAACTCCATTCATACTATCTACTTTAGCTGAACCTTTCGAAAGCTAGGTCTTGTTCATATGTCGTCCATCAGCTGAAAGTGCATCAGACCACCTGTCAGTGTCTTTGCCACCATCAGTGAGATTGGTAGAGTGATTCGCCCAGAGAAGTGTTATTTTTAGCTTCATTTATATCTGAGATGCTGTCTGTCTCCCTAAGACAATCTGATCGCCTCAACTCGTTCAACTCATGTTCAGGACTAAGTTTTGACAGGACTCCTTGTGATCTGTTGTACAAGATGCTTTATGCAAAAACCTTTCACCGGTGGCAGGACAAGATCTGCTGCAACTTGACTGCTGTTCTGTGTTTCTACAGGTGTCAGTTGCCCGTCCATACAGGTAGAAGAATGGAAGTTTCCTCAAACTGCCAGACACAACATTACAGGTAATGACAGCTGCTAATGGAAATACATACAGTTGAAGCCAGAATTATTAGCCCTCCTAATTATCCCCTCCCCCTCCCCCTGGATATTTTCCCCCAATTTCTGTTTAAAAGAAAGATTTTTTCGTTTCTCATTTCTAATAACTAATTTATTTTATCTTTGCCAGGATGACAGTAAATAATATTTTACTATATATTTTTAAGATACTAGTATTTAGCTTAAAGTGAAATTTAAAGGCTTAAGGTTAAAAACCTAGGTTAATTATGCAAGTTAGGGTAGTTAGGAAAATCATTGTATAATGATTGTTTGTTCTGTAGACAATAAAAATAAATGCTTAAGGGTCTTATAACATTGACCTAAAAATGTTTTTTTTTTTTTAAATAAAAGCTTCTTTTTATTATAGCTGAAATGAAGAAAGACTTTTTCCAGAAGAAAACATACTCTGTTAAACATCATTTAAAAAACATTTAACATTCCCTGTAAACCACCATTGAGTACAGCTAGGTCATATCTATTTCAATATACAATTTTGTGTCCCTGTAAACCATATAAACCTAAAAAAGGCTGAATTCTTTTATCTTTGCCATGATGACAGTACATAATATTTTCCTAGATATTTTTTAAGATACTAGTATTCAGCTTAAAGTGAAATTTAAATGCTTAACTAGGTTAATTAGGCAAGTTAGGGCAATTAGGCAAGTCATTGTATAGTGATCGTTTGTTCGGTAAACAATAAAAAATGCTTAAAGGGTCTAATAACATTGACATTTAAATGTTTTTTAAAAAAATGTAATTGATTTTATTCTAGTTGAAATGGAAAATGGAGAAAGACTTTCCCCAGAAGAAAAAAATATTATAGGAAATACTGTGAAAAAAAAATCCTTGCTCTGAAAACGTTTAAAAAATAATAAAACAATCATTTTGACTTCAACTGTACATACACACTCATACTTGTCTACATGGTTTACAGGGACACTTCATAGGCACATTTTTGATTTTATAATGTAAAAATGGCTCTACACCACCTAAACCCAATCCTCACAGGAAACCTGTGTCAAATTTTGAACGTGAAAAACCCTAATGCTGCGTTCACACCAGACGCGGAAGAAGCGTCAAGCGCGAGTGATTTACATGTTAAGTCAATGCAAACGCGCGAATAGGCATCCTGCGGCGCGATACGCGCGAATGGCGCGGCGCGAATGACGCGAATTGCGCGAATGGCGCGATACGCGCGTATTGAGCGTTTGACGCGCTTAACGCGCAAATCGCTCGAGTTCAAATATCTGAACTTCTGCGGACATTCGCGCCGCGTTAACCAATCAGGAGCTTGCTCTTGTGGGAGCATGATTGTGACGTAGCCCCTGTTGTTGGTGTCCGGGGGAAATCCTCCAGCCGAGACCGACAACAGTTCATCAAACTGGGCTTGGCTCAGTCAGAAGCACCGCTGGAAGCCCCAGTCATCCAGGTTACGTTTCTGGAGGAGTTTATGAGCTCACAGCGCTGGGTGCACCTCTGAAAGTATTTAGTGGACTCAGACACTGCTCCAAACGTATCGACGCTGTTTTACAGCCTTCATAAAGCACATAAACACAGGTATTTTATCAATAAAATCCATGTTAGCCATTTAGCAACGAAGCTACATTCACCGAGCAGACAGAAGCCCTGCCCATGACGCAAATCCGCGTCTGTTCTGAAGTGAATTTGACGCGCGAATGAAGCGGAGTTTGACGCGCGAATGAAGCGGAGTCTGACGCGCGAATGAAGCGAGTAAACTCAAATGTTCACGCGTCTATTTACTCGCGAATAGCGCGATTTTGCCGCGCGTTCCGCGTCTGGTGTGAATGCAGCATAAGTATGAATTTTAAAGTTTTGAATTACAGGGACATGAGGTGTGTCCCTGTAAACCACCTTAATTGAGTACAGCTAGGTCATATCTATTTCAATATACAATTTTGTGCCCCTGTAAACCAGATAAACCTAAAAAAAGGCTGATTTCTTTTATCTTTGGCATGATGACAGTAGATAATATCTTACTAGATATTTTTCAGGATACTAATATTCCGTTTAAATTGCAGTTTAAAGGCTTAGCTGGGTGAATTAGGCAAGTCAGGCTAATTAGGCAAGTCATTGTATAATGAGTTTTTGTTCTGTAGACAATCAAAAAACTGCTTAAGGGATCTAAAAACATTGACCTTAAAATGTTTTTTTTATTATTAAAAATTGCTTTTATTCTAGCTGAAATGGAGAAAGACTTTCTCCAGAAGAAAAAAATATTATAGGAAATACTGTGAAAATTCCTTGCTCTGTTAAACATTATTTGGGAAATGTTTAAATAGAATAAAATAATAATTTTGACTTTAAGTGTACATATACACACATACTTGTATATATGGTTTACAGGGACACTCCAAAGGCGTATTGTGTATTATTCTGTAAAAATGGCTCTACACCATTTCTATATCTAAACCCAATCCCCACAGGAAACCTGTGGCACATTTTGAACATGAAAAGACCTTGTTAAGGATGGTTTATTTAAGGATAAAGTTTTGAATTACAGGGACATGACTCAATTAAACCACCTTAATTGAGTACAACTAGGTCATATCTATTTTAATATACAATTTTGTGTCCCTGTAAACCATATAAACCTAAAAAAAAGGCTGATTTGTTGCTTAAGAAAAATGCCCTATCACCACTCTCACGTTAAATGCAAAATCACATCTTGTACTAACAATTCCATTATTCTTAAAACAGTATATGCAGAAATGGGAAAGATGTTCATTTTACATAATTATGTGAATGTTCTGCCATTTGCAATCATTCCAGCACTTTAATACACTTAAATTAAGCCTATAAAGCAGTCTCAGGGCACAGAATCTATCTATGAGCTGAAAGATATAGATACTCACAATATTACGGCTCCTCCTTTGGTCTAACATGAATTTAAAACTGCCGCAGCTGCTACAGTATTAAGATTCCTTCTTTAGACTTCTTTGAATTGGAAACTGTCACAGCAGAGCTGATACATAGCGTAGGACATGTCAGGTAGCAGCCAGCTGATTTATTAGCCTGTGGGGTGGTAAATAGATTGATCGCCCGATCTGCAGGTTTCAATCTGGCACGCCGATTCTCTCTGCTGATGAACAATGAGGTCAAGAAAATCCGAAACCCAAGAGGTCCTGTCATCCTCCGCCTAGGCAAAGTCCAACTCATCCAACCTACTAAGTAAGTTTTTTAATCTTTCTTTTTTGTTTTTGTTTTTCTTAACTGATTTGTTTGGAGCATTTGTTTTGAGACCTGAGACATTAACCTGCAGTATCAGACCTGTATCGGCATCGGTACATCCTTACTTTTTGCATATAAGTACATATCCACAGTATCACCTAGATATCAGTATCATCGCATAGCTAGTTTTTGACATAAGCGTACATAGGAACCGTTTTTAGACTCGATACAGATACAAATATCGGTATCAGTGTATCCATAGATTTTGACAAACAATTATGTGTACATGAGCGCAGAATCAGACCCGATACCAATACTAATATTGGTATTGGCGCGTCTCTACTTTTTGGCATACAAGTATATGTACACAAGTGCAAAATATTGGTATTGGGTCATCCCTACTTTTTAGCATTTGTGATTACATATATGTGTTAAAGAGCTCAGCATACTAGTATTGGTATGGGTGCATTGCTAGTTTTTAACATACAAGTAGATGAGTGCAGTATCAGACCTGATACTGATACCAATATCGGTAATGGTGTACCTCTGTTTCTTAGCGTACTAGTAAATGAGTGCAGAATCAGACCCAATACCAGTATCATGTCACTGCAGTGCAGTGTATTCATAGTTTTTGCAAACAAGTATGTTTACATGAGCGCGGGATATCGGTATTGGTGCATCCCCAGTTTTTGACATCCAAGTAAATGAGCGCAGTATCAGACGTGATATCAATATCGGTATTGGCGCATGCCTAGTTTTTGCCATTCAAGTATGTGTATATAAGAGCGGAATTGCAATATCGGTATTAGTGTATTCATAGTTTTTGCAAACAAGTATGTTTACATGAGCATGGGATATCGGTTTTGGTGCATCCATAGTTTTTGGCATACAAGTATGTGTATATTAGAGCGGGATTCCAATATTGTCATTAGTGTATCCCTAGTTTCAGCAAACTATTATGTTTACATGAGCATGGGATACCGATATCGGTATTGGTGCATCACTAGTTTATGACATCCAAGCAAATGAGCACAGTATCAGAGGGGATATCAATATCGGTTTTGGCGCATCCCTAGTTTTTGCCATTCAAGTATGTGTATATAAGAGCGGAATTCCAATATCGGTATTAATATATTCATAGTTTTGGCAAACAAGAATGTTTACATGAGCATGGGATAACGATATCTGTATTGGTGCATCTCTAGTTTTTGAGATGCAAGTAAATGAGTGCTGTATCAAACGTGATATCAATATCGGTTTTGGTGCATCCATAGTTTTTGGCATTCAAGTATGTGTATATGAGAGAGGAATTCCAATATCGTATTAGTGCATCCCTAGTTTTGGCAGACTATTATGTTTACATGAACATGCAAGTAAATGAGCACAGTATCAGACGTGATGTCAATATCGGTTTTGGTGCATCCATAGTTTTTGCCATTCAAGTATGTGTATATGAGAGCAGAATTCCAATATCGGTATTTGTGCATCCCTAGTTTATCACATGCAAGCAAATGAGCGCAGTATTAGATGTGATAGCAGTATCAGTATCAATGCAATACTAGTTTTTAACATGCAAGTACATGAGTGCAGTATCAGACATGATACGGATACCAATATCAGTATTGGTGCATCCCTAGTTCTTAGCATACAAGTAAATGAGCACAATATCAGACCTGATAACTATATCAAATCAGTGCATTACTAGTTTTCAACATACATACATCTGTACATGAATGTCAGACCAATACCAATATCAGTATTGGTGTATTCAGCAGCTTTGCCATACAAGTGCATGTACATGCTTTCAGTATTAGACATGAAACCAATATTCACAGTTTGTGGCATGTATGAAATGTATGTATGGAACAAAACAATCAGTCTACAGGTTTGACAACACCCTACTTAACCTCAGAGAAATTCATTTCTGTCATTATCTATGACCTTTTAAGGTTGTATATAGAAATAACTACATTTTTACTAATACATGACATATAATTGCAGAACTACCAATGTATTCCAGCAGGTCAGTACAAGCCTTGAATTCTTGGCCGTTGACTCTTATTCGGTCTAGCATTTACACTAGAATCATGAAACAATCACAATGGTGTCAGAGATTTTGACTTCCTCTTTTTATTATGTCCATCTCACTTCAAATAAACATTTCAACGGATTGCTCTGCTGCGTTGTGATTTTACACAGAAACCCTGTTAAATTTTTTATTAACAATAACTTTAAGTGCTTTCGGTGAGACCTCGAGCCACAGTAACAATTCGTTTTATGACAGTGCTTTTACTGAGCTGAGCATAGATGAAAAATGACAATGATATAAGCTAAAGGGTGCAAAAATTTTCCCAGTTTGCTCTGGATCTGTATGTCGGGATGAGAAAGTCAGTTTGCGTTGGTTTAGTCTACACATCAAATTCCTTATTAGAATTTCCTGTTATACTTTTCTCATGTAGACTTAACAGAAAAGAGAGCTTGAGTGTTTAAGCCAAATAGGTCAGACGAGTAATAGTGAAGCACTCGCAGTATGTAACCTTTTCAGACTTTGTACTGTCCTCAATCTACAGTGTATACTGTATTTCTTCACATCCACAAACACACATACACAAACATTGGTAGGTAACTTTGTGTTATACAAGAAAATCTAACTTTCAGATGTTTATCTCAGGCAAGTCAACTATTGATTTTCTTTTTCTTTAAAATATGATGCAAATTCTTATATAATTCTATGTTTTAGCTATTTATTTTAATAATCTAAGTAATTACTTTACAGTTGAAGTCAGAATTATTAGCCCCCCCTGAATTATTAGCCCCCTGTTTATTTTGTTCCCCAATTTCTGTTTAACGGAGAGAAGATTTCCTCAACACATTTCTAAACATAACAGTTTTAATAACTCATCTCTAATAACTGATTATTTTATCTTTTCCATGATGACAGTAAATAATATTTGACTAGATATTTCCCAAGACACTTCTATACAGCTTAAAGTGACATTTAAAGGCTTAACTAGGTTAATTAGGTTAACTAGGCAGGTTAGGGTAATTAGGCAAGTTATTGTATAACAATGGTTTGTTCTGTAGACTATCGGGAAAAAATATAGCTTAAAGGGGCTAATAATTTTGTCCTTAATGGCTTTAAAAAAATTTAAAACTGCTTTTATTCTAGCCAAAATAAAACAAACAAGACTGCAAAAGACTGCAGAAGAAAAAATATTATCAGACATACTGTGAAAATTTCCTTGCTCTGTTAAACATCAATTGGGAAATATTTAAAAAAGAAAAAAATTCAAAGGGGGGCTAATAATTCTGATAAAACTTGGTTATTTTTTAAATACTTTTCCACAAACATTAAAGCCACAAGCTTTTCCAAATTTGTCAGCAAGAAGTTGTAATCGTTTAAAACACGTTCATCATTTAATCATTTAAAAATCTTCACTAAATGATGATAGGACATTATTTCACCCTTATTTTTGACATTTTATTTTCAGAAACCTGATTTATTAACTCTCTTCAGCTGAAGATAGCAAGTCACATACATCTTGGATAGCCTGAGGGTGAATAAACAGTCATCTTTGGGTGAACTATTCCTCTAATAATTATAATTCAGACATTATTTAGTGCATTATTAGCACGAACGACTGAGAAATTGAAGCCTGTAGACTTTTTAGTGATTTTAAAGCAGTTACAAGAGACATGGAGATGATTTCTTGTCTTTTTCTCACTAGATAGTTATCCATTTGTTTTCAGATGTTTGGACATGTGATCAGTCTGTCTATAATAGTGCTTGAGCTGCTGTTTATCTTCCTGCCATGAGATGCTGGTTGTTCCCTGGCTGACGCTCTCTTTAGAGGGAGATGCTTGGCAGTTGTAAATAAACATGAAGATCTGATCCAGCTTATCTCCCTGCTTATGGTGCACTGCAACAAATGTTACTTAAAGGTTAGGGATCTGGATCCAGATGTTAGCTAGAGGTCTGTTGAGACGCTCTCATCTCTTATGTGAGATAATGTGTCTCCTCTGGAATTTCAGAGTAAGATCACACAAATTATATACTTGTTGTTAAAAGGACATCATTTGCATATCCTTGTGTTTTCTAATACTGTATGTCCTATTGTACTCATTTCATTTTTTGTAACACAACAGGCGATTTAAAAAAAAACATAATAATAATAAAAATAATTGACCACACTTTATTTTGATGGTCCGTTTGTTAAATTTAAGTTACATTGCATCAACATGCCAGATAGTAGACTGTTAGGTTGGGGTTAGGATTGGGATTAGGGTTGGGGTTAATGTCAGTTGTTCTTGCAAAGTTTCTTATAGTCAGTTAAATGTCTGTTTAGCAGCAGGATCAACAGATATTAAGCAGACAGTCTACTAATACTCAAATGGACCATCAAAATAAAGTGTTACAAAATAATTCCTTTTTGAATAGTGTATAGTGAACCAGCATTAACCTCTTTTAAAAGATGCCAAAATATGAAAGAATGATTGGAACACATGCTCTGTATTAATGGTGTTTAGGGTGCACTGTAAAAAAAAAATCGTAAAAAAGATCAAATGACTGGCAGCTACGGCTGCCAAACAAAAACCATCAAATTACGGTAAAATTTCTTTTGTTGAAATAAAGTGCAAAAACAATAAATCTACAGATATTTTCATTTAAATGTTTACAGAGAAACACTGTTATTTTACAGACTTTTCCTAGATTATTATGATCACATACGTTCAATAAAGTTACAAAATAAGAGTTTTACAGAGAAACACTGTTATTTTACAAACTTTTCCAAGATTATTACGATCAAATGCGTTTAATAGTTACACAATAAGAGTTTTACAAAGAAACACTGTTATTTTACAAACTTTTCCTACTTTATTACAATCAAATCCGTTTAATAAAGTTACACAATAAGAGTTTTACAAAGAAACACTGTTATTTTACAGACTTTTCTTAGATTATTATGATCAAATCCGTTTAATAAAGTTACACAATAAGAGTTTTACAGAAAAACACTGTTATTTTACAAACTTTTCCTACTTTATTACGATCAAATACGTTTAATAAAGTTACACAATAAGGGTTTTACAAAGAAACACTGTTATTTTACAAACTTTTCTTAGATTATTATTAGGGGTGTAACGATACTACAAACCGAACCAAAATATCGCGATACACCAACCACGATACGTATCGCGAAACTCTCGTGGCGGACCGCGATACTGTCACGCCCCCTGCTACCCACTGTTAAGGTTGACGTCACTTGTCTCTAATTGAACCAAAACATCTTTATTTTATCACATTTGATTAAATTGTATTAGTAATGATGAGCTTTTGTTCTAAATATTATATTCTAATGTTTTTGAATTTGGAATAGTATTTTCCAAGTGCATGTCATGTCATGTGACTTGAGTGAGCGATTACACTCCATTACTACTGTATATGCAGGACGGCTGCTTCGCATATATTGAGATTGCAGATCCCCCAAATACATTTAAGTCTCCTGTTTGGGAACATTTTGGTTTTTCAGTGGAGTACAGGAATGGAATTCGTGTCGTAGACAAAGCGCACACTATCTGTCGTAACTGTTTCACGAAACTTAATAAGGAATAACATTTAAAAAATGTGGTAAATTTCACAATGTGAGGGTGTACGCAAAAGACACTGACAACAGAACTGCCAACAAAAGGGATTTAACCCCTTACCTCGCTAGAAACTGATGAAAAGAAAAAAAGGTTTTCAGCGCCGTGCGCCTTATTCTTCCCTATACTGAACTGTAGAATAAAATATATACAAAGATGACGTTCACCTCTTACCTGATGTCTTTAACAATACATTTTCTACGTGTTTGCAAAATGGAAGTCGTAAGACATCTTCCCTATCCACCTTACTCCGAGAAAAGAGTGAATTTGAGGAGGTAAAGCTCAATATGACGAGAAAGAGCTGAACAAAAAAGCAACAAACAAATCAATTGAAATAAAAGTGTACAAAAATCACAAAATTTCTCAAAGTGGGCAAAACTAATGCAAAATAATTTTGCCCAAACGAAAGTTAAGCAAAAACAACGAAATTCATAATCATGTTAGCAAAATACACGAAAAACGAGATCAAAGGAAGATGCGCTCTCCTCCGCTTTTCCTGACGTCATTTTTATATTCCCGCGCCACGTCGCCCAATGATGATAGCTGTCGTGAAGGCGGACATACAGAAATGACAGGCATGGAGAGCGAGAGAGAGAGAGAAAGAGAGAGAGAGAGAGAGAGAGAGAGAGGCAAAAATATACGGCTACAACCCTAACATTAGTTTCAGACAAAACTGCTATGCATTTTACTGGTGAATAGGTCATGTAAAAAACACTTTACAAGCACATTATATGTATATAATTTTTTCATTAATTTAAACGGAAACCTATCTAAATGGTAACTAAAATGAGCATCACTTTCTCTGTGTCTGCACAGAAATCAAGCCCCTCACCTGAGAATGTGGACATTATGGTGTTTTTAAAGAAGAACTTAAAACTTAATTGAATATTCCAAATGACCTTAGAAAGGACAAGCCTGTTTATCTTTCACTATAGTCAACACTGCAGTTATTTATTTAATTTGAGTTTACTTTCTTAAGATGGCTGCACTAAAGAGAATAGTTTTTTCTGACTACTCTATATTGGAGGTATTTATTTAATGTTTGTTGTTTACTCTGGTATCCTGACTGTACTAAAATGTGATGGCAAAATTAATAAAGAAAATGTTTAGTTGTTCTTGTTATTAAGTGAATCTATTGTTCCTTAGCATTGCTGTTAAGATGACATCAACCCTAACCCCACAGCAAACAGAAACCGAACCGAACCGAACCGTGGCTCCAAAACCGTGAACCGAACCGAACCGTGCCTTTGGTGTATCGTTACACCCCTAATTATTATGATCGAACACCATAAATAAAGTGACTGCACTAAAAGTTTAGGAGAAAACAATGTTATTTAAAAGAATTTTCCCTAAATCATTACGATTAAACACCTTTAATAAAATGCCAAGACATGCTCAAGGTCATAATTTAACAGTTTTATTTTGGATCAAAAAAGTCTGGAAAAAAAAACAACATACAAGATACAACTGATTAAAATTCTCACAACTTTAAAATTACAGTGGTTGCATTTTATTGAATAGTATTTATGTAAAACATGTTGAGGTTTAAGTTATATGGAATTACTCAGTTTCAAATCTTAAATGAAACTGTAATGTGAAGGGGACGCTGACAAAGGAGTGCGGATCCAAATGCAAGTTTATTACACAGAGATGGTCAGGCAAGCAATGGTCAACACAGGGGCAAACAGATGTATGCAGGGAATCCAGAGTCATGGTCAAATAACAGGCAAATGGTCAGTCCCAGCAGCAAACAGCATAAACAACTAACAAACAAAGCAAAGCAAGAGAAACACATCATATTGTTCACAGTAACAGTATAACAAGACTTAGCAATTTGTGCATGCGTCTGTGCTGCTTTTAAAGTCCATGTAATCAGTTCATAAATTCCTCCGACTGTGTGTGTGTGCGCAATCAGTGGAATCCAGAACAGGTTTTGCAACGAAAATGATCCACGTTCACACTGGCGTTTTACTTAGGGTTTCTGAACAGATCTCCATCCACTAGGGGTGTTAAAATTAATTGTTTTTTCGGTGTACCGCGATGCAGACGCGGACAATTCGATATCGGTTCAGTAATAATCAGAACCGGTTATTGTGTACTGACATCATTTATCTCATATGCGCTATGTCGTGGTAGCTTACTATGGCGAGCGAGGTGAGAGCTAGTATTTACAACGCTCCAACTACTTAAAAACGCACAAACTGTGCACAATTTCACTGCGTGTGTGTTTGCTGGACAGTCTTTCACTGAAACTTACAGCAGAAGCTCCTATTTCACTGTGATTGAGAGAATGAAAGTAAACTCCATTTCTCTCTCTCACTGTGGCCCATTTGACCTACTGGCGTGACTTTTCCTCTCCTTCGGTTGTTACAGCGATACTTCTGAATAGAGGTCTGCATTCCCAGACCAGATTTCTTGCAGCGCGGTAATATATTTCCGAAAGCGCGGGAGCGGTCGGTAACTCTGGTGTAAGTTGAACGGGAGCGGGCGGTCTAACAATAACGCTCCCGAGCGGGCAAGCAGGTGTGTGTGTGTGTGTTTATGTGTGTGAATGAGAGAGAGTGTGATGCTGTGTGTTGCTTGTTTGGTGCTGTCTATGTTTGTGTGTGCGTGTATGTGTGTGAATGAGAGAAAGGGTGCTGTGTGTCTGTGTGTGTGTGTTTATACAGACAGCCCCCCACCCCCAAATATAAAACTGTGTTTGGGGAAAGCATCGTCAATCCACCGTGATGCACCGAGATCACCAAATCGATGGCATGATAATCGTAACCGAACCGAACAGTGGGACCAGTGTAGGTTCACACCTCTACTATCCACACTACACCGCTGAAAACGCATATGACGTGACCACACACACACTCTGGCATGTGCTGCAGCGTATGCGTGCGTCTGAGCTCCAGGCAGTCAGCAGGTGCTTTGAGCACAGCTCCCCGGGTGAGAGCAGCGCAGGCTGGACAGTTCATCAAGGATCTTCCGCTGGATTTCTTCTCACTACTGTATAGTTGTTAAATGTAATATTTAATTCATCTTGTCTCTATCTAATGAGAGGGTATGTTTCATATTTTTTGACGAAAATGAAAGGAGGCAGTTATGCTATAGGCTCCGTTTTGTTATAAATACATAATACGCATACAGTGAAGATGATGGTCATATAAATATGTAGATACACGATGCCTCAACATTTTTAGTGTCTGTTAAGTTAATATCAAAATGAAAATAGGCAGTTTCTTATATCATGTTTTAATTCTATTGTTAAGATAATGAAACAACATAGGCAGGGTGATGCGAATGACGTTATACAGTAAAGTGCACTGTTTTTACGGGAGTTTGTTTTCCATATCAAACTTGCGAAGTCTGAATTAAGGAAAGGATGCAAGACTGAATTTTGTGCATTTAATATTGAGGAAAAAGACCCAATCAGATGTTTTCAGATGTCTCCGTTTTCCCCCACCCAGACTGACACAGAGCAGCAGCATTTTAAAACGAAAATGGCCTCTCCAGCGTTTTCAAAAAGTTGTTTTCAGGGCTCAAAAACTCTGAGGTAGTGTGAACAGAAGACGTAACCGTAGCAAAACTTATGCGTATTAAAACTAAAATGTATTAGTGTAAACGGTGCCTAAGTCAGAAAACTACATACTGTAGATACTCTTTATTGAATTTCCAAGTATTACGTTTCAAGTTTTATTAATCTTAACTTATTAAAACGGCGTACTTGTGTGATTCGAACTTATTAATTAAACACAGCAGTTCCAACAGACCAACAGTCACAGTCAGCGAATTTTTAATGGACCCACTTTATATTAAGTCCCCTTAATTACTATGTACTTACATTTAAATGAGTAATTTGGTACACTGCACTTATTATGTATGTACTGTAAATGTTTTTACATTGTACTTATATTAAAAAAATACATGCATGTAATTATATCTGTGATTCATTTTTGTAATTACATTTATAATTACCATGTTGCCCCATCCCTTACAACTTAACCCACCATTAATCCCTCAGAAACAAGCAAACCTGTTTCTAACTGTAACTATATTCCACCTCAATAGCACCAGAAGTGTTCTGCAGTACAATATGAATATGAATATGCATACGTACACTTATAAGTGCATACGTTTTGTGTAAATTCTTCTTAGTTAAAGCCACTTAAAAAAAAGTAGGACCCATTTAATTTAGCCGTGTTTGTTTCCAAATTGTATTGTATATGCCAAGACACATGCATATGCACGGCATGTGGATCAGGGGGAGTAAATAACGATAACAAGGTTTTAACTAAATATTGTAAAGGGGTGGTCCACTACAATATCATATTTTAAGCTTTAGTTGATGTGTACGGTTGCTGTGTGAACATAAACAACGTCTCTGAATGTAATACGCTAAAAGTTCAATGCAAAGGGAGACTTCGGCTTTTACAGAGTTAACTTACAGTGAACGAAGTTTGGGGATTACAAAAAAGGTTACACGCATTCACCATATGCATACACCCTGCGCAGCGGAGGGGCGTGGCCAGAGGCGCTGTAATGTTATAGCAGAGAAAGCTAAAATGCCGTCCAAATGCTGCTATTTCCATAGCGCTTGTTCTATTTCTGTATTTTGGCTTCCAAAGGACACGACACAAAGACAGAAGTGCGTACAGTTCAATTTTAACCCAAGCCCACCCCTAACCCCAACCGTCATTGGGTGATGAGCAAATCGTACTAAATTGTACGAATTAGAATGTACAAATTCATACGAATTAGCCACTAAATCAAAAAGTTATGATTGCGCTGGGAGTTCATGTGCATGTTTTCCCCGTGTTCGCGTGGGTTTCCACCAGGTGCTCTGGTTTCCCCCACAAGTCCAAAGACATGCGCTATAGGTGAATTGGGTAAGCTTAATTGTCCGTAGTGTATGTGTGTGAATAAGTGTGTATGGGTGTTTCCCAGTGACAGCTTGCAGCTGGAAGGGCATCTGCTGCGTAAAACATATGCTGGATAAGTTGGCGGTTCATTCCGCTGTGGCAACCCCAGATTAAAAAAGGGACTAAGCTGACAAGAAAATGAATGAATGAATGATATAGCTCTAGCATTTGACAAAGGACAGCTTCCAGAATCTCTCCCAGTTGAGTGCTGGATTCGGCTAAAAACTCCTCAGAGAAGGAGCAGCTCCAACAATAATAGAAGAAGCTGTGGATTGTGAGCCACAACCTAGAAGTGTTTTTATTTGTTAAAATTTTCTATTAAACGCATAGTTTCTAGCATTAACAGTATGTTGTAGCGAGGACGTAAACAAGGATGTAAACTATAGGAAATGCTCTTTGGCACCGTTAGCAATTTAGCTACCAACTCATATTTAGCTATTCAATCTTCTCAACACCCACAAGCTTGGTTCTACCTGGTGACTTGGAGTTAATCCGAGACTCTCAGCACATTATGTTAGCTGACAAATCAGAGCCTCTTGAAGACAGGCTTTCAGAGGAACTAGGAAATATGACAGTCGTTTTCATGTTAGCTGTGTACCTGTATATAATCAAAGTAAAATATATGAAAAAAATAACCTGATTATTTACAAATGAAGCATGAGCACACATTGCTATGCACCCCATAAACACAACCAAGCCTTAAAAATTTAATCTGGAACACCACTTTAAGTTTACTTATTTGTTTTTAGTCAGTTTGATTGATGTAAGTTAAGATGACAAAAAAGTTAATTTGATTCGACTAAAAAATGTAAGGCAGCAAGATTTTTTTTTACACTGTATGTTTTCATTTTTGGGTGAACTTGATCTCTCACAAGTTAAGTGAGATTTCACCATTTCTCTTCTTGTTCTATTTTATATCCCCTTTAGCTACAGTAACTGCTGTCCTTTGGTTTAAAGTTGTACAGTTTGACCTTCGGAAACTCTGAAAGGAAAAGGCAAAGATTCACATGCACATACAGACAGACATACCCAAATCCCACCCCCCATCATCTGGGAGTTCCTCTCTAAGAATGGGTTTTCCAGAGCCCCAGGTGCTTTCTCCATTTGAAACCTGAGCTCTTTTTCTCCACTCTAAATCTCATCTCACAGCCAGAGAGAGAGAGAGAGAGAGAGAGTCTGTGCTCTAAACTCACACATCTTACTGCAGAGAGAGAGATAGGTAGAGGAAAAAACAATATGCTTCTTCCTCAGTAAATGCTCTCCTACATTCTCTTTCTATGAGATAAAGTTTAATGTAAAGTCTTCTTGGCTGGTCTCTGATTTTTGATAGCAGCAGATGGTGTTTAAATTGTTCGGCCACCTCTGTGTTAGTCATTCTCTTAGTTTAGACTTGGCCTGTAATAGAACTGTCTACCTCTTTCTTTTCTGTATCTCAGCTTCCACCTTACCTTGGAAAGAGATATAGGGCTTATGTTTGAGTGGGTTTACTCAAGCCTTTGTATTAGTGTAAAGAGAAAGAAGTACACAAAAATTTGGATGCTGATAAGAATAACAGATAATTAACAGTTTGCTGGGGCTTAAACTGATAATGAAGCAAGTAGCTTTTTATAGGTGATTGACCAATTAATTGGTCACACTTTACAGTAAGGTTCTATTAATTAATGGATTTATGAACATAAATTAATGATATTCAAATATTAAAGTATAATATAGAATTAACCAACAGTAGTTATTAATAATCATTGTTCAACATTAGCTATTGGGCTGCACAATATACCAAAAAAATTATCATTATTATGATAATAGTACATGCAGTATCCATATTGCAGAGAAGTGCAAATAATTAAATTTATTTTCTGTGCCAAGCATTTGTGGTCTGCAATCATTGGTTGTTTATCCAAATCTGGCCAATCGGATAAGGCCTTTGCTATCTTTATCTCCACCCCCCACTAGGTGCTGTTAGGTGAACCGAGAGCTGAAAATAAACACTAATGCTGGGAGACAATCTCATAATCACGATAATAGTAGATGCTATATCCATTAATCTATGGGCTCTATTTTAACGATCTAGGCGCAAAGTCCAAAAGTCTAAAGTGCAGGGTGCAAAAGCATTAAGGGAGTGTCAGAATCCACTTTTGCTACTTTAAGGATGGAAAAATCTGCTTTGCGTCGCAGCGCATGGTTTAACAGGGTTGAGCTTATTCTCTTAATGAGTTAAAGGTGTGTTTTGAGAATAAACCAGTCAGTCTCATCTCCCATTCCCTTTAAGAGTCAGTTACGTCGTGCCATAGCGCATTTGCTATTTACATGGCGGACTTTGTAAGTGGAAAAACTGAGCGTTTCACTAGCGAGAAAACAGTTAAACAGACCATCTACAGCGCGAGAGAATGAGTCTCCTCATTCTTTACTTTCACTTTCACTCTGTTTTGTAGATAAGGAAACGTGTTGTATGCACAGACATCCATTAGCCTACATAATTAATTTCGTTTGTTAAGCGCAAAGATTTGTTTTAAAGCGCAAAGATTTGTTTTAAAACTATTTCTAAATTCAGTTTTAATTTCCAGCAAATGAATAAATGAACAATCATAACGAAGTGTGGTCAAAAAAACAGTTATTTCCAAACACACATGCTATGCCCCATATGGTCTAAAACCTGACAGGTGAGCAAATCGTAGCTTGTTTTTAATAAAACAAATATAAATATGCATATAATAAATAATACTAATAATAATAATAACATTATACAAAATTGTCATGAATAAACTGAAAAAGATGAAGAAGGCATGAAGGCAGTGCTTTATATATTTATGTAGAAAATAATAATTTTTGTAATATTTTATTCCTTTAATTATTTTTCATTTGTAAAGATATTTGTGTATCGCTCTACATCCTGTGTGTATTAAGCAATCTTTAAGCGAGGTGCACAACTAACGCACTCTGTGCTGGACTTTAGACCTCCTCTTAGCTGGTCTATTAAACAATCTATTCTAGTTTCTCAAAATAGCAACGCGCCATCAATGCGCCTCAACACACGTCCTTTTTTAGACCAGAACGGCTATGGGCGCACATATGAGCGCAAATGCATTTGCTATTTAAACAGCGTGGTGAAAAACGTCAAAATGACTCTTGCGTCGAGCTGAAACTGGCAAATAACTTTTGCGTCGTGCTTTGCGCCGAGTGTATGATAGGGCCTAAATGTTTTTTTTATTACTATTTAATTATATTACTATTTAATATTATTTAACTCAGAAAAAATATATATTACCTGTTAATTTTAGTATGATCATTACATAAATAATCACGTTTTTATAGCTGATAACATAGCATTTCCTTTAAAGCCATTTATAGCACAAGAAATATCATTATCATAACATTATCATAATATTAGCAGCACTTTTGCTAATAAAAAAACATTGTTCAAATGGAAAATGCTTATTTTAGCACATTGAATTAAAAGAATTAATAGAATTAACTATTAGCAGATAATAATAATGGGGTTTTGTTACTATCAGAAGATGATTTTGTTTGGTTCTTGTGTAGTTTTATAGTTTGCACTTACAAACCATACTCATGAAAAAAAATGTAGGCGGGCATTATAGGAAAGAAAATTATCTGATAACAAATTATCCAACACAGGCTCATTGTGGATATTTACCCCTGTCTACATTTCTGGAGAGCGTGAATTATGTAGCCAGAGGTGCATTTGGGTGCATTTCGTCTTTAAAACAACCACTACGGGGCGGTATGACGCCGATGACGGCTTCTATTCATTTTAGCACTACCAGCTGACCGCTTACCTTCGTATGGACCGCTTTACCAGTGTTACCAGTTGGCCCAGTAGCTCGCCGCATACTTCAGTGGACTTGGAACGTGCAACACAGTTGACTGCAACGACATGGTTCGAGTGTGGTGAAGAACGGTTTGGAAAACCAGGTAAAACAAAATAAAAAAAAGAAACAAAATATAAACAACAGGCTGAAAACATGGTGAAATCACGCGGCCTCGGCGGCTTTTCTTTTTAAAGATTGCTTTTGAAAACACTAATGGTTGTGTTTAGGGAAGAGGGTGGGTCAGTCAGTCGGTCAGCATGCTGGCCTGGGGTGCATTTCCCAAACATCGACGTAACTCGCGGCTGAACTATCATAGTACAATGCATCGTTTTGGAAAAGAATAATTTAGTGACGAGTGTTTTCCAAAACCCGTAGTTTCTCTGTCGCAGATCCATCATTTAAACCACGTTAGTTATAACGTAAACGCCTATATAATGGGGTGGATTAACAACTTCTTTAGAGAAGAACCCCATAATTTCTTTGTGCAAATTATATTGTTTTACACGCACACGCATTTAAAATAAAATCCAATATTAGTTTTGAAAAAAACATGCACTCGTTTTCCATATTAATTGAAATATATGTAAATGGCACATATAGGGCCTGTGTTTCCTTTACAAATATTATTGAAAACATTACATATTCTATTCTAAAACATAAAATCACTTACAAAAGCTAACACATATTCTAATCTCATATATAAATCATATAAATAAATAAATAAATAAATAAATAAATAAATAAATAAATAAATAATGAGGCTATTTATTAAGAAAATTTATTTAATATTTATTATTTATTAGAAAATGAAAAAAAGTCCTATTTTAATAGTAATATTAATGATGATTATTAAGTAGGATATTGTTTATTTATTTTTTGAAAAGTCTGCTTTTACAATTTGATCTTGTGCAAACCACTGCAGATATGCTCTAACCAGCAGGCCCATGTCATATACAGCTGTGTTCAAAATGACATCAAAGTTTTCAAAGTGCACTGTGAAGGGAGCGCAACTGTAAACATGAAGATCGCTAAAACTGAACTGTAAACATACTTTGAAAGCAAATTACACCTAAGAGAGATGATCTTAATGCTTTTTTATTTTTAAAAATTCCAACTTTAAATGTTAGAATGTTCTAAATGAATAAGGCATAAGGGGGATAAGTGGGAATAGAACACAGCCAGGAACTATGTTTCTAACTACAGCTCCACAGGTGTCATTTCAAGTGCTCGAGTTTGCGACGCAGTTTAAGAATGTTCATTGGAGCGATGGATTTGGGAAACGGCACATCAACAGACTATCTTTGTAATGACGGAACTTGCGACCTTCATTGGCTAACGATGGTTTTGGGAAATGCACCCCTGGTCAGCTGAAGTATGTATATTGCACCCTCTGGTGGATTTACGTGAGAAGAGGATGTGCGAGAGAAATTTGATCATCAAAAAGCGTTCACAGCAGCCTCTGGTGGATTTGCAAAAACAAAAACTATTATAGCTATTATATTTCATTATAATAGCTATTAATTTTAATAAGCTGAACTGTTTGCTAATGTATTTGCTGCTAATGTATACTATTTATTTTTTCTTTTGTAAATAATCATAATAAAACATATTACTGACCATTAAACAGTTTATTTACAATGAAACAGCTCCAAATCAACATATTTAATAATTTGGGGATTTTTAAAGGGGGTTGGGGGGGGGGGCATCAGGGGAATCCCTTATTATGGGCATATCCCTTATTTTCACATCCCAATGTTGACAGGTATGACCTCCGGTTACGTATTTCGCTGTCCCCAGAAATGTAGACCTGAGTACGTATCCGCAATGAGCCTGGGTTGAAATTATCAACCCAGGGGAATCCCTTATTATGGGCATATCCCTTATTTTCACATCCCAATGTTGACAGGTATGACCTCCGGTTACTAAAAATTTGCATTCTACTTCAAAAATTATTATTAGCCACTAATATAATATATATCATGATATAATTCAAGCTAAAGATCTACAGTTTGAGGTTGCAGTAATGAAATAATAAAAAATCATTAATCTCTGATTTATGATGGGCTTTTCAGTACAGTAGTTTTGTTCAGTAACATCAACAAGAAAGCTGAGATGTGCACCTCACCCGCTGTCATAACAAGTTTCATCCTGTACAAACTCTCTCTCTCTCTCTCTCTCTCTCTCTCTCTCTCTCTCTCTCTCTCTCTCTCTCTCTCTCTCTCCAGTGCTTAGTCCTGATTTATTTATTTTTTTCTTTCCTTGAGGAGCGCAGCCTCGCTGTTATTACTTTGGATTCCAGGTCTCTGTTATAAATCATTGTCACCTCGTTTTAGAGACAAACACTCTACCTGCTCATTGCTCTGTGTGTTATGCATGCATTTATATGCGTTTGTGATCAGCTTCCTGCTGTTTTTTTGACATGCGTGTAAATAAACTCCAGTACAGAGTATATATGCAGGTGTGTGTGTATTTGAGATGGTAAACACATTCCTGGAGTTTGTCTGCCCTTGACCCACCAAGAAGCTGGCAAACTGTTTATCTAGTGAGAGATAGAAGTTGAGAATGAAGATGAGGTTTGCTGAGCTGCATTTCTTTTCAAAATTAGTGTCAAGGGTTATCCCTCGATCTGTATCCGCAGCACCATTAATATAGAGATAGTCCCCAGTGCTGCTAGCATTCAGGCTGATTCTTTACTCTTAAACCCAGCTGCTCCATGTTTATTTGTATGTACGTGCGCTGCAGTCTAACCACACGCTTGTCTCCTCAGTCAAGTGTTTCCTCATGGACTTCCAGAGGAGTTCACCCTGGTCTTCACCCTGCTGCTGAAGAAGAAATCATTGAATGAGAGCATTTACCTGTTCCAGATATCTGATGAGCACGGATATCCTCAGGTGTGTGTCCACTGTCCGCTTATGTTTATAGATTTGTGGCTTATAGAAAAGTCAATTGCAAGTCCTTAAATCCTGATTGGTTTAGATTTTGTTAGATGTAGATTAAGGCTGCACAATTTATGTTATGCTGTGGCCACACTAGGGTTTGAAAATGCGAAATTCTGTTGTACGCTGCTGCGAAAAGGGGCAGGATTAAACAAGATGATTAGACATTTAAGAAAGCGAGCGATTGGTTCATATTTTACATTTCTATCAAGAGAGGTCATGTTTTGATCATCGATTGGTCTCACGCAGTCACGTTATGCGATTTCGCAGGTTAGAGTACACCAAGCTTGAACTTTGCAACGCAGCGAACTGCGAAACTTGTCGCACAAGCTTGCATTTCCGGTCTGACGCAATTGCGAGCTTATGAAAGGAAGTCTAGTGTGGCCGCAGCTTTAAAGTGTTAATGTTAATGTGCGAATCCACAATTGTCACTTTGCCGAATGTGCAATGTTGAGTTGAGATTATAGTTGAGAAGCTACATTTTAGAACATGTGATTTATGGAATCACTGCAGAGTTTGTCATCCGACTGTGACTGCATACAAGAAATTATAATGTTTGTAATGTTAATAAAGATTAATTTTTATTTAATTATCTATTAGTTTTACATTTGATTATTATTAAAATTTCTTCTGAATACTGTTAGACTTTAGAAAACTGTTCGAAAACCATAAAATACTTGCTCTACTGCATTTGTCAATGCTTTTGATTTGTTTATTATATTTTATGCTGATTTACTTCCCTGCAAAATCATCCCAATCCATCTAAATTAGCGAATTATTTCCAAATAGAGATATTCAAGCAGTCTGGTGAAGCTGTATTCATATTGCAATATCAACATAGGTTCATTCTGAAAACGCAGCCCTATATGCATTTCTGGAGATCGCGAATTATGTAGCCAGAGGTACGTATGGCTGCATTTTATCGTTAAAACAAAATCTACGGGGCGGTATGACACCTTACCTCCGTATGGACGGCTTTCCCGCTCTTATCAGTTTGTCCAGTAGCTCACCATGTACGTCGGCAAACTTGAGATGCAGAGAGGAGTTGACTACAATGACAGGGTTCGAGTCCGGCAAAAATGGTTCCATAAAGCGGGTAAGATAAAAACAGCCAAAAAAAATAAAATAAACAAGTAAATAATAGGCTGAGAATGTGGTAAAATCTGAAAATGTGGTAAAAATAAGGTGAGTCAATTGGTGCTTTTGAAAACACTATTGGTTGGGTTTAGGGAAGGAGGAGGGTGGGTCAGTTGATCGGTCAGTCAGTCAGTCAGTCAACAGCTGCCTCTGGTGCATTTACACGAGAACAGCAGGCACAAATGGCACTCGAGCGAGAAATTTGAGACCTGAAAAAGCGTACACAGCGGACTCTGGTGGATTCACGAAAACATTCATTCATTCATTCATTTTCTTGTCGGCTTTGTCCCTTGCGGGGTCGCCACAGCGGAATGAACCGCCAACTTATCCAGCACGATTTTACGCAGCGGATGCCCTTCCAGCCGCAACCCATCTCTGGGAATTTCCACACACACATTCACACTCATACACTATGGACAATTTAGCTTACCCAATTCACCTGTACTGCATGTCTTTGGACTGTAGGGGAAACCGGAGCACCCGGAGGAAACCCACGCGAACCCAGGGAGAACATGCAAACTCCACACAGAAACGCCAACTGACCCAGCCCAGCCGAGGTTCGAACCTGCGACCCAGCGACGTTCTTGCTGTGAGGCAACAGCACTACCTACTGCGCCACTGGGTTGCCTTCACGAAAACAAAAACTGCAAAAAAAACAAGAACCTCCTGGGACGTATTTGGCGCTCTTCAGAAATGTCTATAGTGGTACATTTTCAGAATGAACCTGGGTTGTGCAATATATATATTTATTACGGAAAAACAAAATATTGCAATGTCAGATTTTTCTAATATTATGTAGTCCTAATGTAGATTACATTATTGTGAAGTGTAGATGGTAGTACACCTAGTAATAATGCATATTAACTTTTGAGTTTAATTCAAGGCTTGGTTAAAATATTCCCTGGTCTCCCTCTCCAATCGCTTTTTCTTCAATGATCAAATGATTAAAATAAATGTTTCAGTTTATTTATTGGAAAGCAGAACAAACTAATAAAAAAAACCCCAAATGAATTAAAAAGATACAGGTATCACTAGGTGATTTTTTGAGGGAATCTTTGACTCATTCATTCAGTAGGCGAAAAAAACTGAATAGCTTTTTAAAAAAAAAGATTAATTTTATAAACAAAAGCTCTTCTGAGTGAGTGATTCATTTAGGAAGTCAACATATATGAGTAATTCATCAGATCATTAATTGTGTCGATTCAATAAATTAATTGATTAAGTAATTAATTCATGAACAAAACATGTTTAAGTAGTCCAAATCTTATTCAGTGATTCGTTGAAAGTTTATTCAAATGATTCATTCAAAAAGGCCGATTAACAAAACAATTTTCCTCAGACTCCTGTGTGTAGGTTCTGTAATTTCACTTTTATGGCAAAGAATCCTTTATTTTCATTGCCTCTGAAGTGAAATAACTGATCAGACTCATTCAGTGTTGCTCTCTGAAATGCACAGATATCTGGCTTTGTTTGAAATATTTTCATTGCAAACTAGACAATATTGTGCATAACTTACTTTCTTTTTGTTTGTTGAACTGTTTTAAAAGTATTATCACATTTCCCATCATGTGATATTACTTAACTATATTATATATTATAAATAAAATGTGACCTGATCCACCAAAATGAGTTACAGTGACCCAAATATTAAAATTTAAATTGATATCAATGGTAAAAGGAGACTCTAGGATTTAATATCATATTCAAATTCATAACTTGAAAGGTTTTGTCAGCTGAAACAGGACTTTTGACAAATGATCAGCATTTATGTCACTTTTTGTGTACATTACTAAGCTTTTTTATTGGTTTTATACAATGTTTAACACCATATTTGGAGAGCGGAGATATCGATGTTTCATGGTACACTCAGAATATAGAGAAATTGAGAGGAGTTGAGAAAAGCATTGCTCATTTTCATCAAATTTAAATATTTAACTCAAATTTAATAGTGATTTAAATACTTTTATTCAATGATCTAGACTCCAAAACTTTGTGAGATTATAGAATGTCTGTGAAATTAGCTAATATATATAATATATATATATATATGTTTTTTTCGACCTGTCTCCTAAAGTAGAACCGTATAACTCATTTCGCCAAATTGGGTCACAAATAATGTATTCTAAAAGGCTACATCATGCAGTCACTACAAATATTGCACACCCCAACTCCAGCTTCACAATCATTTTAAATAACCCCCTTCTTTCCCCCCTCTATTTATCACACTCCTTTAGTTCTCACTGGACTGGAATGGTCCAGATGGCAATCTGGCCCTGCGGGTGAAAGGGGCTGACCCTGAAGGGCCCATGGTGGGCTGTGTGTTCGACGGAGATGGTGTGGAATCCCTGATGGACAAGCGCTGGCATAAGGTTGCTCTGAGTCTGCAGAGAGAGTCTGCCTCCCTGCACGTGGACTGCAGCTCCATTGAGAACAAGCCCCTTGAGCTCCGTGGCCAGTTGCCCATCAGTGGACACACGCTGTTGGGGATAAGGGCTACTGATGCTGCCCCTGTGGAGGTGAGGAGATCAGGTGTATTGTGTACAGTGTTGTTTCAATTGATGCCTTTTCTTAGCATTCAAATTGCCATTTTAAAGGGATAGTTTACCCAAAAATTCTAATTCTACCATCATTTACTCATTCTGCACTTGTTGCAAGCCTGCTTGAGTTTCTTTGTTCTGTTGAACACAAAGGACAAAACAGTTGAAGTCAGAATTATTAGCCCACCTTAATTATTAGCCCCCCTGTATATTTTGTTCCCCAATTTCTGTTTAACGGAAAGATTTTTGACAACTTTCAACACATTTCTAAACAAAATAGTTTTCCCCCCTTTATTTTTATGCCAAGTACAAATGACATTGTTTATACGGAGATATGTTTTTATATATAAAAGCACTTCAACAAACCCTAAAAACACTGCATAAAGAAAGATAGTAAAAAAGAAATATAATAATAAAAAATATAATAATAGAAAGAAAAAAACTGCAACATTTTATAAAATAAAAGTAATAAATAAATAAATAAAATAATAATAATAATAAATAAATAAAATAAATAATAATAATAATAAAAATAAAATAATAATAATAATAATAATAAAAATAAATAAAATAATAAATAAATAAATAAATAAATAAATAAATAAATATAATAATAATAATAATAATAATAATAATAATAATAATAATAATAATAATAATAATAATAATAATAATAAATAAATAAATAAATAAATAAATAGATCCTATAAATAGATTACTTACAAGTAACTCAACACGTGCAAAGACAATTACAAGCCTGGTAGGAGTATTTATAGCCATGGACTTGCGACCTTATTCAATAATTTTTTTATAGATTTTTTCATATTTATTTTGTGTTGTCACTTTATGTACACTGAAAGCTTCTGTAGCCAAAACAAATTCATTGTGTGTGAGGCACACTTGGCAATAAAACTGATTATGATTCTGGTAGAAAACTCTGGTTTAAAGCATTTAATTAGTGTGCTAGAACCACGCTACAAAATCCCAAGTAGAACGCATCTCACAGCTACGGTGATACCCTCCATTCCCTCCGAAAGTTATTGAAGGTCTTAGCAGTGCACATGTAGTAGCCTTGACTACAGATTGCTGGACCTCCAGAGCAACACAGAGCTTCATGACTGTCACAGCGCACAAAGGTCAGATATTATTATATTGCATAAAAGTCTTAAAATGGCATAGCTTGTGCTTTCAAATTTTTCTTTTTTAAATCGAGAATCGAATCGAACCGTGACTTTAGAATCGAAAATATAATTGAATCGAGGATTTGGAGAATCGTGACACCCTTACTATGTAAGTTTGACTTTTCCTGTTTTTTCCAACATACTTCAGAATATCTTATTGTGTGTTCAACTGTGTTTTGTATTTCTTTTATTCAAAAAAGGTTAGTACCACTTGATTGTGAGTAAATGCTTTTTGGGGTGAACGATTCCTTTAACTCTCAACTCAAAGTAATCAATCCTAAAGATATTTCAATATTTTACAAACAATACAAAACTATTTTTGATTTTAAATCAGTGCTTGCTTGAGTTTTTGTCTATGTGTGTATGTGTGTGTGTGTGTCGTTTGCATAGTGTCTGTTGTTGAGCAGCATGTTTGATTCACTGTTTTTGGAAGGTTATTTTAAATGATTTGTTTATACGCACTGTTTTTCTACTGTCTGTGGATTTGTTTTATCATCTAAAAAACTCAATTTACAGAAGTTCTATTTATGTTAATGAAATTAGTCATTGTCCAAATCCATAATTTTGTCCGTTGTGGTACCATAGCGGTCTCGTTCAAGGTTGTGTTTCCCAAACAACAACATAACTTGCGGCTGAACTATCATAGTACGATGCATCGTTTGGCAAAAGAACGATGTAGTGACGTGTGTTTCCCAAAACCGTAGTTTCTCTGTTGCAGATCCATCGTTTGAACCACGTTAGTTATAACATAAAATGTCTATAATGACGCTCTAAATGGGGTGGAGTAACAACTTTTTTAGAGAAAAAAAACATAATTTCTTTGTGCAAATGATATTGTTTTACACGCACACGCATTAAAAAAAAATCCAATATTAGTTTTGGTAAAAACATGCACTCCTTTTCCATATTAATTGAAATATATAGTTGAAGTCAGAATTATTAGCCCCCCTTTGAATTTTTTTCTTTTTTAAATATTTCCCAAATATTTAACAGAGCAAGGAAATTTTCACAGTATCTCTGATAATATTTTTTCTTCTGGAGAAAGTCTTATTTGTTTTATTTTGGCTAGAATAAAAGCAGTTTTTAATTTTTTAAAAAACATTTTAAGGTCAAAATTATAAGCCCCTTTTTGGTAGTCTACAGAACAAACCATCATTATACAGTAACTTGTCTAATTACCCTAACCTGCCTAGTTAACCTAATTAACCTAGTTAAGCCTTTAAATGTCACTTTAAGCTGTATAGAAGTGTCTTGAAAAAATATCTAGTAAAATATTATTTACTGTAATCATGGCAAAGATAAAATAAACCTGTTATTATAGAGATGAGTTATTAAATTCAATTAAATTCACCTTTATTTCTGTAGCGCTTTTACAATGTAGATTGTGTCAAAGCAGCTTTACATAGAAGATTGGAGTAAATTGAAACAGTGTCAGTCCAGTTTTTAGTATTTAAGTTCAGTTCAGTTTAGCTTAGGTCAGTGTGGTTTAATAATCACTACTGAGAGTCCAAACACTGAAGAGCAAATCCATCGATGCGCAGCTCTACAGATCCCGAACCATGCAAGCCAGTGGCAACAGCGGCGAGGAAAAAACTTCACCAATTTGCGAAATGATCATTTCTCCTATGGCCAAACGTCTTGTGCAGAGCTGCAGTGTGGGGGCCAGAGGCTAGAGAATGCTGGACCTCAGCGAAGAACTCAGTGTATTAAACTATTATGTTTAGAAATGTGTTGAAAACAATCTTATCTCTGTTAAACAGAAATTGGGAAAAAAATAAACGGGGGGGCTAATAATTCAGGGGGGTAATAATTCTGACTTCAACTGTATATATAAACAGCATATATAGAGCCTGCGTTTCTTTTACAAATGTTATTGAGAATATTTCATATTTTCTTCTAAAACAAAACCACTTAGCTAACACATATATGAATCTCTTATATAAATCATATAAATCGTTAATGGTTGTAATTTACAGTAGGCCATTTATTTAGAAATGAACAAAAATCCTACTTAATAATAATAATAATTATTATTATTTTTATTATTATTAAGTACATTAAGTTATTAAGTATTCACAGGCTTTGGAGACATAAAGTAAATTCTTATTTTGAATAATAGGTCACCTATAGCTTTCGTCATGAGCCACGGCTGCATTCAAAATGATATAAATGTTTTCAAAGTGCACTATGAAGGGAACGCAATTTTCAAAATGAAGATCACTAAAACTGAACTGTAAAAAAAATACTTGGAAAGCAAATTACACCTAGGAGAGATGACTTTAATGCTTTTTTTAAAGTCATTCCAAGTTTAAATATTGAAAGGTTCGAAAGGAATAGGGCATGGGGGTAGGGGGGTAACTGGAAATAGAACACAACCAGGAACTATGCTTCTAACTACAGCTCTAGAGGTGTAGTTTGCGATGTAGTTTGCGAATGTTCGTTGGAACGATGGATTTGGGAAACGCCAAATAAACTAACTAGGTTTGTAACAACAGAACTTGCGACCTTAGTTGGCTAACGATAGTTTTCGGAAACGCACCCTTGCTCGGTGGTGTGTACCAGGATCCGAATGCCAGTTTCACATTTATTCAATTTAACCAATAAGGCAATCACACAAACGTTTTAATTGAACCAAACATGCCAAAAGGGAACCCTGATGAAACAGTCGAAAACTTTATAGCAGTTCTAATGGTTTCCACAACAAATACCATTGAAAACCATGACATTGGAATCATTACAACAAGCACATTTTAAAGTGTTCTGGGATGTGCTCATTAGAATTTTGTGATTTTAGCATGCCACCAATAGAATACCAAAAGAAATCATTAGTGAAGACCGATAGGATAGTTACACACTGTAAAGTATTGTATTGGCAAAAAGTCAAGACAACAAATATGTATTTTTTATGTTGCTTTAACTTATTTTAATAAGTTATTCGAGTTTCAACAAAACTTTTAAGCTATACCAAGTTTAACTTCAAAGTTTAGTAACACTGTAATGCATTTAATGACAAAAAGTCAAGACAACAAATGTTTTTGTGTTGCTTTAACTTATGTTTTTAGTCAGTTTAATTTATGTAAGTTGAGATGACTAGAAAGGTCCATTTGAGTCAACAAAAAAATTAAGGCAGCAAATTTTTTTACAGTGCAGTTTGATTTTTGTAAGATTAGATGACTAGAAAAGTTCATTTGATTAAAAATAAAAGATTGTTTTACAGTGCGGTTTCCATTAAAACATTCCAATAAAACCATGATGTTGTTTTATAGTATTTTTTAGCAGGTAAAAATAGTATTTTTTTTACACCCATAAATGAGTACAATGTGAATCTACTCAATTCCACGTGAACGTGAATTAGACGAATGACTGCAGAAGCTTCCGGCTCCTCTGATAATGAAGCACTAATAGAGTAATCGGAAGTGAAAGTTTCCTATAAGCCAGTTTCCTGCAGGTTTGGCCCTAGGCGTCATGTCTGCAGGGGGATATGTGGCAGGGGTGTATGGGTGGATGTTTGAGAGACAGCAAGACCACAGGCGCTTCTCTTCAGGGCTGAGCTCGAGAAAAAGAGATGAAACGAATAGCCTGTTCTAGTCTGAACGAGCTTCATCCATTACTAATTAATTAGTTCGTTAATCCAACCACTTAGCAAAATGATCATGTAAGTGGTCATATGTAAAGCAGTGGGGGTCTAGCCTTTAAAAAGCTCATTTTGTCTGTTCTCGCTCTGCTTTTAATATGGCCTTTCTGTTTCTTTCTCCTCAGATTGACGTCCAGCAAGTGATGGTGTATTGTGACCCCTCTCTGGCAATCCAGGAGGCCTGCTGTGAGATTCCTGGAGCTCGGGTAATAAAGTCTGAACTGTTAAAATTACTAGAGAAAGGCTTTTATGCATGGTGTTACATGAAATTTCAACGTTTTGTGTGTGTGTATGTGTGTGTAGTGAATTCATTTCTTTTAGTGCTCGACCATTATGGGCTGTTAAGTGCCTTTTTGAATTGTGATATAGAGAGCATGGTGGCTGAGGGCCAATATTGTGGTTCAAAATTAAATGTACACTATGAAAGCGACACTAATTTGGACAGTGTTTACTGTGAAATTGAGCAAAAATAAATAGAATGTTACCCAATGGCTGATTTTGTATTGTAACAATTTTTACGATATAAGTATTTAGTTTGTCACTCATTTATTTTGAGTTGTAGCGTTGGTTTGAACCATTGAGTGAAAGAAGAAAATTATTGCTTTCCTTATTTATCTTTCTTTATTTTCCTTATTGTATTGTCTCATTGGCAACTAATTAAAATGAGCTGAATTATTAAAAAATAAATAATTAATGAATTAAAAAATAAATTGTATATATATATATTAGGGCTGTCAATTGGCTAAAAAAATTAACTAATTAATCACACTTTTTTTGTGATTAATCATGATTAATCACGAAAGTAATTAATCATGATTAATCATGATTAATCACGAATCCAAAAAAAAATCCAAAATACAGGCATTGCAAATATGGAAATTGGAAAATTACAATAATAATAAAGTATTGAATACAAACAATTCATCACCTTAGAATTATAAGGTTCTATCTGACATTTTTGTCAAAATTGAGTTATTGACATATTCTTATTAAATGACAACTTATTTACATTATGGGATGTTTTTTATAAGTTGTTTACATTTTAAGACGTTTTATTAAAAAAAAAACTAAACAAAAAAAACTAATGTTACACACATACTGTTTGCTATGCAAAAACTTTGAAGCTCAATATCTCAAAATCAATCAGACTGCAGATAGAACATTATAATTCCAAGGTGACTAATTGTACTCATTGTAAAGTTGTATTGCCAGTTGAGAACCTTAATTATAAAGTAGAAACAATTTTGCCTAGTCCTCGTTAACATTTAGCCAGTTGCAGTCTATTGACATTATCGGGGGACAACACACACACACACACAGAGAGAGAGAGAGAGAGAGAGAGAGAGAGAGAGAGAGAGAGAGAGAGAGAGAGAGAGAGAGAGAGAACGCGCAGCACAGCGCACTCCCTTCAGATCATCAACACGCACGATCGCGTTGATCAAATTTTGCTTAAACTAAGCGTTCTTAAAGTATGGCTGTATTTCTCAAGCAAGGATTCTGACACAGCAAAGCAGACGCTTTACAAAAGTTGCGTGTAGGGGGGAAACACGTCAAACTTAATGAAACATTTGAGAGCGCTTGGAGTCAACTTAGAGAGGAATGGGCTGTCTTTGACAGCTTGCGACATCATCTGCCACTTTCACTGAGTACATTTACATGGATCCATATTATCCTTTATCCATATTTCTTTACACATTAAACACACGCAGGGCCGAAGCAAGCTGAACTGGCGCCCTCAACCCGAAAGTGAAATAGAAAGTTACCGGTTTGCGGATGAAAGTGAGAACCGGGAGGGAGCAGGTGGGAGTCAGAATGAGATGAACGTGAGGACAGGGGGGTTCGCTCACTATTCTGCCGCCCAAGGCAGTCAAAGCGCTGGCCCTGAACACACGTCGGCCACAACAGGAAATAAAAAAAAAACCTGCAATTGCGTTAAATGCGTTAATTTTTTTTAACGCGTTAAATAGTTCAAATTAATCACGTGCGTTAACGCGCTAATTTTGACAGCTCTAATATATATATATATATATATATAAATACATACAGGTAGTGCAGAATTATTAGGCAAGTTGTATTTTTGAGGATTAATTTTATTATTGAACAACAACCATGTTTTCAATGAACCCAAAAAACTCATTAATATCAAAGCTGAATATTTTTGGAAGTAGTTTTTAGTTTGTTTTTAGTTTTAGCTATTTTAGGAGGATATCTGTGTGTGCAGGTGACTATTACTGTGCATAATTATTAGGCAACTTAACAAAAAACAAATATATACCCATTTCAATTATTTATTTTCACCAGTGAAACCAATATAACATCTCAACATTCACAAATATACATTTCTGACATTCAAAAACAAAACAAAAACAAATCAGTGACCAATATAGCCACCTTTCTTTGCAAGGACACTCAAAAGCCTGCCATCCATGGATTCTGTCAGTGTTTTGATCTGTTCACCATCAACATTGCGTGAAGCAGCAACCACAGCCTCCCAGACACTGTTCAGAGAGGTGTACTGTTTTCCATACTTGTAAATCTCACATTTGATGATGGACCACAGGTTCTCTATGAGGTTCAGATCAGGTGAACAAGGAGGCCATGTCATTAGTTTTTCTTCTTTTAGACCCTTTTTTGCCAGCCATGCTGTGGAGTACTTGGACGCGTGTGATGGAGCATTGTCCTGCATGAAAATCATGTTTTTCTTGAAGGATGCAGACTTCTTCCTGTACCACTGCTTGAAGAAGGTGTCTTCCAAAAACTGGCAGGAGGACTGGGAGTTCATCCTCAACCCGAAAAGGGCCCACAAGCTCATCTTTGATGATGCCAGCCCAAACCAGTACTCCACCTCCACCTTGCTGGCGTCTGAGTCGGACTGGAGCTCTCTGCCCTTTACCGATCCAGCCACGGGCCCATCGATCTGCCCCATCAAGACTCACTCTCATTTCATCAGTCCATAAAACCTTAGAAAAATCAGTCTTGAGATATTTCTTGGCCCAGTCTTGACGTTTCAGCTTGTGTGTCTTGTTCAGTGGTGGTCGTTTTTCAGCCTTTCTTACCTTGTCCATGTCTCTGAGTATTGCACACCTTGTGCTTTTAGGCACTCCAGTGATGTTGCAGCTCTGAAATATGGCAAAACTGGTGGCAAGTGGCATCTTGGCAGCTGCACGCTTGACTTTTCTCAGTTCATGGGCAGTTATTTTGCACCTCGGTTTTTGGTTTGGTTTTTCCCCACGCTTGCGACCCTGTTGACTATTTTGAATGAAATGCTTGATTGTTCGATGATCACGCTTCAGAAGCTTGGCAATTTTAAGAGTGCTGCATCCCTCTGCAAGATATCTCACTATTTTTGACTTTTCAGAGCCTGTCAAGTCCTTCTTTTGACCCATTTTGCCAAAGGAAAGAAAGTTGCCTAATAATTATGCACACCTGATATAGGGTGTTGATGTCATTAGACCACACCCCTTCTCATTACAGAGATGCACATCACCTAATATGCTTAATTGGTAGTAGGCTTTCGAGTCTATACAGCTTGGAGTAAGACAACATGCATAAAGAGGATGATGTGGTCAAAATACTCATTTGCCTAATAATTCTGCACTCCCTGTATATATATATATATATATATATATATATATATATATATATATATATATATATATATATATATATATATATATATATATATATATATATATATATATATATATATATATATATATATATATATATATATATATATATACAAGGTTTCCGCTACATTCATTCATTCGTGGCGGGCCGCCACGCCAAAATCCATCCCGCCACCGCTAAATTACAGCTTCTTATTTAAAACATTTAGTCGTGTTTTTTATAGCGGATTATAATTGCACCAAAACATATTAGAGGTAAACAGCGCAAACTTTTCTGTAACCGTAGTAGTGCTGTGCGCTATTTGTTCAAGGTGACATGCTGACTGACTCTCTGACAGACTGACTGACAGGTGCGTGAGTCCAGCAAACACGGCGTAGCTTTCAGTTAAGATGAACACAGTTTCCATAAGTATACTTTATTGATAAAGGTCAATGGCTCTGCATACAATGACTTTATCTTGCTGGAGCTTATAGCTGTTTCATTTTACTTCAGGACGCGTTAATGTCGGAAAACGCACAAAAACACACTAAATCGCGCTTCAGCAGCGCTTACTGGAGAGCGCACGAGAAGATCTGCACTTGAACGTGTAAATTTGAGTGCGTGCAAGAAGTTCTGTGCTCGAACAGAGGAAATCGGCGCGCAAGCAAAGAGATTCGCATGCTCGTATTACATGAATGCTATCTCAACTTGTTATACTGCGTGTAATATTTGTCTTTGAAATAGTTGGCAGATCTGTGTAAAAAAAAAGTCCTGCCGCCACTGCTGGAAAAAATCCTAGAGGAAACACTGCATATATATATATATATATATATATATATATATATATATATATATATATATATATATATATATATATATATATATATATATATATATACAGGGCTTAACATTAACTTTTTTGATCACCAGCCACTGTGGCTAGCAGAGGTGTAAAGAGTACCTGAAAACCATACTTGAGTAAAAGTACAGATACTTACTGTAAAAATTACTCCATTACAAGTTACAAGTCACCAATTCCAATAAGACTTGAGTAAAAGTATTAAAGTATCCGATTTTAAAAGAACTTAAGTATTTTACTCATACTGAATGTAGGCTCAAAGAGCACCAAGAAAGGTTTATTTTCCTAATATATAAATTAAATTTAACACCTCAATGTTTCAAAATGGCAGAACAAAATATATTTAAAAAATAGAACAAAAAGTCTCAGTCAAACTCAAATGTTCAAAAAAGCCACAAACAATTTATCAACAAAAAAAAAAAAAGTAGTAAAACGTAGTAAAAAAAATCAGAGCTGACTTTGATGTGATTCATCTCTCAGTATCAGAGGGGGGCAATATTTTTTATTTTGAGTAGTTTTGTAAACAGTATGTGTTGAGCAGTAATTTAATGCTGGGCGTGTCATCGTGATTGACAGCTGTGATTGACAGTTTCTCAAAGCAGACGCCGGAGCTTCGGCAGGAGACTGAAGTGTTATTATTCCATTTCTGTGTTATCCCAGCTAACAAATTTAGGTTGTGAGAACGTTCTCATAACGTTACCTGGAACGTTCCAAGAATGTTGAAATGTCCAGTTTGCTTAATGTTGCTAGAACGTTTTATTATGGTTAGCAAAACGTTCTTACAACGTTTTCAAAAACTAAATTTCCACCAAAATATAATGTTCTAAGAACGTTTATTTGGAACGTTCCAAGAACGTTGAAATGTCCAGTTTGCTTAATGTTGCTAGAACGTTTTATTATGGTTAGCATAACGTTCTTACAACGTTTTCAAAAACTAAATTTCCACCAAAATATAATGTTCTAAGAACGTTTATTTGGAACGTTCCAAGAACGTTGAAATGTCCAGTTTGCTCAATGTTGCTAGAACGTTTTATTATGGTTAGCATAACGTTCTTACAACGTTTTCAAAAACTAAATTTCCACCAAATTATAATGTTCTAAGAACGTTTATTTGGAACGTTACAAGAACGTTGAAATGTCCAGTTTGCTTAATGTTGCTAGAACATTTTATTATGGTTAGCATAACATTCTTACAACGTTTTCAAAAACTACATTTCCACCAAAATATAATGTTCTAAGAACGATTATTTGGAACGTTCCAAGAACGTTGAAATGTCCAGTTTGCTCAATGTTGCTAGAACGTTTTATTATGGTTAGCATAACGTTCTTACAACGTTTTCAAAAACTAAATTTCCACCAAATTATAATGTTCTAAGAACGTTTATTTGGAACGTTACAAGAACGTTGAAATGTCCAGTTTGCTTAATGTTGCTAGAACGTTTTATTATGGTTAGCATAACGTTCTTACAACGTTTTCAAAAACTAAATTTCCACCAAAATATGTTCTAAGAACGTTTATTTGGAACGTTCCAAGAACGTTGAAATGTCCAGTTTGCTTAATGTTGCTAGAACGTTTTATTATGGTTAGCATAACGTTCTTACAACGTTTTCAAAAACTAAATTGCCACCAAATTATAATGTTCTAAGAACGTTTATTTGGAACGTTCCAAGAACGTTGAAATGTCCAGTTTGCCTGACGTTGCTAAAACGTTATATTATGGTTAGCATAACGTTCTTACAATGTTTTCAAAACCTAAATTTCCACCAAAATATAATGTTCTAAGAACGTTTATTTGGAACGTTCCAAGAACGTTGAAATGTCTAGTTTGCTTAATGTTTTCTTAGAACGTTTTATGGTTAGCATAACGTTCTTACAACGTTTTCGAAACCTAAATTTCCACCACAATATAACGTTCCAAGAACGTTGAAATGTCCAGTTTGCCTGACGTTGCTAAAAGTTTTATTAAGGTTAGCATAACATTCTTACAACGTTTTCAAAAACTAAATTGCTACCAAATTATAATGTTCTACGAACGTTTATTTGGAACGTTCCAAGAACGTTTTTGAAAGCTAAATTTCATGTGTGTGTAGTGAATTCATTTATTTAAGTGCTCGACCACTATGGGCTGTTAAGTGCCTTTTTGAATTGTGATATAGAGAGCATGGTGGCTGAGGGCCAATATTGTGGTTCAAAATTAAATGTACACTATGAAAGCGACACTAATTTGGACAGTGTTTACTGTGAAATTGAGCAAAAATAAATAGAATGCTACCCAATGGCTGATTTTGTATTGTAACAATTTTTACAATATAAGTATTTAGTTTGTCACTCATTTATTTTGAGTTGTAGCGTTGGTTTGAACCATTGAGTGAAAGAAGAAAATTATTACTTTCATTATTTATCTTTCTTTATTTTCCTTATTGTATTGTCTCATTGGCAACTAATTAAAATAAGCTGAATTATTAAAAAATAAATAATTAATGAATTAAAAAACTAAGTTGTATATATATATATACTGTATATACAGTTGAATTCAGAATTATTAGCCCCCTTTGAATTTTTTTCTTCTTTTTTAAATATTTCCCAAATTATTTTTAACAGAGCAAGGAAATTTTCACAGTATGTCTGATAATATTTTTTCTTCTGGAGAAAGTCTTATTTGTTTTTTTTTTCGGCTAGAAAATCAGCAGTTTTAAATTTTTTTAACACCATTTTAGGGACAAAATTATTAGCCCCTTTAAGCTATATTTTTTCTTGATAGTCTACAGAACAAACCATTGTTATAATTACCCTAACCTGCCTAGTTAACCTAATTAACCTAGTTACGCCTTTAAATGTCACTTCAAGCTGTATAGAAGTATCTTGAAAAATATCTAGTCAAATATTATTTACTGTCATCATGGCAAAGATAAAATAAATCAGTTATTAGAGATGAGTTATTGAAACTATTATGTTTAGAAATGTGTTGAAAAAATCTTCTCTCCATTAAACAGAAAATGGGGAAAAAATAAACAAGCAGTCTAATAATTCAAGGGGGGTAATAATTCTGACTTCATCTGTATATGTATTTATATATATATATGTGTGTGTGTGTGTGTGTGTGTGTGTGTGTGTGTGTGTGCGTGCGTGCGTGCTTGTATATAAATAAGTCAAAGCAATAAAAATTTATTTTTGTATGTTACAAAAAAACTGTTTTGCTGTCATCGTTTGCTCAAAAATTGCAATGTCATACTGGCAATAATTGAAATGAGCTGAAGAAAAAAGTTTCAGAAATTTAAATAAAGCAAGCTTTGTATGAATATTCATACTATATCTGTATGCATATTCATATACTTGTTTTTCAGATTTTATCAGAAAGTTAAATGTATTAATCTTAACTTACCATATACTGTGCTCTCTCAAAAAAAATGGTACAATGTTTTACCAAATAAGGTACAAACCCTTGCCACTGGGGCAGCACCTTTTTATGGAACAGAATTGTACCTTAACACAAAAAAACGAATTTGTACTGTTGCAGTTTGTACCTTTAAGGACATGATTTGTACCATGGGAAACCAAAACGTTTTTTAAAACCTGCAGTTACAATATTGTACCTTCAACAACGGTACAAATCTGATCCATGAAGGTAGCACTACAGTGACAAAGCACTTTTGACTTTAACAGTGTCAAAAATGCTTACCAAACATTTATTTAAAATGCCTTAAATGTTTAGTTTACAATAACCAATAGTTTTATTTTACCAGTTGTTTTGTATTATTGTGTAATAGAACTTAATAATTAATGTTTATGAGTTTTAATATGGAAACTATTCATAAATTCACTTTGCCTTTCCAATCATATTTATTTTCATAGGTATTGTAATAAAGAAGGAGTTGTTCTTGTTGTACCTTTTATATGAGATCAATTGTGTATTTTCATTTCAGTTGTACCATAAAAGGTACAGAACAGTATTATAAGAGGTATTTTCTGTACCATATAAGGTACAACTGTTCCTTTAGGAACATTATTTGTACCACCGTGCACCGTTTTTTATGAGAGTGTATATGCAACAGTTTTATAGTGATAGTAACACATTTATGCTGTTTCAAAAGATTTTCATTTTAAACGTTTTTGTGAAATTTGTAATCTTGAAATCACAGAATTCTATAGATATTTTTTTTTTAGATATAATATGAATTCTGTCTATATGTTAACCTTATTCTTTAGCCTTTATGAGCATTGATTTATTTCAGAAATATAAAAAAAACGTACTGATTTTAAATAACAATGTGCTGTGTATAATATACAACAAAATAATTATAATAGTGGTATTAGGAGAGAAAAGGAAGCATTTGGTGGAAAAAAAAAACTTTCATCATTTTGACACACAGGCAAAACAAAATTAATACATTTAATGACGTATTGAATTTAGATGGCCTCCAGCAGATGTTACACTAGTGAGAAACAGACGTATCCATTGCAGTCAATTAATAAAATACATTTGAAAAATAATGTTTTATTGCATATAACCGAAACAAAAAAAGTTAATTAAAAGAAAAGGTTGTTCCAGTAGTTTTAATGAACTGAATCTAGCACAGTTTGAGTATAGGTAGAATATGTTTTTTAAAAAAAGAGTGTTTTTTGCCACATTCTGAAGTAATAGTTCACCCAAGCTGATGAAACATCCACACATGCTTTCAATGATCACAGCAGAGGCAAAGCTCCTGTTTTGCTGAGGGAATGTATGCGTTCTTTCTGTCAAGAAAAAAATAAAGAAAATCATTGTAGTAGTTGTACTTGATGGATCAAGCTCCAGCAGAGGCTCAGCTTCTATCGGGACGGCTGTGGTGGAGGAGCAGATCCTGAGTCATCGATGTGGGAGTGATGCTTTATTTGAGGATTTGGAATTTGGTGCGTTTCTCCTTTCTGAATTGATCAGAGCTTTGGCAAGACTTGCTGAATCGAAAAAGGCTCACAGGAGTGCGTCATTGGCAGATAGCTTCAGAAAAGCATCCAGCCTCCCACAGACCTGAATAGTAAAGAAGTGTCACCTGTGAAACTTATTTGACAAAGGAAGTGCACATGGGAAAAGGTACAGCCAAGTCTGTAAGAGCTGCTATTTTTGATTTCGTCGCAAATTTTGAATCAGGGCTTATTTTCCATAGCCAAGAACCATTAGACGTCATTAGCTGCATTTTTAGTCTAAAAGATGAGTCGGTGATTTATTCCCTTTACAGTTAGCTGGCTGTTGCTTAGCTCAGAAGTGAATCACATTTAATTAATGAATTTAATTCAACCACGTGTTTTTCAGTTGCATGCTTTAAATGTATGAGCCAACTAAGTTTTGTGTTTTTCTGTCGTTTTGGGGCGATTGCTCCAAGCTCCCAGCGAGCAGTGTTTAAAATGGAAAGAGAAGCTACTGTTTTATTCCCTGAATGCATGTGCGCAGTGTTGCCAGATTGGGCGGTTTTGAATCCGATTGTGCGGATAAAAAATGACAAAGGCAGGTAGTGTATATTTGGGCAGTTTTGTAAAGCCTGCTCGCGAATCCCCCCCATCCCCCCCCCCCCCCCCCCCCCCCCCCCCCCCCACACACACACACACACACACACCACTTTTCGTCAAAACTGGGGCGGTCTTCCCGTCCCCCCCCCCCCCCCCCCCCCCCCTTTTAGTTTTTCACAAAATTCGAGACCATGTGGGTTTCCTCTGGGTGCTTCAGTTTCCCCCACAGTCCAAAGACATGTGGTAAAGGTGAATTGGGTATGCTAAAATTGACGGTAGTGTATGTGTGTGAATGAGTGTGTATGGATGTTTCCCAGTGATGGGTTGTGGCTAGAAGGGCATCCGCTGCATAAAAACATATGCTGGATAAGTTGGCAGTTCATTCCGCTGTGGCAACCCCAGATTAATAAAGGGACTAAGCCGAAAAGAAAATGAATAAATGAATGAATAATTAATATAATGTTAAATCCATATCCTTATTTAGTAGTCATGTTTTTTTAAGTAATTTTATTTAGTTGTACTTATAGTTTAGTTTTGGTTTTAGGAATTGTAGTGCTTATTTCAGGTAAATGGCAAGACAACATTTCCTTTTTTTAGTTTATAACATTATTTGGTTACTTTTAAAGAGACCAAATGAAGCATTTTTTCCTTTTTTTTTCTTTTAAAATATGTGATATAAGTCTCAGTTGTTTCCATAATGTGTTAGAACTTTCAGCCAATATACCTCATGAATCATGTACACTACCTCACAAAAGTCTTGTTGTCGATCCCAGTTGTAAGAGTAAACAATAATAACTTGATTTCTAGTGGATCATTTGGAAAAAGGGCAGAGGGTCGATTTTTCTGATGGATCATCTGTTGAACTGCATCCCAATCATCACAAATACTGTAGAAGACCTACTGGAACCCACATGGACCCAAGATTCTCACAGAAATCAGTCAAGTTTGGTGAAGGAAAAGTCATAGTTTGGGGTTACATTTAGTATGGGGGTGTGTGTCAGATCTGCAGAGTAAATGGTAACAGTCTGAGGTATCAAGACATTTGTGCTGCTCATTTCATTACAAACCACAGGAGAGGGCAAATTCTTCAACAGGATAGCGCTCCTTCTCATACTTTAGCCTCCACATCAGTGTTCCTGAAAGCAAAGAATGCCAAGGTGCTCCAGGATTGGCCAGCCCAGTCACCAGGCATGAACATTATTGAGCATGTCTGGAGTAAAATGAAGGAGGAGGCACGATGAATGAAGATGAAGATGAAGATGAATCCACACAATCTTGATGAATGGAGTCCTGCAAGAACACTTTCTTTGCCATTCCAGATGACTTTATTAATAAGTTATTTGAGTCGTTGCAGAGATGTATGGATGCAGTCCTCCAAGCTCATGGGAGTCATACCAACGCAATCTCACGGCAATTCGTAACTTTTTGATTTAGTGGCTAATTCGTATGAATTCGTACGATCTAATTCATACAATTTAGTACGATTTGCTCATCACCCAATGACAGTTGGGGTTAGGGGTGGGGTTAGGTGCCACGCCTCCTTTTTAAAATCGTACAATTCGTACGAATTAGCCACTAAACTGACAAAATGTAAAATACTTACGTTTCCACGTGAGATCAGGCTGGTCATACACAATATTAATTATTTTTCCACTGCACCATGACTTTATATTCTATACTGGACATTAAGTGACAAGACTTTTGTCTAAGCAAAGTCAGACCTTACTGTCCTAATTAAATAATTAAAAATCAAGTCATGATTATATTTCATTTTGGTGAAGTAAGCATAATCTAGAGGCCTTTGCCTTTCATATTAGCCACTTCTGATGCCAAATAATTAACTAGAAGTCAAGTTATTATTTGTTGTTCCTAAAATCTGGATACGCAGCAAGACTTTTGTCAGGTAGTGTATGATATCATGCTGTAAATGCTGCTTTTAGTGTGAGTCTCTTTAAATGCAAATTAGTTGTTGCTCTCCGCCACTTTTCTACAAGTGATTGTAGCCCTTGGAGCTCAACAAAGTCTACTAAAAGGTGTAATAAATTGTAAAAGGCATTAAATTGTGTTCATTTTATTTATCAATACTGAACAAATTGATTTAATTGGACCCTTGTTTTTCTATAGTGCCCGCCTGATGCTCCAAAGAGTCGCCGAGCCGCAGAGAACCAGGTGGAGTTTGTGCCCAACCCCTTCAGTCAGGTACATGATCCTGTTCAGAAATTCTCTACTTTGGATAATTAAAATGGGTTGTACTATTGAAAACATAAACCCGTCTCATGCAAGAGCACATTTTAATGCTGCACTTGAACACGAGCCGCTAAAAGTGCACCAAGGCCACTAATGACTAGATCTCACAGAAATTAAGAGTGGGGTTATTAGTTATTGAATGCGGGATCTTGATCTTAAGATGGTTTGAAGTGTTTGAAGGCAGACGTACTTGCTCTCAGTGGGAGCCATTAAGAGGCCGTACACACACACACACACACACGCACACACACGATGCACCCTTGTGTTAGTAAGTAGCACAAAATTCTGTGAAATGGAACATATTGAAGAGGCCTAGAGATGTTTTTAAACAAACTACATGTTTTTAATTGATGGCATTTTAAAGTGTAAGATGCAAGATAATTACAGTAATGACCAAAAACTCACATCATAATTTTGTGCACATAAATTAATGATATTAAAGGGATGGTTCACCCAAATATGAACATTTCTTTTAGTGTTTTCTGTTAATTTAATCACCCTCAAGTTATCAGCTTCAACTGAATTTTAATTTTTTCTTAGATAAAAACATGCATAAAATCCCCTTGAGTATAAAAAAAGCAAACAGACAAAATAAAATTAATAGCCATGACTCTAAATGTTGTAATGGTTCATGAAAATCCATTAGATTCACAGTATTAATTTCAAGATTCAATTTTCTTATGATTTTCTTTACATGAAATTTAAAATTAAAAAAATTATCTGCTTGTTAAGTCGTGCGACGTCACGCAAAGAGGCTTCCGGGTCCAAGCGATCTATCAAGCTGTATGGCAAGACTCAACAAATTGTAATAATAAACGTTTACAAAGTGATGTGTACTTTCAAAAACAGGATTGCAATAAATACAGTTGAAGTCAGAATTATTAGCCCCCCTTTGAATTTTTTTTCTTTTTTTAATTTTTCCCAAATGATGTTTAACAGAGCAAGGAAATTTTCACAGTATGTCAGATAATATTTTTTCTTCTGGAGAAAGTCTTATTTGTTTTATTTTGGCTAGAATAAAAGCAGTTTTTATTTTTTTAAAAACAATTTTAGGGTCAAAATTATTAGCCCCTTTAAGCTATATATTTGTTCGATAGTCTGCAGAACAAACCATTGTTATACAATAACAATATTGTTATACAATAACTTGCCTAATTACCCTAACTATCTAGTTAAGCCTTTAAATGTCACTTAAAGCTGTATAGAAGTGTCTTGAAAAATATCTAGTAAAATATTATTTACTGTCATCATGGCAAAGATAAAATAAATCAGTTATTAGAAATGAGTTTATAAAATTATTATGTTTAGAAATGTGTTCTCTCCGTTAAAAAGAAAGTGGGGAAAAAAATTAATTTTGAACTATTAAAAATGTTAATAAAAGTCATTTGTCCAGTTGTCCAGCTTAAACCAGGCTGGTTAAGCTGGTTTTAGCTGGTCATTTCCCAGCCTGACCAGCAAAGACCAGGCTGGCAATTGCTGAAACCAGCCTGAAAATGGCCAAAACCTCTCTAAAACCAGACTGGTCAACCAGCTGAAACAGCCGACCAGCCTAGGCTGATTTAAGCTGTTTTTTTTTTTTCAGCAGGGAAGAATTATCAAGGTCTCTTAATGTGATTCAAAAGCATAAATAAGGAAAAATAAAAACATGGATCACAAAATATGAAAAATGTATGGCTATTTAATTGTTAATTTATGGATATTTTTTACAGTGCAGAGAGGCAATATCTTTAAAATTTTATAGCCAACTTTACTAATATTATACTAATTTGCAGCAACCAGTTGAGTTTTTCATAAGTTCCCCTGTTAGAACCCTTCAATGGTGCATTCCGGCAGCAATATTACATAAATAGATGAAGAAATGAGATGAAGATGTAGACTGCTAAATATTCTGATGTTTTCAGCATAAAATGACACTGTTGGTAAGTATTAAGCATTAGCAGGCATTTGAATGACCTCCTCTGCAAAATGAAAAATAGAAATTGGCTGTAGTGCAGTGGGCTGTAGAAATGCTGAAGTTAAGCTACTTCTGCAGCTCTTTTATTTTTCACGCTTGCTCCTTTGGTTCTTGTCTATCCACAATTGTTCCTGCACCTTCATGTTGCCTTTCTTTCTCTCTTTTACACTTAGTGGCAATTTGGTCCCACTTTATATTAAATGGCCTTAACTACTGTGTACTTACATAAAAAAGTGCAATGTACTTATTGTGTTCAAATTGTATTGCAGAGCACTTCTGGTGCTATTCAGGTAGAATGCAAGTATGGTTAGAGACAGGTTTGGGCGGGTTTAATGGTGGGTTAAGGTGTGAGGGATGGGTTAATAGTATAATTACAAATGCAATTACATAAATAAATTGCAAATATAATTACAACAATGCAATTTTTTTATTATAAGTACAATGTAAAAATATGTGTATAGACATTAAGTGCAGTGTACCAAATTATTAATTTACATGTAAACATATACTGTTGTTAAGGCCACTTGATATAAGTGGCACTAGCAATTTTACTACAGAGGGAATAATTCTTTTAATGGTCACACTTTATTATAATGCACAATTCATGAGCAATATCACACTCATAGCAGTGCGATATGGCTGATTATCGGCACTGGTGGGAGGCGTGCGTTGGCTTGAGACCGCAGGCCCTTTTCCACTGACAGGTACAGTACGGTACGGTACGGGTCGGTACAGGTTACCTTTATCAGGCTTGCGTTTCCACTACCAAGGGTACTCTTTTGGTGGGCATGGTGTTTGACAGAAAGTTTTTTAGTTGATGTCATTCTCGCTCGTATAAATGTCTACAGTAAAGCTGTACAGGTCGTTCACATCATATGAGAAGCACTTCTCACAAAACAGATGCTTTATACAAATACTTGTGTATAAATGTTTATTACTAACTTTTCTATGAACTTGATTTGATTATAACTGCAGATCAATGACAGTGCGAAATAGCCTACTGTAACGTCTGCAATTATATAAAATAAATAAATAAATGCAGCATATATGAACACATACAGACCCTTACAGTCTCCGATATGTTACTAATGGCAGAAAAACTACATACAGCATATTACACTTAGTCCTTATTTGGGTTCAAAAACAACATGCAACATAACCCACAGTCAGTGCAAACCTTTCATCTGTGTCTGTAATCTTCACCAGCACATCTAGCCTCTGTTAGAGAGTAATTCTGTCATTCTGAGTTCATAATAGTCCAAAAGGCGATGATAAACATGGCAGTTTGTTCATGATTCAAAATGCTGAAACAATTTGCTCCTGTGTTTTGTCGGGCTTCTCTTTTGTTTGTTCGCGCTTCACTCTCGCTTTTGTCCTTGTCAGATGCCGAAGACACTTCAATAATCACATACGTTATTATCATCAGCTCAAGAAGTTCGTTATATCAAATATAGACGCGATCGCGAGCTCTTTAAGAAGGCCTCGTAAAACAACAACTGGACAGAGCAGATTTTGTTCTTCTTGGCTTTGTGGCTGTTCATCAAGACGACGACAAGGTTTGTTTGAGCTCGGGTCATCCATGGCTCATTATTATATGCATATAGTGTTATGATGTAATGTCTCAGCTCTGTATTTAAAACATGGCGATTTCTTTGTTTTCATTCTGGCTAGCTCCACAAGCTCGTGACGTACTGTATCTCTGTAACCAATCAGCGTTCAGCTGCGCGTGTAGCTCCACCTTTTGGTACTCTTTCTCGTGTTTTGGTACCCTTTCGAAAGGGTGCTGAAAAAGTGGTACGGTACAGTTCGGTACGCCTTTTGACAGTGGAAACGGCCATAAAAGCATACCGAACCATACAATACCACTCAGTGGAAACGGGCCATTAGTGTCCTACCAGTGACAATATACAGCCGTATCGCACTGCTGCTTGTGTGATATTGCGTTTATACAACAGTTCGACAGCAGAACTGTGTATATAAAAAAGAAAACCAAACATGGGGAGTCTCAAAAATCCTTTCGCATGAAGAACTACTTTCTTTCGCCATTCACATCTGCAGCTGATGGTCAGAACAGCAGAAACTCTCTCAAATTCCCCAACGACACTTTAGAGCTAGTATGTGAATGATTCTCTAGCATAATATCTAAAGTGATGACAAAGCAGGTGATTTTGCTCACATTTTAGGATTATAAGGCTGAACGGCATGAAATGCCATCAGTCTACAGAGATTACCCAGTGATTTCTCTGTTGCAATCGGGAGATCACCATAAATAACTCAGAAAAAGCCAAAGCAAGGCAAATACTACCACATTACTATGGTATAAATACAGCACTACAACATACAAAAGAGAAAGATTTACTTTGAATGTCACTTACCTGTTTTATAATGATTTGTTCAGCCGTAGTTTGGAATTTACACAGTATTTGTGTCCCCTAAGGACTTATTTTGCAATCTCAGTCACCATCTTGTGGCAGAACGTCAACCATTTTGCTCTGCTGAGTATGACAGGCTGATGGAATCAATGCGCTGAATCTCCGAAATTATAAATATTTAAAATAGACACTGTCCTTATAAATGAACTGCATAGTTGCAATCTAAACAACTACATTATCGCCTAAAAAATACATTATGTTGTCCCACAGCTGCAATACTTGTCAAACTGTAGTTGTTAAGTTCCTCTTTAGTCCTAGTGTGGGCATAGTAATACACAAGGGTAAAGAGGCTGTACGAGTGCTGATATTGCTTTAATATCTCTCGGCTATCAGCAAATTCGAGAACCAGACAGAACTGTTGTATAAACCCCGTTAACAAACAATTAACCACTAATTAGCTACTTATTAATAGTTATTAAGGTAAAAGTTGGCTTTAGGTATTGGGTAGGATTAGGGGTGTAAACAAAATCATACTTTATAAGCGCTAATAAACAATCCATATCTTAATAATAGACAGGTAATAATCCAGTAGAAAGTGTTGTGAATTACTTGAACTAAAATGTTACCCATTTTTTGTTCATGTTGTTCAGTTTTTGTTCATGCTAGTTTTTTTATTAGTCAATTCTTTCACAAAGTATGAAAACCTTTTTTTTTTTTTACTGTTAAACAGCAGTTATATTGAATATCTCCCCATGAGAAGTCACAAGGGTTTGAAGCAACATGGGTTGAGTAAATGAAAGAGTTTTCATTTTTGGATGAACTATCCTCTTGCTGGCCAACCGTGCACTACATATAAACAAAACTCTATCAAAGTTTCATGGTTTAGAGCTGAAGTTTACATCAGCAGCTACAAATAAACACACAATCACCACTGACCCCGTCACATCTTTCTGCATTTCAGTGGCCTCTACCTTCTCCAGGAATAACCAAAGTTCAGCCTTTCCCTTTTCTTTAGACCAGATTTTTTGGATGCTATTTTCCCCCCTGCAAAAACCAATCCATCAGCAGTTTCTCGATGCTAATGAAAGCGGTGTGTACGGGGGCAAGAGCTGGTTGTCTGTGGAAAAGAGCAGTTGTGATGTCGGTGTGGGCTGCTCTTGTTGTTTCTCCTGGCAGCAGTGAGTCATGATCATTAGCAGGGCTTAATAAAAAGCTTCTCGGTGAAGGCACTTCAGCTGGTCTCCAACTGGTCACATATCATCTCGCTTTGCCACGTGTATTGTTTTCGTACACACTCAGACATGCAGCATAATTACATCCAGAGGGCTCTGTACTGGAGCCAAACACACTCAAAGCTACGTGTGACTGTGTGGCTGCAACATGTAGTGTTTCTTGAACTCCCACTTTTGCGTGGAAAACATCCCAACAAGAAACGCAGATGGAGGTTTGAGGTGGAAATGCTATAAATAGTTTGGGGTATAAATGCTTTTAATCTTTGCTGTCATACTGACTAGGGAATTAGCTCCACTGGTAGTCTTTAGATGTGTCATTTTGTGTGCTTTCATGCTAATTCTCAGTATTTACTCTATTCATCTTTCGGATAATATGCTAGGTGCTCTAAATTGTGTTTGATTTTGCCAAATTGAGCTATTGTCTATCGAAGGCAAATTTGTCCAATTTAGAATAATATCTAACTTTAGCAATTATTTTAGTGTCTACGTTGATTAGCGAAATTGGACGATAGCTTGATGGTAATGTTGGGTCTTTATTGGGTTTGAAGAGAAGTACAATTGGGCGACGCGGTGGCGCAGTGTGTAGCAAGTTCGCCTCACAGCAAAAAGATTGCTGGTTCGAGTCTCGGCTGGGTCAGTTGGCGTTTCTGTGTGGAGTTTGCATGTTCTCCTCGTGTTTGCGTGGGTTTCCTCTGGGTGCTCCGGTTTCCCCAAGTCCAAAGACATGTGGTACAGGTGAATTGGGTATGCTAAAATTGACCGTAGTGTATGAGTATGTGTGTGAATGAGTGTGTACGGATGTTTCCCAGTGATGGGTTGCAGCTGGAAGGGCATTCACTGCGGAAAAACATATGCTGGATAAGTTGGCGGTTCATTCCGCTGTGGCGACCCCAGATTAATAAAGGGACTCAGCCGACAAGAAAATGAATGAATGAGAAGTACAATTGTGGCTGGTGTCTTCATGGTGTCTGGAAGTTTTGATTTTTGTTTTGATTTGTTCAGTAAACGGATGAAAAGTGGAAATAAAATAGACCAATATGTTTGTAGAACTCAGCAGGGAAACCATTAGGACCTGGTGATTTATTATTGGGCATGAGTTTGAGTGCATTAAAATCTCTTGTTCTGATAGAGGGGATTCAAGAGTATTTATTCGCTGTTCTTTTAGTTGAGGTAAGTTGATATTGCTAAGAAATTAATTTATGTCTTCCTGGGATGGATCTTTTTCCGTGGAATATAAGTTACTGTAAAAAAATTTGAAAGATATAATTTTTTGCTTCTGGTGAGTTGGTGGGTTTCCCTGCTGAGTCCTTAAAGACCCTTATCCTTAAGAGTCCTTAAGTCCTTATTGTGTTTGATTTGATTAGCCAGATATTTACCAGATTTATTATTATGATGGAAGTGTTCTTGTCGTAGTCTGTGAATAAGGAATTGAGTTTGTGCCTTAATTATTTTATTTAATTGTGATTTCTATTTTCTTAGCAAATCTTGTGTTTCTTCTGTTGGATATTTATGTTAAAGTCTTGTTAAAATCTTTAATTTTCTTAATTTGTATTTTTGTCTAAAAGGCTTCGTTCACCCCAAAATAAAGTTTCGGTCATGATTTATTGTCCCTAATATACAAATATTTAAGAAATGTTTTTACAGTACACAATGAAAATAATTGGTTCTTCTGTGCACCGTGATGCAGACGCGGACAATTCGGTATCGGTTCAGTAATAGATCCTAACCGGTTATTATGTACCGACGTCATTTATCTGATGTGCGCTATGTCGTGGTAGAATACAATGGCGAGGGAAGTGAGTGCAAGTAATTAAAATGCAGAAACTCTGCGCAGTTCACTGCGTGTGTTTGCTTTCACTCCCATGGAGAAAATGAAAGTAAACTCCATTTCTCTCTATAGCTGTGGCCCCTTTGACCTGCTGGCGTGACATTTCCTCTCGGCTGTTACAGCTTTACTTGTGGATCAAGACACGAGCGTGTCTGCAGAGCGAGTTTTCTTCTCCGCGTATATTTGTTGTTGCTAGATTGGATACGGTTGCGGCCGCAATTTAATGAGAATTATTTATATTGTTTATTAAATTTCCCATTTATTGTATTTTGTTAACGTCTACCCCCACCGCAACCCTTAACCCAACAGTCCCATTAACATAAAAACAGTAGTTGTACCGAGTATTATTTATGTTATCGATTAAATTACCCAAATAAATAGTATTTTTTAACGCCTACCCCACCCCAACCCTAAACCCAACCGTCAAAGTACTGTAAAAATATTAATTATTGTTATAGAGTGTCATATCGCACTTCCAGCCGGCCGCGTATCCGATCTAGACTTTACCACGCATATCATTGATCAGCTGAACGCTGCATCCTTTTATCAGCGTCACTCATCTGCGAACAGCGCCAGCGCGTTAGAGCCAATCACAGCCCTTTCTGTTGAGCCCGTGACCAATCATAGGCGTTTAACAACTCGCTTGACAACTCTCAAAAAGCAAGCAGGATAATATCTATGCTTGTTTATTTGCTATAAATGCTCATGTTGTTCTGTGCATGTACTTGAGTTTTGTTTGATGCAGAGTGTTTTCTTTGAGCAGGTCAAATTAAAGGTACAGTTCATATTTCTGACTGCTTGTGTTAAAGTACAAAATTGTGTTAGAAATGCTTATAAAATGTATTTAAAAATTGTAATACAAATTTTAATTTACTTGTGCTGTGAAGTACAATATAAAAGCGTATGTGGAAAGCATCGTCAATGCACCGTGATGCACCGAGATATCTAATTGAACCGAATCGATGGCATGATAATCGTGACCGAACCAAACCGTGAGACCAGTGTAGGTTCACACCTCTACCACAAAATGTTGACAAGGAGTTCAATAAATGAATGTGAATCAAGCAATTTAATCCAAGATTTGAAGAAACATAATCACTTTATATAATGATGCTTATTTATTATTATTTTTGTTTGCTTTTCACAGTTTTGCAAACATTAGTCATCTTAGGAAAATAGGAAATTTTAATTATAAGGAACTATGAATATTGTATATATACACTGTTAACGATTTCCAATAGAATCTTCAGTAACTTACTATCAAACAATTACAGTAAAATACTGTATTTACATTTACAGCACCGTTTATCTTGCTTTATATGTATTTACAGTATTGTATATCTTTACTATAAATTACTGTAATTTTCACAATGCAAATTCAAAATACAGTAACATACTGCATAACTGTCCTACAGTAAAATACAGTTCATATTAGAGTTAAATATTGTATATGAGTATATTTACAGATTTACAGTTGCATAACTTTTAAAAGATTTTGCCTGTGCGTGTGTGAAATCATGCTCAAATTATCAACATAGGCTCATTCTGAAAACGTAGCCCTATGTGCATTTCTGGAGATTGCGAATTATGTAGCTACAAGTACGTATGGCTGCATTTCGTCTTTAAAACAAATGCTACGGGGCGGTATGACGCCGTTTCTTTTCGCCGTTTCTTTTCGCGCTTACCAGCTGACCGCTTACCTCCATATGTTGCCAGTTTGCCCAGTGGCTCGCCACATGCTTCAGCGGACTTGAGACACAGAGAGGAGTTGACCACGACAATGGGGTTAGAGTCTGACGAAGAACGGTTCCAGAAAGCAGGTAATACAAAAAATCAAAGCCAAAAAATTAAATAAACAAGTAAACAACAGGGTGAGAATGTTGTAAAATCTGAAAACGTGGTAAAATACAGGCGAAGGCTTTTCTTTTTCTGGATTGCTTTTTAAAACTGTCAGTTGGGTTTAGGGAAGTGAGTGGGTGCTGGTCAATCGGTGCTTTTGAAAACATTATCGGTTGGGTTTATGAAAGGGTGTAGGTGGGGGGATCAGTCGGTTGGTCAGTCAGTCAGTGGACAGCGGCGTCTGGTAGATTTATGCGAGAAAAGCAGGCGCAAATGGCACTCGCGAGAACAAATTGAGGTCTCAAAAGTGTACACAGCCGCCTCTGGTGGAGTTGCGAAAAAAAAAAAAAAACTGCAAAAAAACGTAGCTCCTGGGATATATTTGGCGCTCTCCAGAAATGTATATAGGGGTACATTTTCAGAATGAGGTTAAAAAATGTCCTCTTAAGGTCAACATTTACGGGTATTGCTATGCTTGTGGGGACCAAATGATTAGTAACACCAGTACATTTTGACTTTGTGGAAATAATTTTGGTCTCCATGATAAAACAGCTAATAAATCATACAGAATATGAAGTATTTTGAACATGTAAAAATGCAGATTGTTTACTGTGATGGTTGGGTTTTGGGATAGTGGAATAGAATATACAGTCTGTCCAGTATAAAAAATCATTATGTCTGTGGGAAGTCCCCATGAAGATAACTGTATGTGTGTATATGTGTGTTCATACAGGGAATTGTTCCATACACAGTGTTATCCAGACAGCACCACAGCTGTAGCTCAGCCCAAACATACTTTCCCTTTATTTTTTATCTGTATGAGGTACACATGCGCAGACAAGCAAAAAAAAAAATCTAAATCACACATGCTCCCATGTTTCCCCCTGACCCAGGTTACTGTCTTGTAACACTGCAGTCTGTGTTTTACGACAAACTGTAATGAGTTCCAGGATGTGTTGGACGCTGCTAGCATTAGCCTACTTCTGCATTAACCCCTTCCTCCCACGCATATCCTCAATCCACCCCGCATTAAAGCACAGCATTCTTCCATCATCGGATTCTTTCTCTTGAGCTCACCAGCAGGGAGAAATTCATGAGCTGAGAGGTGCACGGTTGCAGCTAAACAAAGTTCCCTGCATTATTCATGCGATCATTCCACTAGGGTTTTTGGAACAGGTCATCATAATTCTTTTCCATCCCATGTAAGCCTGTAGCTATATGGACAACATGTCTATTTGATGTTCTCTGAGGAGCTCTGCTTTTAGTGTTTGTGTGTATGTGCTATACGCTCTCAGCAATTTCTGAACTGGGTCTCAGGGTATGACCGGTGATTAGGTAATAAGCACTTTTCCTTCATAGCCTTTTTTTTTCATGATTTCTCTGTTTTCCATGCCTCTCTATTCCCATCAGCCTTCCCTCCGCTGCGTTTGCTTGCTCTGCTCGGACATGACTTGAGGATTTACTTTCGCGTCTGCTCCACAAACACATCTTTTGTTTTTCTGTCTGTCGCTGATGTTCTCTTTCAAATCATGTCCCTCCTCACCACACTTCCCCCTCTCCTTTCTTTGCCAGTTCTCCTCCCCATTTGCTCTCTTTCAAAAGAGTCTCATATTCGGTGTTGTACATACTGAAGGAACTGAGGGTAACAGTAATATGACAGTGCCAGCAGATATAAGTATACACTTGAGCATGTCAACGTCAGAACAATAAGTGAGAGATGGTGTTATGTACATACTGTAGGTATTGCTGGATGCTGTTTTAAGGGGCTTCGGTTTGTCTGTTTTTCATCTGTGCAAACTAAAATCTGCGAATACCACATCTCACTTCATGTTTGCTAAAGCTGCAGTAAGACAACCAATGCTGTTTCTTTTTGAATTTATTTTTTGTAAATGCACCTTATTGATCTGATGGTGAATGATGATCTATGCTTGGCTGTTTTGTTTTTCTTATTCAGTTTTTTGAGCTCATATTTGATCAAATAATACATTTTCAGGAAAATGAATTACACCTAGGGGTGTGCTATGTTGACAGAAAATGATCAAACTTGTATTATTGATAACAATAAATCAACTGTAATTTGCCAGTGCATTTTTTTCATGGATCAGGGTTTCCGCTACATTCATTCATCCGTGGCGGGCCGCCACACCAAAATTCATCCCGCCACGGCTACATTACAGCTTCTTATTTAAAACATTTAGTCGTGTTTTTTATAGCGGATTATAATCGCACCAAAACATATTAGAGGTAAACAGCGCAAACTTTTCTGTAACCGTAGTAGTGCTGTGCGCTATTTGTTCAAGGTGACATGCTGACTGACTTTCTGACAGACTGACTGACAGGTGCGTGAGTCTAGCAAACACCGCGTAGCTTTCAGTTAAGATGAACACAGTTTCCATAAGTATACTTTATTGATAAAGGTCAATGGCTTTGCATACAATGACTTTATCTTGCTGGAGTTTAATGCTGTTTCACTTTACTTCAGGACGCGTTAATGTCGGAAAACGCACTAAATCGCGCTTCAGCAGCGATTACTGGAGAGCGCACAAGAAGATCTGCACTTGAACGTGTAAATTTGAGCGCGTGCAATAAGTTCTGTGCTCGAACAGAGGAAATCGGCGCGCAAGCAAAGAGATTCGCATGCTCGTATTACATGAATGCTATCTCGACTTGTAATACTGCGTGTAATATTTGTCTTTGAAATAGTTGGCAGATCTGTGTAAAAAAAAAGTCCTGCCGCCACTGCTGGAAAAAATCCTAGAGGAAACACTGTGGATAAATAAATTTGGCATTAAAGCCACCAGTAGGTGGAGGCAAGTTTCTGTCTTGATGAGTGATTCATTTAAATGTTCATTCCAATGATTTATTGTTATGAACAATAAATGAATTGACTGTCATTGAACCAGTTGCTTGTTCAGTTTGTTCAATCAGGTGATGACTCAAACCTGATAGAGGACTCAAAAAATTAACTAATATAATTGTTCTCGAGTCACATAAAAGATTTGTTTAAAATAAACTGATTCATTTTGAACTGATTAATTTCGAAGCTGATTCATTCAGAAACATCATTACTTCATTATTGTGTAAAAATTCATTTGTCCTCATTATTTTTAATCAAAATATACAACCTTTCCTCCATCCTCGAAATGGCTTTTCCTCACTTCTGGTCACATGGACACAGGGGCGGACTGGGACTAAAATTCAGCCCTGGCAGTTGATCACCAGTGACAGTCCTGGTTTTCACGAAAAGTGCGGGGCGGGGGGTGTGGGGGGGCGGGGGTTGACAGTCACGATTCTTACAAAAAATGGGTTGGGTTGGTGGGGGGTGGGGTGTGGTTTGACGGTACGTAAGTCGGCCCACTGGGAAACTGCACGGTCAGCCAGATGGCCAGTCCTCCCCTGCATGGACAGCCTTTAGGGTGGGGCTATCAGTGTGTCTCCTTTTTGCATTAAGCATTAAGTCTTCTTTTTTAAGTCATCTTTTTCCATTTCATTAACAACACCCATCTTTCAAAAATCCAGTTAGTTCCGAAAGGACAAAATCACCGAAATACTAAATACACCGCCCTACATTATTTAATTATTTCAGAACCGTTTCAATAAAAAAATTTCTGTTTTTTGCCAATTTTAATGAGCGATTCATTAAAATGTTCCTTCCAACGATTTGTTCAAATAGCTGATTCATTCAGAAACAAAGCAAGCTGTCTTTATGAATGAAGCAATGATTTGTCCGAATGTACAGTAGGAACATTTTTCATTGGTGAAGCACACTTGATTCTGCATATTATTATTCTTTCTGTTTAAATGACTATTATTCCCTCTTTAGGATCTGTGCTTGATATACTCTTAGTTTCAGAGCATAGATTGTTATTGAAGTATTTCTTTGTATTGTAAAAATCTGACCTTTTGTTTCTTTTTTTATATGTTGTACAGGCAATCCTCGGATCCAAGGAACTGGCAGAAAAAGTAAGTTGTTTATATTAAGTCAACAGAAAAAAGCACTTATTTCTGTTTGCCATCAATAGCAACAGGCAGTCCCAATTATGAAGCTCTAAACCTGACAAAAAGAAGTGCGGCCCCTGCTGAATCCACAAAATAGCTGTAGAAATTCAGTTTAATTGGTAAGTAAATTGCTGCGTGCTGAGTTGCAGTGGAAAGAACATTGACACCTGACCCTGACAAACACATGAGATAATTTACTACTGATAGCAGATATTACACCTCTGGAATCTGGAGAGACTTTTGCTTGGTAAATGCGCTCTTCTGGCACTATACGAGAAAACCACCCATGTTTTATAAGCGGAACTCATGTCAGTTTGTCACCTTTCCCCCCTTCTCTGCACCCACTCAACACTCATCTTTTATGACTCAGAGAAAGTAGGTACTATCTGATTTCACACAAAATACAAAACCTCAAAATTCCAGCTTTTGAGTGGAATGCAAGTGGGGCTTTTGTGGTTTTGATATGATTAACAGAGAAAATCATTGGGTTGGTGACCCTGTCCAAAATTGTTGTGTACCACTTTTGTTAATGTTAACTTTTCTTTTATATATATATATGTAAAATGTGCAAACTTTTTGCTTAACAAAAGAAACACAAAACACATTTATTGAGTTGAGAAAACATCAGTTAAGTAAGCATCTGATCATACAAATATATTAAATGTACAGTGCTCAGCATATATGAGAACACCCCATTTTGAAAATGAATATTTTTATCCATTACTCAGTGATTATTGGTAATATATATTGGTAGATTTGAACAAAACAAATATATTTAACAGATATATTTATTAAAATAATATTTTAGTCACAGAACATCTTTAGAAATGGAAAGATAATACATTTAAATTCATGCAAAATATTACAAACTACAACATTTCAACAAAATAATATATATTTTTTGTTTCTCTTGATTTGTACTATTTTTAAAAATTTTATTTAATATTTTTCTATACCATATAAATTTGGGCTACTATTTTTTGAACCATTATTGTAAGTTAATTTGTTAGATAAGCTCCAGATTTGGCTTTAGTACTGACTAACAGAGGTTGCCAACTATTTCCAATGAAAAGTAGCTAAAACCTGTCCGAAAAGTAGCTAAACTGTCACGCACTAATTTGCATATCAGTGACATCATCACGTAGTATCTGACAAACTTAAGCCCGTCATGTCTCTACTCTCTTAGGCGCCGCGTATTATATTATATTAAAACATTACATCCAGATGCACAATAAATAGGTTCTTATTAACATATTACTTTGCGTGATGACGTCATTGTGTAATCGCAACTCAAAACTACATCTTTATGTAGTATACAAAATAAAAAAAGGTTTCTCAAATTGACTGGCCATCTCAGCAAAAGCATTATTTGAAATATGTCCATTTAGATTTGTATGAACAATAGAGTTGACTATTTGTAAAAGTAATACAAACACTTTTTGATTTTTTGATTTTGAAATATAACTTATTTTAATAGAACAGTTACATTCTTTTAAACAATCACAGCTTGTGTACTTACTTTTTTTTTAATTGTAAAATGAACACATTTGTGAAAGTGACAACAATTATAGCACTATTGGAATTTATTGCTGCCTAAATTACCAACAATTATACATGTTAACAAATATCAGTAAATTAACAGTTATGAAAAACAATCTGAGCTAGCTTCTCTACTGAGTGAAGCCTGCAGCCACTGCTCTTTTGAGTCACTTTTTAAAAAATTGCTAAAAGTAGCCAAATGAATGTTAAGAATTGCTAAATTTGTTGCTAGGTGCTTTTTGAAAAAAACCTTGCTAGGGTAGTATGAAAAGTTGCTAAATCTAGCAACAAAATTGCTAAGTTGCCAACACTGCTGACTAAACTATTGTACAGTATATGCACACATATAATATTGTAAAGCATCCTATAGAAAATATTAATTTAAATGACAGTTGTGGGCGGTGTACTCTTATGCTGAGCACTGTATATCATCAATATGATAATTATATGTTTGTATACATTATTGTAGATCATATTGATTGTACACATTTGGTAACCATTAAAAGTTATTATTAATATTATTTTTATAATTACCCTGAATTTCCCAGTGATGGGTTGCGGCTGGAAGAGCATCCGCTGTGTAAAACATATACTGGATAAGCTGCGACTTCATGTGGCGTCATGTGGCGACTCCAGATTAATAAAGGGACTAAGCCGAAAAGAAAACGAATGAATACACTTTTTTTTTTAGAAAACAACTTTTCTAAACTTGCATGTAAACATTTTTTAATGGGGTATTGCATAAGATATGCTAAAGTGGAGATTTATGGCTCAGTACAAATGAAATAATGAAATAATCACTTTAAACTCAACTTTAGACTCAATGTAAAAAGCGATTAGATGCTTTAAAGTGAGTAAACATGTTGCCCTAAAAATTACTTTTGACTTTACTTTAAAAAGTGAACTGTTAAGTTGACTTAAGTTTTATAATTATGAGCAGTTAATTTATTTAATAATTGTAAAGGGGTAGTTCACTCAAAATTTACAATTGGCATCATTTACTCTTTCTTTACACTGTAAAACCCCGAAAGGTAACTCAAACTATTTGAGGAAACCGATTGCAGCAAACCATTTAAGTTCAAAAGCTAATCCTAATGAGTACTGTGAACTTAATCCATTTGAGTACATGAAGCAATTTGAGCACAGTAAAACCCAATAAATGAAGAGAACTCAAACCAACTGAGTACTGTAAAACCCAATAAGTTAAGGCAACTCAAACCGTTTGAGGAAACCGTTTGCTACAAACCATTTGAGTTTTAAAAAACTACTCTGTATGAGTACTGTGAACTTACTCAATTTAAGTTATGTTTCTCCTTTAACTACTCGAATGAGTATAATTAATTTTCAGTAAATTTTGAGTTAGCTACACTCATTTCATTTAATAAAGTTGACTGTTGGGTTTTACAGTGTACCTGTCCCACACCCATTTAAAATGTATGTCTTCTTTTGAACACAAATGAAGACATTTTGGAGAAAGCTGATAACCGGTAACCATTGACTTCCAAAGTACTGTATGTGTTTTTCCTACTATGAAAGGCAATGGTTACAGGTTTTCAGCTTTCGTCAACATATCTTATAAAATAATCTCATAAAGGTTTATAACCACTTGAGGGTGAGTAAATATAATTTTTTTGGATCAAATATTCTTAAAGGCAACATGTTTACTCAATTTATTTAAGTAAAGTCAACTAATCGCTCTTTGCAGTGCTGTATATGCTAAAGTGATTTATAGCCCAGTACAAGAGAAATAATAATTTTGAGAAAAGAGCCTTAAATATATGTATTCTAACTGAAATCTACAGACACAAATTAATTATGTACGGTTGCAATCAGAATTATTGAACCCCCTTTGAATTTGTTTTTTTCTTTTTTAAATATTTTCCGAATGATGTTTAACAGAGCAAGGAAATTTTCACAGTATGTCTGATAATATTTTTTCTTCTGGAGAAAGTCTTATTTGTTTTATTTCGGCTAGAATAAAAGCAGCTTTTAATTTTTTAAAACCCATTTTAAGGGCAAAATTATTAGCCCCTTTAAGCTATATATTTTTTCAATAGTCTACAGAACAAACCATCATTTTGCAATAACTTGCCTAATTACCCTAACCTGCCTAGTTACCCTAATTAACCTAGTTAAGCCTTTAAATGTCACTTTAAGCTGTATAGAAGTGTCTTGAAAAATATCTAGTAAAATATTATTTACTGTCATCATGGCAAATATAAAACAAATCAGTTATTAGAGATGAGTTATTAAAACAATTATGTTTAGAAATGTGTTGAAATTTTTTTCTCTCCGTTAAACAGAAATTAGGGAAAAAAATAAACAGGGGGGGATTTGAATAAATCAGGGGGTTGAATAATTCTGATTGCAACTGTACACTTTATAGATTTTGTTTACATTAGACTCACTGTAAAAAGCGATTAGAAGGGAGTAAACCCATTGCCTTAAAAATCACAGGTTGACTTTACTTTAAAAAGCGAGTAAACCCATAGTAACTCTAAACTATTAAGTTGACTTAGTTAATTTACTTAATATTTGTAAAGAGATAGTTCACTCAAAAATTACAATTCTGTCATTTACTCTCCCTTCAGTTGTCCCAAAATTGTCTCAAATTTCTTCTGATTAACAAAAAGGAAGATATTTTGAAGAAAGGTGAAAACCGGTAACCATTGGCTTCCATAATATGTGTTTTTCCTACTATGAAAGTCAAGGATTACAGGTTTTTAGCTTTCTGAGAAAAAATTATTATTTTATTAACAAAATATCTTATAAAATAATCCCATAAAGGTTTATAACCACTTTAGGGGGAGTAAATATTTTTTTTTTGGATCAAATATCCCTTTATGGCAACAGGTTTACTCACTTTTTTTAAGTAAAGTCAACAAATCGGTTTTTGCAGTGCTGTAAAACAAACCTAGTATCTCAAAACTGAGAGAATTTTTTTTATTTTTTTTTGCATGCAGTTTCTAATCTTAAAGAAAAAAACTTTAAATGAAACTTTCTGATAATCAATATCACACCACAAATGCTGTCATTTGATCTCAGATTCTACTGAACCCAGAACATTCCAGTGAGTTTGGTTAAACACATGAAATCTTTAAAACGATACCCACTCCAGCAGTGGAACTATATGAAATCTGTTCACTGATGCGAGCCGAGCGAGTGCATGAAAGAGTTGATTTTCATCATGTTGCTTTTTTTCAGTGTGCACCTCTGGAAAGAATGAATCAGCCAGAGCTGCTGCAGAGAAAAAGGCCCCTTCCTCTCTGTCTCTCAAAACCTCACCACCATTTTTAACAGTCTAAGCTCACCACATCAGTGCGCGTTTAACCGCCTGTTGGCTAAGCACAACTCGACGGGTGGTAGATTCTGTTTTAATTGTGCTTTTTCGCTAAAAACTAACAGCTATTTATAAATATTTCACTTTGCGTGTCCCCTCCTCATTTATAGCCGTTCAGCTGGTGTTGGTGAGCGTCGCCATAAGGAGTCTTCGGTTCATTATTGATCTTTGTCTCCTGTGAGAAAAACCGAAATGACACGCAGTCGTGGTTCTCGTGCACGCGCAACCTATTCTCTCCGTTAACTTTGTGTTGCACTGCCACCCGCAGGTTAATATGTGCAACTGCATGTAAAGCAATGCAGGTTTATTGCAGAGGCAAGAAAGAAAAATCCCACCTTTAAGGGATAGTGCACCCCAAAAATAAACAGTAGTCACTATTTACTCACCCTCAAGTGGTTATAAACCTTTATGAGTTTCTTTCGTCTGTTGAACACTGAGGTTATTATAGTTTTGCATCGTTAAATTTGTTTTTATTTTGAGACAATTTTTGAAATTTGCTCTCAATTTCAGGTTTTAGTTTGTTTCATTACTTTTTTTTTTGTTTCAGTTTAGTTATTTTGTGAAAATATTTTTGTTATTGCATATATTTTTTATACTTTCAAGCCTGAAAATGATGTATATCCCTTGCAAATTCTGACTTAAAGTTACTTTTATTCAGCGAGCAAGTATTTATTTATTTTTTTTGTATTTTTTTGACCGGATATGAAACAGGCTTCTCCCAAAAGATAAGATGTTGTACAAAAGGCATCACTGTGGAATATATATATATATATATATATATATATATATATATATATATATATATATATATATATATATATATATATTTCTCTTGACTGTTAACAAGTCCTGTCCATTGTAGACCAAAGCAAAGTTTAGTGTTTCAGCTGTCATTAAATTTTGTGCAAACCTCTTATTATTCATTCATTCATTTTCTCATTTTCCTTCGGCTTACTAGGCCTACCTTTATTCATCAGGGGTTGCCACAGCAGAATGAACCGCCAACTTATCCAGCATATGTTTTACACAGCGGATGCCCTTCCAGCTGAAACCCAGTACTGGAAAACATACTCATTCACACACATACACTACTGCCAATTTAGTTTATTCAGTTCACCTATAGTGCATATGCCAGATAAGTATGAAGGTAAATCAGTTGCGAAACTCGAGAGCTTGCAAATCTAAATGTGAGAACTTGTAATAATAATATTTGTATGTGTAGGTTGAAATGTACACTCACAGCTCTGATGTGAACAGCTGAATCCCTCGATTTGCACACACACACAATAATCAACACACTTGTGTTTTGAATTCGAAGTTGCAGAATAATAGTTGTGCATTTGTGAAATGTCATTCACAAATACAAAATGACAGACACGGATGTGCATGTCAAATTTGATTGCAGTTTCATTGTACAACCACAAGTCGGCACTCACAACCTCTCAGATTTGCCAGTTCAACTACAAATCTCCCGCTCTCTGACTTTTGCTACACATCTGGCGTGATCTCTGTAGCAGAACTGATTTGTGCACTCATAGATGCAGAGGCGCGAGCAGCGCGGGGCGGGGGAGGGGCGGGGCAGGGGTAAAGCTGTTTTATTGGCCGATGCCTGACCAATGAACAATGCCGGTAGCCAAAGGGACTCGACTGCAGAAGAATAATTACTATGATTATTTTATTATTTCGTTTTTTTTTTTTCACTGATTTCTCAAAAGATGTTTAATAAATAACATTAACTCTACGAAAATTTATATACCAATAAAAGAGCAGCAAAGTCAGTATTGACTAGAGCCAGCCAATGAGATGGGACGTTTCTGTACGTCAGCACTCAGCAATCAGAGGGTAAGTTATTGTTTTTAATAATTATCTAGATGTTCAATACTGTTAGCTAAGCTAAGAACTGTGCTAGGTTCTGTGGTTCTGTAGTTTTTACAAGTAACATACATATATATATATATATATTGATTCATTGGTCAGGCATCGGCCAATAAAACAGCTTTACCCCTGCCCCGCCCCTCCCCTGCCCCGCGCTGCTCACGCCTCTGCATCTACGAGTGCACAAATCAGTTCTGCTACAGAGATCACGCCAGATGTGTAGCAAAAGTCAGAGAGCGGGAAATTTGTAGTTGAACTGGCAAATCTGAGAGGTTGTGAGTGCCGACTTGTGGTTGTACAATGAAACTGCAATCAAATTTGACATGCACATCTGTGTCTGTCATTTTGTATTTGTGAATGACATTTCACAAATGCACAAATATTAATCTGCAACTTCGAATTCAAAACACAAGTGTGTTGATTATTGTGTGTGTGTGCAAATCGAGGGATTCAGCTGTTCACATCGGAGCTGTGAGTGTACATTTCAACCTACACATACAAATATTATTATTACAAGTTCTCACATTTAGATTTGCAAGCTCTCGAGTTTCGCAACTGATTTACCTTCATAGATAAGTTGGCGATTCATTCAGCTGTGGCGACCCCTGATGAATAAACACACTAAAGCTGCAGTCACACTGGACTTTTCTCCCCATAGACTTCTATTCATACGCACGCGAATGCGTCAGACTGGGAGTGCAAGCTCATGCGACAAGTTTCACAGGTCGCTGCGTTGCAAAGTTCAGGCTTGGTGGAATCGCATCACTTAACTGCGTGAGACCAATCGAGGATTAAAACATGACCTCTCTGGACAGAAATTTTAAATATGGACCAATCGCTTACTTTTTTTTTAAACGTCTAATAATCTTGTTTAATTCTACTCCTTTTTGCAGCGCCGTACAACAGTATTTCGCAAGCTTAAACTTAAAAAATTAAATAATATTTGCTATAGGGTGGCACGGTGGCTCAGTGGTTAGCACTGTCGCCTCACAGCAAGAAGGTCGCTGGTTCGAGTCCCAGCTGGGTCAGTTGGAATTTCTGTGTGGAGTTTGCATGTTCTCCCCGTGTTCAAGTGGGTTTTCACAGGGTGCTCCGGTTTCCTCCACAGTCCAAAGACATGGAATGTACAGGTGAATTGAATAAACTAAATTGGCTGTTGTGTATGTGTGTGAATGAGTGTGTATGGATGTTTCCCAGTACTGGGTTGCAGCTGGAAGGGCATCCGCTGTGTAAAACATATACTGGATAAGTTGACGGTTCATTCCGCTGTGGTAACCCCTGATGAATAAACAGACTAAGCCGAGGGAAAATGAATGAATGTTTGCTAATTAGTATATTTTCAAGAGTTCACACTTAGATAATGCTTGACTATTTTAGCAGGTTTGGCATGCTGTCCCGGGAGAGAACCCTGAGCTCGGAGATAGATGAGCCCAAGGCTCCCACCTGGTCAATAAGCATTAGAGACAGATACGAGATAAGGTAGTTCTCGATAACTTCCAGAGAATAGACTGCCAACTGCGCAAGTTTGTACTTAGTAGGTGCTTATGACTTTATCTTTTGTTGCGTGTTTTTTGAGTGTGGGAGGAAATTGGGAGTACCTGGGGAAAACCCACGTGAACACGGGGAGAACATGCAAACTCTGCACAGAGAGTATCGACTGGCTCAGCTAGCGTTTGAACCAACAACCCCCTTGCTGTGGGGCAGCAGTGTTAACCACTGAGTCACCGTGTCGCCCGAACTTAGAATTGAGGAGGAGGGAGCAGGGATGTATGGGGGGTGGGGGGGGGGGGGGGGGGGGGGGGGGGGGGGGGGGTTCCAAAACGAAGATGAGGAATGAAGTTTAGGCTGGATATTTATATTAAATTTGGAATGATCCGATTGGTTAGTTAGTGATTAGTGATCAGCTGTAGTCAATCCTATCACATGCTCCTCTCGAAATTAGTTTGTGAAACTTCACATTTCAGTTATTGTTTTAGTGATTTTTTTAGTTTTAGTTTTTCATTTATTGTGATTTCTTTATTTTATTTCAGTTAACAAAAATGTTTTTTGACCAATAGTTTTACTTTATTAGATATCCTTGTTGAACACTAAAGAATATATTTTGATGAAAGCTGAAAATCATGTAACCATTGACTTTCATGGTAGAGATTTTTTTTATAGATTTCCAGCTTTTTTTCAATATATTGTTAGTGTGTTTGTGTGTTCAACAGAAGAAAGAAAGTCAAACAGGTTTGGAACACATGAACAGTGAATAAACAATGACAGAATTTTCAATTCCGGGTGCACTATCCCTTTAAAAGGCGAGGCGATGGATTAAAACTACCTGGTTTTCTCTGTTTTCCAGTGTGCAGGCTGTGTACTGCTCAGTGAGGAATCGAGTGTGGGTATTCCCATTCAGTCTGTAATGTGTGCAGCATGTATAATGGCTGTGTATGGAGACGCAGCAGGATCTGCATGCATGAGTGCGCATGAGTGTTTTCACGCCCTTGGAAAAAAAAAAAATATGCATTTGCAGTTGTGGAAAATGCAGCATCGATTCATGAGACCTGTAGAGTATGAATGTTTAATGGTTGGCCAGGAACTTCATTAGATCAATGCACTTGCAGATTTATATCCACCTTTTTCCGATGCCCCATGATGCTTTGCACGGTAACTTCTGTTAAACTGTAAACAATCAATGAAGAGTTTTAAAGAGATAGTTCATCCAAAAATGACAATCATTTACTTGTTTCTTTCTTCTGTTAAACACAAAGCAAGATATTTTGAAGAATGTTGGAAACTTGTAACCGTTGACTGCCATATTTGATTTTCTTATTATGGAAGTCAATGGTTAGAGGTTTTCAGCTTTCTTGAAAATATATTCCGTTGTGTTCAGCAGAACAAAGAAACTCAAAAAGGTTTGGAACCACATGAGGGAGAGTAAAAAGTGAGTAAACTTAAATTTTAGGGTGAACCATATCTTTAAAAAATTGGGTACTTTGAGGTGGCACCATTTTCCTCACAGCTCAAGACAATTTAAAGGTGCAGTATGTAAGTTTGACACCCAGTGGTGGAACTAGGTATTGCACACCTGGTTCAAAACAAACGCAAGTGCAGGTTGCCAGATTGATGACACCAACAGTAATGTGCCTGACTGTCGGGCCTAAAGGCTGATTTAAACTGTGTTCTGAATAAAAGGAATGGCACACGATAGAAGCAATATTTTCTACTGTATATAAAAAGGAGTTAAAATGTATATATTAGAAACGGCAGCTATTTCTTGCAGCTGAATAACAGAAAACTTTGACAATAATCACCTCAGGTACACCTAATGTGCTTTATTCAGTGTTAAATGCTAATAATGTGAGTTTGAATGCCATTTTACTTGACATTTATTGCCATATACTGAAACCAGCAGTAGATAGTTCAACTCAGATCTTGAAAATTAGATAAACTGTTTTGAAATTGAACTGTGATTGTGCAAGCCAACACATATCAGTCATTCAGCATGTACATTTAATAATGTTCAATAGATTTAATATCTATTAATTAGATTAGAAACCTTTTTGTTGTTGCTGGAGTGCAGTGAGTGCACTATTCTGTGCTTCTGAATAGCTGTAATTAAATTTCTATCGTTTCTTCTGGTGCAAACAACTACATTGTTCATCACTGAAAATCTCCTCACATAGCGTGTTGTTAGGACACGGGGTTACAATGTAACCTGCTCACCTAATGTTTACGTTCGAAATAGTTAGATTATTTGCTACTTAATAACCTTATGTAGAACTCTGAATCTGCATCTCATTTTGTAGTCTGCTACAGTCCACCGCAGGTCGCATTTCAGTCACGCATGCTTTGAGAGCCTTCCTGACTAAATGAATGAAACATGCTGTTTTCCATAAAGGCGTCCCGGGGTGCTAAAATATAATTGGCTAAATTGGCATTGGGCAAAATATATGACTTGAGCATTGTTTTGTCCATATAAACAACAATGTTCACTTGGCATGTTACTTAAATATCTGCAAACATATTATGGTATTTTTATGGTATATTTTGCTTTAGAAGAGTCAATAACTTACATAAAGCACCTTTAATAGAATAAAAAATAATTGTTTCAGCAAATCATGAATATCCTCAAAAACTTCAAACAAGACATTCTGCAGCAATATTACAGATGTGTTGCATATTACTGTACTGTAGAGATAACAATCTGGAGGAACAAAACAAAAAACTTGGCCTACAGATTTGGTACTAATGTCGTGTTAAAATATGATGTTATTTTCAAGACAGACCAAAATAAAGCACAAGGCCAAATGTACCCCTCAGTTTGAATAAAGTATATGGATTGTTTGTAGTGCAATATTTTTGTCTGAAGTGACTTGTTTCAGTTCTTTTGAATGGAGGTTCGCCAAACCGGAAAAGGGTGGATAGTGAGTTTTTATGTATTTATTTTTGTGCAGTGCTGAATATTTTTGCACAATATCAAGGTTTGATCAGTGCTTTTACCACATCACATGCTGGTTGCACGTATAAAAATGAAATTTTGGCACAATATTTATGTATTTACAGTTTAAGTCAAGATTATTAGCCTTCCTTTTTTTTTTTCAAATATTTTCCAAATGATGCTTAACAGAGCAAGACATTTTTCACTGTATTTCCTATAATATTTTTTCTTCTGGGGAAAGTCTTTTTTTTTATTTCTGCTAGAATAAAAGCAAGGCAAGGCAAGTTTATTTTTATAGCACATTTCATACATAGTGGCAATTCAAAGTGGTTTACATAAACAGTAATGAAAGAGACAAGTATAAATAAAATAGAAACAAATAATATAAAAACAGATGAAAACAGAGTAAAGACAGTTTTTCCGTATTCCAAAACTCCGGTGTATCATATTTTCTCATTTTACTCTGGGACTTCCCCATTCTGGTGATTACTCTGTAAACTTTTTCGGTACCTACTAATCTATTGGACGTCTCCAACAGATTCAGTGTTTCACCTAAAATCGAAAAGTTAAGCTTTACGGCACTAATTACGTGCCCTCCAATTTCAGCTTCCTTCTGAAAGTAGATTGCTTTGATTAGCCATAAAAGTTATTGATCTTAGCTAGATGCCAGGGACTTTAACCCACCTGCAACAGATTTTATGTGGCGAGTCACATCTCGGATCCACTTGTTGTAATTACGCTGCTATCCCACAGAGACAGATCTACCAGTATGGTGATAACCCAAGTTAAATCTTGTAACTGCCTAATCAGATTAGATTAACTACCTAATACAGTTTTTCCATATTCCAAAACACCGGTGTATCATATTTTCTCATTTTACTCTGTGACTTCCCCATTCTGGTGATCAGCCGTTTTTGGAACGTAAAAGCGCGTTCGATGTGATTGGCCTTTAAACCTAACCTGCCTAGCTAACCTAATTAATCAGATTAAGCCTTTAAATGTCACTTTAAGCTGAATACTAGTATCTTGAAAAATATCTAGTCAAATGTCATGTACTGTCATCATGGCAAAGATAAAAGAAATCAGTAGTTATTACAACTATTCTGTTTAGAAATGTGTTGAAAAAATATTTCTGTTAAGCAGGAATTTGGGCAAAAATACGTATACAGGGGGGATAATAATTCAGGAGGGCTAATAATTCTGACTTCAACTGTATGTATTTATTATTATTATTATTAATTGATTGATTTATTTTCCTAGCTTGGCCCAAGCTGGTTTTGTTCAACATGATATTGTTTTATATGCATAGAGTAAACTGCATTCATTAAATTGTATTGCAGGTTATCCAGGAGGGTCAGTCTGGACTCAAGGGAGAAAAGGGAGATCGGGTAAGAAATGTCAACCACCGAATAATACCGAAGCGAAAGTTTGTGTGCTAAATCTTTCTCTGCGTCCAGGCTTGCTGGGAATAAATGACTGCAGTGCTGTTTATTTTGGCATATTTTACAAATGCCTCATTAGGAGCAAGCTTCTGTGCCAGTGATCCAGCTTGGCCGACTACTCAAAACTTTCATTATTACTGGCATCAACTCGTAATATATTAATAACATTAATGAATAGCACCGCATCAAGACAGTATTAGGAGTCTTTATATATAGTCTTTTATATATATGGGGCATATAAAAACAAAAAACGCTTGATATGCAGTATTGTTGGGAATGTTTATGTGTATGGTTTTTGTATTTTAAATTGGCTGTGTAAATCTCACAGGGTTTGGACTGCACAGGTGGTGGAGTTCCTGGACGAGTGAGTCAATATGTTTTTGCATGTAAAAACTACTGAATGTATGCAATGATATTAATATAATGTATTGATAATAATTTATTGAAAACAACATTTATATATATTCATAACAATAGTTATTATATTTGAAAATAAAGCAATTATTTTAATTATAATTTTTTACATTTTATTATTTTTATTTTTAATTGTTTATATTAATATTTTTTGATTATTTAAATGAACCCTATATTATTATTTATTATTATTATTAGTAGTAAATATAGTATTTTTGTTTGATCAATAATAATTGTATTAATAAAATAATCAAATCTTTAAAAATAGTAAAAAACAAAACAAATATACACTAACCGGCCATTTTATTAGGTACCCCATTTTGGCTTCAGTTCTGCCTTAATACTTCGTAGCATAGACTCAACAAGGTAATGGAAATATTCCTCAGCGATTTTGGTCTATATTGACATGATAGCATCACGCAGTTGCTGCAGATTTGTTGGCTGCACATTCATGATACGAATCTCCCATTTCACCACATCCCAAAGGTGCTCTATTGTATTGAAATCTGGTGACTGTGGAGGCCATTTGAGTACAGTGAACTCATTGTCATGTTCAAGAAACCAGTCTGAGATGATTCGCGCTTCATGACATTCTCTGTAAACCCTAGAGATGGTTGTGCGTGAAAATCCCAGTAGATCAGCAGTTTCTGAAATACTCAGACCAGCCCGTCTGGCTGCTCGGTTTGAACTGCTGCAGATTGTCTTGACCATGTCTACATGCCTAAATGCATTGAGTTGCAGCTGATTAGAAATTTGCGTTAACAAGCAGTTGGACAGGTGTACCTAATAAAGTGGCCTGTTTTATTTTATGACACGTTATAAATAGAGGGTCTCTGCATAGCAATTTTGAGTGAGTACCATAGGTCTTGGTGTTTTTTTTGTATTAGTGTTTAGCATTTAAATTTCATGGTATCTGAATTTTTGGACTCCACTAAAAGTGTATGAGTTACTTGAGTATGACATGAGTGTAACAAGTTACTTGTATGACATAATGTATCCTTGTGTGTTTTAGTGCTTGGAAGGTGCTAAAGGGGAGAAAGGAGAGAAGGGAGAGTCGGTAAGTGTTTATGCCAATTTTATCTTAGAAACAGAGGCTGGCATGATCGAATTTCTGTTCAACAGGCCTGAATGAAGCAGAGGGGATATCTTGATACTATTTCTGGCTATTGATTCGCCCATTTCTCATTCTCTTATGTTTCAGGGCCTGGCTGCCAACTGGGGTGAAGCTGTAGGAGTGAAGGTAAAGAAAGATGGCACCATGTTGGTACGACTGTTAATGAGTGTATTAGAGCTTGCAGCTTCTCTCTTTTACTGTCTGTCACTCTCATTCACTTATTCAGGGGGTAAAAGGGCAGAAGGGAGAAGTCGGAGCCCCAGGTCTGGCTGGTAGTCCAGGAAGAGATGTAAGTGACTAACATTAGATGTGAAAGTTGAACATGCTCAATTTATGGCTTCTCTTCAAAAAGCTTGTTCTATATGTAAGAGAAGTATATATATATATTGTCAGTGTGCAAACATCTTTTAATGAAACATTAAAGGTCCCATTAAATTAAAATTAAGTTTTTTAGATGTTAGTATCCGTATTATTCATTTTTAGGATATCTATAAGGTAGTGTGCCCCAAAACAGTGACAAAATTCGCATTTAGAAGATACAACACTGATATAAACATGCTAAGCTTGTAGTTTGTCACTTCCGCCCAAATGGACCAGCGGTTTTATTCACATCACCTCACACTACAGTTTCTCATCACATCATAACCAACCAAATGCTCTCTAGCATCTGACATGCCCCGCCCCCTTCGAGATACTTCTCATTTGCTTTCATTTGATGCACTTGAACAACTTCAACATCCCTCGCTGGCAGAGCTGTGATAAAACAAAACACTATTGACTGTTTTTTCTAAAAAGGGCTACTCTATGTCCCACCCTCTCATTGTGTTTCATTTCATTTTAGCTTAGCTTAGCATAAGTCATTGAAATGGATTAGACCAGAGGTGGGCAAACTACGGCCCGTGGGCCATATGCAGCCCGCTAAACTCTTTCATCCAGCCCGCTAGGGAGTTTTTAAAATGCTGCTTCTGAGTAACGGTGTGGTTTCAGAACTAGTAAATTAATGATGCAATACAAGTGAATGCTATTTGATGGCAGAATTGCAAGCGGTACAGTTAGCGCAACCAGTAAAATTAGAACACACTCTCGGATATTAAAATACACTCGACCGTTAATGACTGAAAATCAGGCAAAAAAAAAAAGAAAAATTGACTCTGAATGTCATGTGTTTAAGGAAGAATGGACAACAAAACCAATATTGGACAGAAAGCTGTGTCCAATATGCCAAAAAAGTATTGCTGTTTTTAAAGACTACAACCTTAGTCGGCATTTTTCACGCAAACATTCAAATTATTTTTAATGTGTTAATATGAGATTTTTTCTATCAGACAAAATCTTTTCTATTCTCCACTGTAAAAATTATTACATTATTATTCTTATTATTATATTTTATAAGGAATTATTTTATTGTTTTATTATGATTGATAAGTAAATATAAATAGCAGTGCAAATTAATTTGTCTTGTAAATATGACTTAATAATAACTATTAAAAAAATGTGTGTTAATGTGAAACGTTTCTGTCCGATATTACATATTCCATGCATACTGCCACTATAAATAAAAGTAATTTTTTGGAAGGATTTGACGTGGCCCTTCACTTGGTTTGCAAAACTTGATGTGGCCCTCGGGTCTAAAACGTTTGCCCACCACTGGATTAGACCATTCATTGATTAGTATGCCAGAATAAGAGTATAGTTCCTAGGCATATCAACCTAGAAAATATAAACTTTTCATTTCCAATAGTTTTTAACTTGAGCTTTAAAAAGAAAAATTAGCAAAACTCAAAAATGGTAAAACTCAGCTTGACTTTAAATGTATTGTAAATGTATCATAAAGGCAATGCCTATAGGTCTTCCATCTTCCATTTTATCAAATCGATATATACATATATAGGTGTGACATATGTATTACACTGTTTAAAAAAAGTTTTCCCGTGTCCATCTAAACACAGACTTGAATTCTTACAGTGAAAATTAGTTTGATTTGCATACTTGTAATTTATTTTATTGTATTTTTTCCCCTTTCCATAATTGTAAGACATTGTGGTTGTTGTTTTTTTGTTGTTTGTTTGTTTGTTTGTTTTTTTTTTTGTTTTTTTTTTGTTTTTTTGGGGGGGGGGGGGGGGGGGGGGGGGTTGCAAGTTAAAAAGTTAAATAGATTTTATTGAAAGAAAAACAAGGTGAAATAACACATATAAAGATTTGACAAGACTTTATTTTTTTATATTTTTTCCCTTGAGCAACCCCGCTCGCCTTCAAAAAAAAATGGAAATTAGTTAAATTAAATATTTATAATTGTCACAGAGTTTTGATTGTACAGTGAGGAAGTATTTAATATCAATGTTTGCCCATTGACTTTGATTGCATTATCCTTTTAAGCATAGACCTTTTAATTTCCCTATTAATTTTAGTTTGGGGGAAGTGTTACACCTTTTTCAAAGTTTAGTATAAAACGTTTAGTGGATTCTCTAAGAGAGTATTTAATTTTCTCCACTCTTAAAAACAGCATCATATCATCAAATCAGAGTGAAATAAAGGTGGTTTACTTGATTTCCAATCAAGCATTATTCTTCTCCGAGCCATAAGACACGCGAAGGCATAAGCATCTTGATAATTATTGGACATGACTGTACCTTGTTCAAGTACTCCAAAAACAGCCATTTCAAAACTAGGCCTAATGTCTTTATTAAATGCCTCAGACAGAATTTTAAATATAGTTTATCATTAATAAAACAGTCTAGGACATGCCCAAAACATGTAAGCCAAATCTGCTTTAGCAGAATGACATCGCTCACATGTGTCACTTACATTTGTGTATATCTTGGATAGTCTAGCCTTAAGGCTGATTTATACTTCTGTGTCAAGCGCACGCATATGCATCGGCAAAGCCTGTGCATGGTCACATAGTCATCGCCGTGGCCGTTGCCGATGGTGGCGCACACCTCTCAAAAAATGTAACCGCTCGTCGCAACGACGTGTAGCGCAAGCTCTGTGATTGATCGGCTTGGTAATGCTGACAAGTGTGGCCGGGGGTGAGAGCCACGCGAGCCCAGTGGAGCGAGTGTTTACAAGTGTCGAGTCCATAGACTGTAAAAGATATGTACGTAGTATCCGTGACGAGCACAAATAAAGCTGCAAGCGCCAACCGGCACCATTTTGTTCGCGCAGCATCGCTCCAACCGGAGGTAACCCAATAAGGGCAAAAAGGTGGAACGTGAGCGGAGCTACAGACACCTGCTAGCATTTTGCTTAGACAGGCTTTTCTTTGGGAGAATTTAAATAATACTTAATACTTCATTACACTCACAGAAATGATTCATGGCAGAGTTAGTTTTTATGCATTTACATCTATTTGATTTTATTTAAAAACTCATATTTTTAAAATCTATACATTAAAAGTAAATATACTCTAAAAGATTTAATCAATTATACAAATTATTTAATGCAATTAGTTAATAAATACTAACATTGTTTGAATAATCAGAGTTATAAAACAAACAAGATTCTGTTATTTAAAGTTTATGTGATTGGTTTTCATCAAAGTTATGAAAAAAAATCAATTTGGAAACAGGAAACGACGTCACTTTCGCTGGACACAAGCCCTCGGGATATTGTAGGAATCCATCACACACATGTTGGTAAGTAATCCGAAACATCCTTTGTTGTATTGCTCCTGTTCTAATTATGCTATTTATTTAGGTTATAAGTTTTATGTCGTTTGTGATTTTTTAAAACTGTTTAACGTACGTCGGTTTACTGGAGAATACAGAAAGTATTTTTGGTGCAAAACTCCCAAGAAGCTGTAAAAGTAAAATTTGTAGTTAGCCACACGTGTGTATCAGTAAATTTGTACTCGCAATTTGCAAATGTGCAAGTATTTTTGTCCCCAACAAACACAACAACACCTTTTCAAATCCTTCGGTGCATATGCACAAATCCTGTTGGACGAATCACAAATAAAGAAACTCATCCGCTCGTGTTTTTGCTACTATTATTGCAGTGAATATGGTGAATACGGTTGAGCAGCGGGACCCGACCAGATTTCTTGCGGCGCGGGAATAAATTTCCGAATAAAGCGCGGGAGCGGTCGGTAACTAAGGTGTAATTTGAACGGGAGCGGCCGGTCCAACAATATCGCTCCCGACTCCCGAGCGAGCACGCGCGCAGCCTAGATGCTGTGTGTGTGTGTGTGTGTGTGTGTGTGTGTGTGTGTGTGTGTGTGTGAGAGAGAGAGAGCGAGAGCGAGCGAGCGAGCGAGCGTGATGCTGTATGTTGCTTGCTTGATGGTGTCTGTCTGTGTGTGTGTGTGTGTGTGTGTGTGTGTGTGTGTATGTGTGTGTGTGAATATGAGAGAGAGCGTGATGATTGCGTGTGTGTGCAAACGGTTGGTGGTTTAAATGATTACTAATTTAATCATTAATCTGTTTAAAGACTGAACCATGCTATCTGAGAAACATACTAAATATTTTTGAAATTTCCTTTATTGTTTAATCAAAAAACATTCACAGAAAGCTTATTTCTTTCAAAAATCAGGTTGATGGGGTGTCCTACTACGTATAATATGAACAAAACAAACACAAAATCAATCCTGAATAAAAGACAACAAGCTGACAAAAAATATGAATAATAGAATTCAATAGTTATTAATGATGTAGGCTACCATAATGGGACATTTATATAAAGCAATTTCTGTAGGCCAGGTAGAAAAAAAACGTAATAATACTTACACATTTGCAAATTTACTCTGCGAGTACAAATTTACTGATACACACGTGTGGCTATTCTCTACGACTACAAATTACACTTTTACAGCTGCTTGGGAGTTTTGCACCAAAATACAGATGCCAGTTAGAATCGTAACTTCAGCTAGCTTGCCCAAACAACTTTAAATGCATCAAATTAACCCATTGCTGTAGGGTTTTATGTTTGTAAAAATAAAGAGAATCGAATTCGAAGTCAAAAATTGTCACTGTAATATGTAAACTAATGTTTACTGTTTTGCTGAATTGAATGACGCCACTTATTTTATTCTTTTGTTCTTTTTTCCAGAAATGTAACTCGTTGTGGTATTTTCTTAGTTTTCCTCTCGCCGTGTTCTCACCTCCATGTGGCAAGATCGATTTTTGTAAGTATAAGTTAAAAGATGTACACGTTAAAATGTAGAACATATTAAATGAAGTTTTAATTAATGTTCAGTCCATGTAATGTAAAATAGATTTTCAATATAATGCTCAAATGTTTAGAGTAAACGTTAAAATGTGAAGTATTTAATGTACCATATAACATGATAATTATGCCTACAATGTTTGATATAAGACTAGGTTGAAAATGTGGGTTTTTTCCAGGTATTATTTTACATGATACAATTGAACAAGAGTTAGCTTCTACGGTTGGAGCATCATTAATCTTGTTAAACTCTAACAAAATACTAAAGTGAAAATGCAGCTTAGTTCACAAATAACCTAATAGAGTTGTTTTTGTGTTTGTCTTCATTCACAGGTGCTGTGTGAATGTGGCATTGCAAATTGTTTAAAAAGTTCGTTATCTTCCAATTATGAATTATTAAAACATCTTAGGCTGAAGACATTCACACCATAGCCGGAGATTGTGTGATGAGCTGTCAGAGCATCTACCTCAATGAAGACCTGGACACACTTGTTAAAGAATATGTGGTATGTATCAGAATAGTGTGCCAGTAATTATTTCCATCTAGATATGGGGTGTTCATGAGAATGGAATGGACATGAGGACACATTGACCACCAGTATTTCAACATTGAGTCCATTGGGTTGTTTTGAATTAAAAAAATAATGCAAGGTAAATGTTGGTAGAGCTGTCACTCCGAGGAAATTAAATCCGCTTGGTCCAGAGGAACCTGAAGAGGAAGTTGTCCGGATTCTGGCACCCACATGCCCCTTCTCTGCCAGAAACAACAATCCTCGCCTAATCAACAAGGTGAGGACACAGACATTTCCTAGAACTCATGAACCAGTGATTTTACGCCATTGATATGATTTTGGAAATGTTTAGTAAGAAATGCCTTGTATCACCAGGATGCATGTTCTGGACTGTCTGCTTACGAACTCAAGCGCCTTGAGAACATCGCACAGAAGGAAGCCTTCATGTCGTCTCTGAGGATATGGCAAGTATGTGGACATTTTAGTAAAGGACTAATCAGCTGTTTTCCATTTCACTTGCCCTCTCCCTACCTCAGTCTCCACCCTACTCTTCTCTTAGTCTCTTTTTCTCTCCCTCCTGCTCTTTCACTGTTGTCCCCCACTGTACTGTCCTTCTCTCCTTCTCCTTTCTTTCTGTTGTATTCACTTGTTATCTTACAGGTGTAACTTCACATATAGATTTTAAAAATATGTAAAATTTGATTTTGGTGGGTTCTTGTATTTTTTAACAATGTAGTTTACAAAGATATTCTAATTTCTGTCTTCATCCATTAGCACACCTTTTAGTATAATTATGGTTGCTGTCTATTCAGAAAAATTCTCTCTCTCTCTCTCTCTCAAAAGGAAGTGGAGGATCTGAGGCAGTCAGTGAAGCCAACGACAAATGTCAAAAAGTAAATAAAGCAGTACAATTAAAAGCATGAATCTTTTTACTGTTGTTACTGTTTCAGCCAAAAAGTATTCTTGTTGCTTTATCATGTTGAAATTGAGTGACCCATGTCACATGGCACTACATTTACTTTGTTTTTAGTAGGTTTGTGTAATTTGAATGTGCACTTTTAGTGGTGTCTACGGGAGGATCAGATCCAAAATATCTTAATTTGTGTTCTAAAGATAAACAGAGGTGATCTTTGGAAGGATTTGGAACAACACGAGGGTGAGTAAAATTTTTTAAAGTTTCAGGCTTGATGGACATACTACACTCATCCTGACTTCATTGTCAGATTATAAATTGTTACATTGGCAGAAAGGTGCACAGCATTTATGAGAAGCGTCTCCATTTTTAGTTACCTTTTTTTAACTGCATTTTTTTGTGGCAGGTCAACGGCTTCATTGGAAGAAAAATCTCTGCAGTCTCCCCGGAAATCCCTCCTTTCTAAAGCACAAAATCTCATCCCAAGTGAAGGGTTGACCCATAATCAAGTGAGAACAAGACTAATACTTGGATAATTTTCAGATATTATATTGTTGTTGTTACATTAATAGGAAATTGCACAACTGGAGATAAAAATGCATTGTGTTGTTGTTAACATATTATCCACAGCCTTGTGACTTTTTTCCACAGCCTTTTTTCCAGGCTTTTAGGGGTGATCAGGTCTTAAGGTCATTATCCTGAACTTGCATCCATTCCATTCTCATGAATGCATATATGCTGTGTGCTTTAATGAAAATGTGTGTGTGTGTGCGTGTGCGTGCGTGTGTGTGTGTGTTTGTGTGTGTGTGTGTGTGTGTGTAATATTATATTGTGTTAATATATTATATTAAGTGTGTGTTTTACATTCCAGGACATTGAATCCAGAGAGGAAGACATGGCAGGAAAGACCATGGGCATCTACATATTACAATCAGAGGATCGTGGTCTAGGTTATGGGTGCTTCACTGATGTCTGTGTTGTGCTGGAAGGTGTGGAGGTTCTCCACAACCTGCAGAGTGTCACTCATGCATGTGTTTTGTGATATGGCCTGATCTACGCACTCAATTTGAGCTACTATAAAAGTCTGAATGTACATTTGAGGTGTACCAGAAAATCCTGATGGACCTGGACTCAACCAAGCATTCCCCAAAATTTCAGACACTGAACCTGAAATTGCTCCAGTGATTTGGCTGGCAATAATGAACTTATACAGCCCTACCCTTTTTTTTTTTCATTGTGTTCCAACCCAGAGATATGTTAAAATTATTTCCTAGTTCTGTAATGATATGTTAATTAGCAACTGAAAATGGATCTCTGTGTACAGTTTTATTTTTTTATTTTTGGGTGTCCAAGCAGTCATGTGATGTACGAGTGTGGCTGTGTAAGTGGGTTCATATGGATGGTTTCCTAAACGTTGGCTGATTCAGAGTTTTGTATCAAAGACAAATATAAATAAATCTGGAATTTTCCAGTTGGTCTAATTCTATTTTTTATTAGATGGGGAAACAATTGCATAAATGTGATGCATTGTTTAATTTGGTTTAGTATATAAGCATACATTAAACATGATTCAAATAAATGTTATTTATCTTTTTTTAGTTACCCTGATTTAGTTCTCTTAATTATTATGCAATTTATACAATAATCTTTATGTATTTTAAATAAATAAACTTTTTATTATTAATTTAGAATAATCACACTTTACATAAATTAATTACATAAACCTGAGGATTATGCATTTAAAATAAATAGGTTTTATTGTCCTAATGAAAATAAATAGTATAAAGTTTATTTGGTAGATTTGTGTTAAAATTATGAAAAAAATATAAATGGGAATTTGTCATGTAATAAAATTACATAAATCTTAAATTTTGGGTAAAATATTTCTGTGAGTGTACCTGCGACTCCTTTGTGTTCTGACCACATGTACTTGGTTGTATACTTTAGCAATAAAGTGTTTAGTCTTTTAAAAACACTGTTATAATACATTGAGCCACTAAACATTGTTCTTATGATTTCTACAGGAGGAAAACGCGAATAACTCCCAAGTAATTCAAATATTTATATGTTGAATGTGTTATGAATGTGAATATGAATATGAATGTGTTAGTAAATGCAAGGCTGTTTATGAAATCCAGGCATAACACTGTATGACAACATTTCAGATGACTGTTTTAGAGCCTCCAGCTAATCAATCTTTCAGATTCTGGAGTGCTTTACAGGTCTAAAGAAATGATAAATGATCTTAAATAAAACTAATACATTTTTTAGATATGGTATATAAGTATATAATTTCACTCACCTAGGAAATGAACGCCACTTGAATGGTTTGTGAGCACAATTATGTGCACACAGCATGCCATATCATCTGATAATTGTAAGAAATAATTCCAAAAGGCAACTGTAAAGCCACATAAAACAAAACTAAAATACGATGTATATGCCGAGTTCAGTGGCTAATCAGCTAGAATCAGCTGAGGTGACGTGACAGCGACCAGCGAAACCTAGCTGTCACTCAAGTGGCCACGCCCTTAATTATGCAGACTTGATATAACTTAATATAAATGGTCGGCGCCAGTGGTGTAGTGGTTAGTGCGTCGACACATGCACTCCGGTGCTCACGGCGACCCGAGTTCGATTTCGCCTCGTGGTCCTATGCCAATCCTTGCCCTCTCTCTGCTCCCCATGCTTTCCTGTCAATTCTCTCTACTGTCCCATCTAATAAAGGTGAAAACTCGGAAAATAATAATATAATAAAATAACTTAATATAAATGAAAACAATAAGTTATAAAAAAAATTCACCCCCCTCACAGTTGTCATGAAGGGTAATATTAGTTATATGAACCAAAATCGTTCTTTGTACCAGGCTGTAAACACCTTTTTTCTGCTGTAAAGTTGGCCTTTTTAACATTGGGCTCAATAGAAATCTGCTCTATTATGGAGCCAGGACTAGCGGAACTTCGATGAATTGCAGTTTCAGTTATTTCCGTATTTGCTTCACGAGGGAGAGCGGGAGGTTGCCGCTTGGTCGAGTCCCATGAAGGAGCTCTAGATGGAAAGTGTTGTTTTGTATTTACCCTATGAAGCTGTTGCATATCCGCAGGTTCCCGCCTCATGCTTCATGATCTTTGAAATGTATAGGTGTAATAATAACTTTATTTAAATGGAATAAAATACTATATATTTCCAAAACTGTTTGATCATAATTGTTTTAAATAATCGTGATTACCGAAATAATTGTAATTATGATTTTTCCTATAATCAAGCAGTTATACTATCAATAAAATATTTGTCAGAACCTTTCGGAAATCACTTGTTATTTTTTTAGCTATCTGTTCAGTAGTGTGGTGAAAAAAAAAGTGATTCTTAATTCATCCAAAATCGTGCAGCTATGGGATATATTCAAGACCCATGCAATCTATCACATGCATAATATGCCTCTTCTCACATATTTTCATTTTAAAAGGAGCCAAGAGTCTCTTTCCTTTTATATTGTTTAAAGCGGCGCCATACATTCACAGCTCTCAGCTGAGAAAAACATTACGCATTAGACTCTTACCCATAAACTCAATGCTGCCTTTTTTTTCTCATTAGATATCTCTTTGAGTGTTAAATCTTCTTAATGCTACATAGATTACATAAGCCAACAAAGAGCCACAAATCAATGCAGCCTCATTGATTCTTTTAAATGGATAGTCGGCTCGCATTACATTTAATCTTTTCTATTCCGTATATACAAAGCATGCTAAGGGGATGGCGAATATGGCCGAGTCGCTAATGCATATTTGGGATTTCCTTTTAAACTGTTTATCTGTCTAAGCCTCGAGTCATCGGAGAACTGACTTGTTTGGAAGGTTGTTATGTAAGTAGTGTGATAACTGCTAATGCCGGCATTTGAGATGAACTATAGGCTAATGATCTTTTGTTGGTCTTTGCTGTCACAGGGTCGAGCTAATCCTATTTGTGTGGTGGGCCCTAAAGGACAAAAGGTAAAACGGACGGGTCTTTTATATGGGGTTGCTATAAAGGAACTCTAGTTTATTTTATCATCATCTTTACTGCTTGGTATGCACAACCAGTTTCTCAGTTTTGGTTATTTTACAGGGCGCTCCTGGTGTAGTCGGTCCAGAGGGGCTTGCAGGAGAACCAGGCCGGCCTGGACTTCCAGGACTACCTGGAATTGGGAAACCAGGACTACCTGTAAGATATTCATGTTTTACACACTCTAAAAAAAGAGAAGTTTGAGATAAAAGTACATCCAAGCAGTTGTTATCAGATAATAAATCATAACAGGCTAGCCGACTTGAAGTGCAGGTGAAGGGGTTTATTCAGCAAAAACAACCGCCTGGATGTACTTTATCCTGCTTCTTGGCAGAAAATGTGTAGTAGTTTATTAATTCTTTAATTGAAGGCAAAGCTGAGAGAAACGAAAACAGCTGAATGGAGCACTAACTTTCATATTATTCAGTCAAAAGTTGGCGCCAAAGAGTCACTGATGGCCAAGATGATTCAAAGTACCTGGATGAGCATACCTCAGAATAGCATACACTGTGAAAATTGCTATAATATTTACAGTATTACTGGCGATTTTGGTTGCAAGTGAAGGGCTAAGACTTAAGGGCTTTATTCGGCGAAAACAACTGCCTGGATGTAATTTATTACACAGCTTCTTGGCACAAAATGTAAAAAAATAGACAAAACATTGTTCTGAAGGTTAGTAGTTTATTAATTCTTTAATTAAAGGCAAAGCTGAGAGAAACGAAAACAGCTGAATGGAGGATACACTAACTTTCGTATTGTTCAGTCAGAAGATGGCACCAAACATTCACTGATGGCCAAGATGACTTAAAGTACCTGGATGAGCATACCTCAGAATAGCATACACTGTGAAAATTGCTATAATATTTACAGTATTACAGGCAATTTTGGTTGCCAGTGAAGGGCTAAGACTAAAGGGCTTTATTTGGCGAAAACAACCACCTGGATGTAATTTATCCTGCATATTACACGGCTTCTTGCCACAAAATGTACAAAATTAGACAAAACATTGTTCTTAGTTGTAGTATTTTATTAAATCTTTAATTAAACTCAAAGCTGAGAGAAACAAAAACGGTTGAATGGAGCATACACTAACTTTTTTCGTATTATTCAGTCAAAAGATGGCACCAAATAGTCACTGATGGCCAAAATGATTCAAATTACCTGGAAAAGCATACCTCAAAATAGCATACAGCATACGCTGTAAAAAAATTGCTGTGAAATTTACAGTATTGCTGGCAATTTTGGTTGCAAGTGAAGAGCTAAGACTGAAAGGCTTTATTCGGTGAAAACAACCACCTGGATGTAATTTATCCTGCTTATTACACAGCTTTTTGTTATAAAATGTAAAAAATAGACAAAGCATTGTTCTGAGGTGTAGTAGTTTATTAATTCTTTAATTAAAGGCAAAGCTGAAAAAAACGAAAACGGAAAATGGAGCATACACTAACTTTTGTATTGTTTAGTCAGAAGATGGCGCCAAACAGACACTGATGGCCAAGATGATTCAGGGTGCTTTCACACTTGGTTCAATTGCCTGGACCGTACCCAAGTTCGATTGTCCTCCCTTGCCACCTTCTCGGTTGGTTTGTGTTCACACTGTCTTTTTTCCTTCTGAACCCCGGTGCGCTTGCGTCATAGAGCTGCTGTTTTGTTTACGGCTGTTGCTAGGTGACAGTCACGAAAGCAAAGCGCCAAAATGGAGACTTCCGCACATCGCGGTCGATTTGCTTTTACTGAATCATAAGTTTTGGACATACAGAAAGCGACTCGCATCTGTCTGCTGCAAAAATATTATAAACATTCAGAACATCACACAGTGTCTGCAGGAGCTGTTTCTGGAGGAGACAAGCAGACATCACTGTGTATCACTGTGCTTGGCTCAGTCCCACTAAAGGTACAATACGTGGCGCACATACACACACACACACACACACACACACGAATGAACGTTATGAAAACGATAGTTTGTTGTACAGTTGCCGGTTCACTTCCGCTATTTGGTACGATTGCATTCATACCAGAAGTGAACCGTACCAGAGTTCGCATGAACCGTACCCCAGACCACCTCTTTCAGGCGGACTCGGGTACGGTTCACGGGTGCGCACCCGAGTTCAGAAGACACGTTCACACTAGCTAAACGTACCGTACTATGACGTCAAACGAACCCGGGTGCGGACCAAAAGTGCTAGTGTGAAAGCACCCTCAAAGTGCCTGCATGAGCGTACCTCAGAATAACATATCTTAGAATGTTGTGACTGACCAATCAGAATCAAGTATTCCAAACAGCCATGTAATAAATAGCGCTAAATAGGTGGTTAACTAGATATATACAAGTACTACACAGCACCCTTGTCAAATGACGCTATTTACTGTAGTCACTGTTAGCATGAATTCAGCTTATTTAAACCAGGACTTAAGTACAAAAATTGGCCGATACCAATTATTTTCTTTTCGATCTGATACCAAGTATTTCAAGACAAGTATCGTCCATACCGATACTTCAATGAAATATTTTATAGTGATTTTATAATGTTATTTTAATCACCTTCAGAATTATTATAATAAATAAAATACAATAGACATAATTCCTTTTTACATTTATTAAAATTACAGAACATTATTAAACAAAAATCGGCTATATAACATCATATATAACAAAAAATAAGACATTGCACAAACCTTAAAAAAATCTACATTTCTCCACTTTAATGTTTTTTTTTATGAAAAATGACTCATATTAAGCCTGCTTTTCTTTGACTGATCAGTGGCATACTATTTTGTGACAAGTGTCGCATGAAGCCTCGTCATTATTAACTAGAGTAAAATAACATCAAATTCTGCTTCTTTTTCATTCAATCATGATGACCGCAGCACCGTGCTCGAGTTTAAAACCTGTGCTGAATATTATATAGAATACAATATTATAGATCCCATTCCTGTTCCTATTTAAGTAAATATTTATATATTATGCGGTGCAATCATTATTAATATTATTAAGATATTCTAAAATCTGTGATCACTCATTAAGAAGAAACATAGAAAAGATCACTATACTTCTATTTAAGAATCAATCCTTTTGATACATTGCCAGTATCGAGATATAGATACGTTAGGATCGATCCATCCTCCCTAATGCTTTACAAAACATTCCACAAATCAGAGAATTGCAGTGAGGAAAGTGCACCAAAATCTGGGGCTGTAGATCTTATTCCAGGAAACCTCTCCAATGGACTACCATGAATGTCTTTAACTTCAAAATAAAAGCAAGCACTTTAAATTAATTTAGAGTATAGTAATATGTCATTTTATTATGTTTGTCATTCACAGCGCTTCAGATATTTTAGTTCTCTCCCTAAGTACATTCCTCTTTCTGATTGTTTTTTTTTTTTATTTGTTTTTGCTGCTGCAAAGTGTTATCTTATGATTCTTCTCATAGTTTCATTCTGTTATAATCACTTTAAAAATACCTTCTGGACCCAGTTCTACTGAAAACAATTGCCTGACACTGATTTGTACTCTATTGAGGTTTTAAACCCTTTTAAAGTTATTGCATTTTTGATGCTTTCTCTGGTGTACTGTTTTTGAGTTTATTTTCTAGTAAATAAAGGGTGACCTCTAAACATAATGTTGAATTTCAGAAATAAAAGAGCTGCAGCTGAAAAGACACTTTTAAAAAACTGTAACTGATTTGTCATCTTTGATTTATTCTTCCTGTGTAAATAAATATATTTTCTCTCATTTCTCTTGATTTATTTTGCTTCCACTAAATTGGCAAAGATCTAAAACAATCAAAAATAATTAGGCTAGAAGTGTAGAAAACAATGCATACCAACATAGAATTTCTGCAGGATATCTCTGGGTAAAAGGATTAGACGTCCCATTTCAGTGCACTTTAACAAAGGTGGTTTAATGAACATACTCTAAATAGCATTTTAAATAGGAGTAAAATGTCTGCCTTAATGCTTTATATAAATGAATATAAGCAGCATGTGACAATAATATGTAAATAACATGCCAATGTATGGATGTAATAATGTTTCATTGTCATTTAGCATAACAAATGGGTTTAGATATTTTCAATTTTACTTTTTGTATTAAAAAAATCTTACTGATAATAGGTCAAAGCTAGTGGTTTGAAGGGTATTAGCAATTTAGAGCTACAGTGTGAGTTAGAATATTGTTACATTATTACACATTCTGATATAAATTTTTAAGTAAGTAATATTCTTCTTGAAAAATCCTTTTCTATAGAGTACAATGTGCATCTCTCTCTCTCTCTCTCTCTCTCTCTCTCTCTCTCTCTCTCTCTCTCTCTCTCTCTCTCTCTCTCTCTCTCTCTCTCTCTCTCTCTCAATTCAATTCAATTCAATTCAATTCAATAGTTGCTTTATTGGCATGACAAATGTATTGCCAAAGCAGTTATAAAGTTTACATGAAAACGTATATATATATATATATAATATATATATATATATATATATATATATATATATATATATATATATATATATATATATATATATATATATACGTTACTATATATATATAGTAGGCGATGCAGTGGCGCAGTAGGTAGTGCTGTCGCCTCACAGCAAGAACGTTGCTGGGTCGCAGGTTCGAACCTCGGCTGGGCTGGGTCAGTTGGCGTTTCTGTGTGGAGTTTGCATGTTCTCCCTGCGTTCGCGTGGGTTTCCTCCGGGTGCTCCGGTTTCCCCCACAGTCCAAAGACATGCGGTACAGGTGAATTGGGTAGGCTAAATTATCCGTAGTGTATGAGTGTGAATGAGTGTGTGGATGTTCCCAGAGATGGGTTGCGGCTGGAAGGGCATCCGCTGCGTAAAATCGTGCTGGATAAGTTGGCGGTTCGTTCCGCTGTGGCGACCCCGGATTAAGAAAGGGACTAAGCCGACAAGAAAATGAATGAATGAATATATATAATAAAAAAAACAGTACACACAATAGATAGTAGTAGTAGTAGTAGTAAAAAAACTAAAAAAAAACATGTGTATATATATTATAAATATATATTATAATTAAAATATAGATAATACATCATATTATTCAATATATCATATTTACTGTATAGTGGCTTGAGAATATCATACCTTTCCGCCAGACTGTGAGACTTAATGTTGGGCTCATTTAACTCAGACTACCAATCTGCCAATCACCGATGACCGATGACTAGCCACACCCTAGAAACCACTTACGCCACCCTAGCAACTGTCCCATAGACTTCCAAAAAAAAAAAAAAAAAAACTGCCATTGACTTTACATTAAACATACTAATAACATACCGACTCATAGTAACAATATAACAATCCATACCTGAAACATACTAATCATACTAGCAACATACAAATTCATACTATAAACATACTAGCAACATAACGTAACTAGCTCTCTCTCTCTCTCTCTCTTTATATATATATATATATATATATATATATATATATATATATATATATATATATATTATATATATATATATATATATTAATAAATAAATAACCTTAAGATTATTTCACAAACTTAAAATCTTGCAGAATCTTATATATATATATATATATATATATATATATATATATATATATATATATATATATATATATATATACATTCATTCATTCATTTTCTTGTCTGCTTTTGTCCCTTGCGGGGTCGCCACAGCGGAATGAACCGCCAACTTATCCAGCACGATTTTACGCAGCGGATGCCCTTCCAGCCACAACCCATCTCTTGAAACATCCACACACTCATTAACACTCATACACTACGGACAATTTAGCTTACCCAATTCACCTGTACTGCATGTCTTTGGACTGTGGGGGAAACCGGAGCACCCGGAGGAAACCCACGCGAACGCAGGGAGAACATGCAAACTCCACACAGAAACGCCAACTGACCAGCCCAGCGAGGTTCGAACCTGCAAACCCAGCGACGTTCTTGCTGTGAGGCAACAGCACTACCTACTGCGCCACTGCGTTGTCTATATATATATATATATATATATATATATATATATATATGTATGTATGTATGTATGTATGTATGTATGTATATATATATATATATATATATATATATATATATATATATATATATATATATATATATATATATATATATATATATATATATATAATTCTATAAGATTTTAAATTTGTGAAATAATCTTAAAGTTATGTATTTATTTATCTGTGTTTTTCCCAATCTTTACATTTATATTCTAATTAAATTCATTATATTTTCTGATTTATCTAAGAGTTTTATTATTCACAGAGTTCATTTCTGGTAATTTATTCAATCTTGGGGAAGATTTATAATCTAATTTACCTCATTTACATTACATCAAGTTATATCAGAGGGGCCTAACTTCAAGATATATATATATATATATTCATTCATTCATTCATTTTCTTTTCGGCTTAGTCCCTTTATTAATCAGGGGTCACTACAGTGGAATGAACCGCCAACTTATCCAGCATATGTTTTATGCAGCGGATGCCCTTCCAGCTGCAACCAAACACTGGGAAACACCCATACACTCTTGCATTCACACACATTCACTACGGCCAAAAGTGGTTTAATTTCACCTGTACCACATGCCTTTGGACTGTGGGGGAAACCGGAGCACCCGGAGGAAACCCACGTAATCACAAGGAGAACATGCAAACTCCACACAGAAATGCTAACTGACCCAGCCGGGTCTCAAACCAGCGACCATCTTACTGTGAGGCGATCGTGCTACTCACTGCACCACCATGACACCCATATATATATATATATTTAAAATAAAACTTTTTTAACTTCTTTACTAACCAGTTGTTTTATCTCACAGGGTCCCCCTGGTGGATCTTCAGGTTCTAAAGGAGAGAAAGTATGTTTACCGCTTTATACCCATGTATTTTTATATGCAATGTTATATGCAATAATAACAAAATATCTTCTACATGTCTAGGGGGATTCTGGGACACCTGGTGAAGACGGAAAGCCTGGAGAACCTGTTAGTTTTTTCTCATTTTGACCTATAGAGACGTGTCAATGTGAAACGGCAACGTGTGCTGCATTACTGAAACAGAACATGCTAATTATCCTGATTTTCCATCACTATCCTGATTGTTCTGTCACTGTAAGGGACAAAATGTGTTTACTATCATCAGCACCATAATTAGTTTTATTACCACTGGAGCTATCAGCACATAATTTGCATTTGAAACTCAATGAGCTTCTGCGCTTCTAATCTTCATGCATACTCAATGATGTGTTTTGTTTTGCTGACAGGGTCCGAGAGGCCCTTGGGGACCTAAAGGCGAGAAGGTAAGCTAAAGGAGTCTTTTAGATTTTGCATCTAAATTGCTGATTGCTGTGGTAATTATCTGTTCAGATCTCACAGAAAGGACAGTTCACCCAAAAACATATCATTTTTGTGCTAAATCATGCAATAAACATGTTTTGTATATGCTAAATTAGAGCTATGTGTTGGATATGTTAGCATATGCTAGCAACATACTAATACAGGTTAGCAGTGTGTCTTAATAATTCTGTAAAGCTGTGAAATTATGTTAGTGTGGCTAGAAATTCCATAAGGCTTCAGTGAAGTGCTAGAGTTAGGCTAGAAATAGGCCTATGCTACTGTTATTAATGCTAGCAGTGTGTTACATCATACACGAAAAATGCTAGGAATGTATGTGCTTAATGACCCGATGGAAACCTGCCAATATGTGCGCTTATCATAGAAGCATACTAATGTGCAAAAAATGTCAGCATGTGTCTGCTAATTCATTCTAGAAACATATTAACATGCTAATTTATGCTAGAACCCCTTACCTATATTACATGCTAGTAGGGTATTAAATCAGAATGCAAACAATTTGTTAAATTATGCAAACAATTTGTTAAATCATGATACCCTGCTGAAAAAACCAGCATATGCTAGTAAGGTATGTTTTAATGCTGGTACGGTGGTCTTGCTGGTTTCAGTGCAGGTTTTGCTGGTCTTGATGCTGGTTTTGCTGGTTTTAAGTAGTAACATGTTACCATGGTTAAAATTGTGTTTTGCTAATACAGCTGTGTGGTCATTCATAGAAACCTGCTAGTGTGCAAAACATGTTAGCAGCATGTTTAATCATGATAACAACACAATAAAATATGTCAGCAGTGTGTTAAATCATACTATCAATGTATTTAAATGTGTAAGCGGTTATCCTAGCAATGTCTTGAAATGTGTTAGCGTTGTGTTAAATTATGCTAAAAACAAATTAGCAGTGTGTTAAATCATAGAAACATGCGAGTGTGCAAAACATCTTAACACCATGTTTAATCATGGCAACAACACAATGAAATATGTCAGCAGTGTGTCAAATCATTCTATCAGTGTATTTAAATGTGTTTGTGTTTATCCTAGTCTTGAAATGTGTTAGCATTGTGTTAAATTAAGCTAAAAACATGCTAGCGGTATTAAAATAGTGTTGTGCTAAAACAAATTAGCGGTGTGCAAAATCATAGAAACCTGGTAGCGTGCAAAACATGTTAGCAGCATATTGAATCATGATAACAACACAATAAAATATGCCAGCAGTGTGTAAAATCATACTATCAATGCATTTAAATGTGTAAGTGTTAAATTAGTCCTAGAAATGTCTTAAAATGTGTTAGCATTGTGTTAAATTTTGCTAAAAACATGCTAGAGGTGTTAAAATAGTGTTGTGCTAAAACAAATTAGCGGTGTGCTAAATCATAGAAACCTGTTAGCATGCAAAACATGTTAGCACCATATTAAATCATGATAACAACACAATAAAATATGTTTGCAGTGTGTTAAATCATTCTATCAATGTATTTAAATGTGTAAGAGTTTATCCTAGCAATGTCTTGAAATATGTTAGCGTTGTAGTAAAACAAATTAGCGCTGTGCTAAGTCATAAAACACTGTTAGCATGCAAAATATGTTAGCAGGATATTGAATCATGATAACAACACAATAAAATATGCCAGCAGAGTTAAATCATTAAATGAATGTATTTAAATGTGTAAGTTTACATTATCTTAGAAATGTGTTAAAATGTGTTAGCATTACATTAAATTATGCTAAAAACATTCTAGCATTGGCAAAAACATGGCTTTGACATTTTAACAAAGCTGTTTGAAACATTCATGCTAGGCTTTCCCAAGCCAACCTTTAATTAGCTTGCTTGCATATTTATTTATTTGATTAATATTAACTGTTTACGTTTATTGTCATTTTATTCAGATTTCTGTAAGGAAATTCGCGTTGTATCTCAAAATACATTTGCTTTTAGTCATTTAGCAGACACTTGTTCAAAGCAATGTACAATCGAGGAGGCATTCGGTAATTTAACAAGAAGAGGCAATAAATAAGTGCTAATTATACCAAGGAATAAGAGAATTAAGTGCTAGAACAAGGACAGGACTTTTTAAAGATAGAAGTGTTTCTACAGGTGGTTTGTCAAACCCACTTACCTGTGGGAAGCACAATTTGTAAATCCACAATGTTGTTTTTTATAGATATGGAGGGATTGTTAGAACGTGTCTGATGCACATGTGCAAAACTGGTGCAAGTGTCGGTTAAAGTGTCAAAGAGATGAAAGAGTGTGTTTTCTGCAGGTGGTTTGTCAAGCCCACTCACAGGTGTGAGGTACACTCAGAGATTGTCTGTTTTGTGGATTGTCATGTGGTGTGGTGGTGGGGGGCGGTGTTAAATAGTTTGCATTGTCATACTTTTAGTAAGTCATGATAATTGTGAGTCATCGATAAATTATAAAAGTGAGTATATGATGACAGAATGTTCTTTCCTTTTTTTTTTAGGGAGAAGCGTGTGAACCATGTCAAGCGATCTCTTCAGACTCTGGCAACACCTTAGGCTCTCAGAGCAAACAGGGGGCTAAAGGGGAACCAGGTGTCCCAGGCAAAGCAGAACAGGGTCTACCTGTGAGTTTATCCCTAAATCAACTCCAAAAGCTGCTAATTTTTACCAGAGTAAACCTAAAAAAGTTCAGCATGTTTGATTAGATGTCTCTGCGTTGCATCCTGAAACGGCTTTTAACTTCCAATACTCAAAGCTGTGCCTGGTAGACACATTATCATTGCAAAAGAAAATCGACTGATGATGCTGTTCACCTCAGTGGGCCTGCCATATTTGTGTTTGCCAAGCTCCATGAAACAAGCCAACAGTCAGCGAGGTCTTTTCTTGCCTGCTGTTGTTGTGTTAAATGAGTAATGTTGTCGCCGATCCACTACCCGCTCGCTGGGAGAACGGATATTCAATCACGTTTTATTATAACTTCAGGGAATTTCAGATATCTCCTACCATCTGCAAAATCCATAAGTTTTCAAACTTTAAACCGCACTTACTATGTCACATTGCATTTTACGGTTAAGGTCTTTCCGATTTTTAGCCCATTAAAATTTCACCTCTCTCTTCCTCAAGAGTGAGATGTATAATTTTGACAAAAATACAAAGGATTCAGTAAACCGTAAAGCTCTCGTTCGCATTTGGCTGTAAGGATTTCCAATACGCTCATGATTCCTCATTCCTAGTTATAGGACGGAGAGTGAGAGCGTAGGATGCAGAAAGTGACAGGGTGCAAATGGGGGACGTTTACATTGGGGAAGTTGCGGTCAGATGGGATGACATTAGTGTCATGTTTGGGAAAACAGAAATGTTATATGTCTCTTTTTTCACAGGGCCTTCCAGGAGCGGATGGCAGAACAGGAGAGAAGGTTTGTGTTTGTTTCACTGCACAGAAATTGTATAATGAATGTATCATATGAATGCTGTATATGGGTAACACTTTACAATAAGGTTGTTTTATTTATTGTTAGTTAACATGAACAAACAATGAAAAATACATTTATTGCAATATTTGTTTATGATTATTAACGTTAGTTAATGGAAATAATGTTGTTGATTGTTAGTTCATGTTAACTCGCAGTGCATTAACTAATGTTAATAAGCATGAATTTGGATTTTAATAAGGTAATAATAATTAACTATGATTAATAAATGATCTACAAGTATTGTTCATACCTAGGCCCCGTTTACACTAATACGTTTTAGTTTAAAAACTCATAAGTTTTGCTATGGTTACGCCTTTCGTCCACACTACGCCAGAGTTTTCGAGCACCGAAAACAGAGCTTTTTGAAAACGCTGAAGAGACCATTTTCATTTAAAACGCTGCTGCTCTGTGTTAGTGTGGATGAGGGAAAATAGAGACATCTGAAAATGGAGGCGTGACTGCAGACATACAGTATATCTGATTGGGGCTTTTTTCAATATCAAGTACACAAAGTTCAGACTTGCGTCTTTTCATTGTAAGTTCAGACTTTGCAAGTTTATAATGAACTCCCGAGGACGTGAGGACACATCGGGTAAATCTTCAAATGTAACAGCAGTGTACTTTCATAACATCATTCATCCTGGCTACGTTTCACTATCTTAACATTTTGGGTGTAAAAAAAATTAAGAGACATGCTTTATGGCATGTTTTCATTTTATTGTTAAGACATCTTGTACATAATTATATGCCCGTCATCTTCACTGTATGCAAATTTATAACAAAATGGAGCCTAATAACTGCCTTCTTTCATTTTTATTGAAAAATTTGAAATATATACATAGGCTTACTGTGTGGTTTTGGCAATATGTGCTTAACCTCCTAAGGCCCAAGCTGTTTTTTTTGCATGCATTTTTTTATTTCTCTTTGCTATTTGGACTTATTGGAACCTAATTAGAATAAAACCTAAGTATCATCTTTTGAAATGATGTACTTTTAGAGAATAATTATGTTATAAAACACAATAAAGTCACCTTTGTGTAATAGAATGAAAAACTCTTTATATCTGCCCTGAACACAGCAGTTTTTTTCCTGACTGTTTTTAATGCGTTAATAACACATACACACATATTTTTGAACATGTTTTGACTATCAGTAAAAACAACATTTTTTGCCCATTTTGGACAGTTAAAATAGTGTTTGGGACATTTCATATGCTGCAAAACAATTGCAGGATGTCACTGTATGTCTGTAACAAAATATAAAACAAGACATAAGAGCTAAAATGTGCTGTCCACGTATGTGGTCACTAAGCCCTAGGAGGTTAATGTCAGGCTATGCACACAATAAAGATTATCAGAGGAAATGCATGGTGAAATACGAAATAGCCGTCTCTTTTGCTAAATATAATAATCAGTAAGCTTTAATTTTAATAATCAATAATAATTATTAAAGTATAGATCACAATAAGTTTAAACATTATAGGAAATAAAGGCCAGCAAAGTGGAATCAGTGTACATGGTTACATAAATTAATAGGTTTAATTTATCTTTGCACTCAGCCAAAACACGTTCCCTGAGAACAAGTAGGCTAATAGATTCAATAGACGACTCGTTAGATATAGGTCTACTACTAACATGAATTATACATCGCGTTTAACAACTACAAAGAGATGAGATCCAGCGGGATGGACTGGCCGACGTTCGGCTGCTCACAGCCGGGCAGATGTGCTCATAGCTCCCGCAGACTGCCTGGAGCTCAGACGTGAGAATACGCTTAAGCAGCTTTTAGCGCATGCCAGAGTGCGTGTATGGTCACGTGATGTGTGTTTTCAGTGCTGTAGTGTGGACAAAGATCTTTTCAGAAACGCTAGATGAAACGCCAGTGTGGACATGGATCGTTTTCATTCTAAAATGGCAGATTAAAATGCGTTGTGTTTATTTTTTAGGGGGCGGCAGGGGCTGATGGAGCCAAAGGTGAAAAGGTCAGTCTGCCACGTTTGGGCAAAAAGACTACATTACTTACTGTAAATTGCTAATTAATTTGACACTTTCTCTCAAAGCCGTGTCTCTGAAAGTCTTGTCATATTTATTTTTGTCTCAGGGTGAACCATGTTCCGGCTGTCCATCCAATGGACTAAATCCAGCAGGCATTTTGAAGCAGGCTCAAAAGGGAGAGAAGGGAGATCCTGGTGTTGGGCAGAAAGGAGAGCAGGTGAATGTGATGGACTGATTTTTCATTGACATCCAGCACACAGGATTTTAAAAAAAACATCTGCATCACTTTCTCCCACAAGTCCTGAAGTGCAGGAAATTACAGCGTAAACAGTTCTTGATTTCCACTTCAGCAGCTGCGTATGAGCGTGCAGGGATGCATATATTGGCTCATGCATAATCGCAGATACTGTAAGACTGATCTGTATAACCACGCATTTGGCTCAGAAATAAGCCTCAGGCACAGATGCTTTTAGAAATTGTTTGTAATGACAGATTGGGGAATTAATAAGCCAAGGCTTTCATTTTTATGTTTGTTGAACAAGAATATGTGGACTGATTATGGGTGTAAATTTAAATGTCATTTTTGGTTTGGGCATTTTGAACTTGGTGTACAAGATAAATACAGTATTGTTTCCACCACCAATCACTGAGAATTTCATTTAAAAGTTTTAGTTTGATATATTTGAATTTTTATTAATAGAAAATTAGATTTAGTCTTAAATATTTATAAATACGTTTAGTCTTAATTCTAAATATTGATCTTTTAATCTTTGCTTTTTTTAGCTGATGTGTAAATAAAACTTGTTTAGGCATTATATGGCACTCATCCTATTCAATAATTATACAAATTAGATCATTTTGACAGGAAACAAAGTCTTATTTTACATATTGAGATTAAATTGAAACAAAGTTTTTTTTTTTTTAAATAAATGTATTTGGAAAAAAGGCAGAAATCAGAAACATAATTTTAGATTCAGATTTCGATGTTAATGCGAAACGTGGCTTATGTGCAGTTTACATTTTTGATTGAGTGTGGATTATTATATCTGCAATTCACCAGCATGGGCCATGCCACACTATGAACTACACTTTATTGTAGGGATGAAAGGGATGGTAGGGGAACCGTGGGATGAAGGGGAAGGGAAGTAAGTGGATAACAGTGAACAGGTAGGTAGGTTGATCGGGCGTCCTACGATGATGCCCAGAGACTCAGAGTGGGGGTACTATCTCTGTAATATTTTGGTAGAGCGATTGGATCCCTCGATTCAACCTAGGAGGGAAGAGAGGGTTATAGGATTGTGAATGGAAAGCAAGGAAACAGAGGGAGGGAGGGTGAGTTTGAGAGAACAAGAAGAACAGTGCTAGAGGGCTGGTCTGCCTTAAATTAGTTTTTAGGGAGTAGGTGTTTGGTTAAGGAGACAAAGTCAGGCGTGGTCCCGCTGCTGAATCTTTGTTAACAAGTTAACTCCATTTAAATTGCTCTTGAATGCAATAGCTTTTTGATTGTTCAATTTTTAATATCATAATATTATCAAGTAATAGAAAAAGTTATATAGCTCTTTGTTTGTTGATTGTTCAAGAAACTTTAATTATGATTGACTTTTTTTAAAGACAGGACCACAATTTCTTTAATTGATAACAATTTGTTTAAGTTTATTTTCCTCTCTTCTGTTCTGAAAATGTACAGAGCTTTAACTTAGATAAAACTAAGATATGTACCAAACTTTCCTTCTTTGTGTACCTTTTATTACTTTATAACTTCTTTTTACTTGATATTGACAGGGAGAACCAGGACAGATTGGCTTTGGTGGACTTAAAGGAGAAAAGGTATCTGCATTTCTTCCATTTTGACAGATTTTAACACTATTATAGATAGCGTAAGCATATTCAGTGACTCCAAAAAAGTATTTGGACACATTTAAATGTTTGGATGCAATCGCATTAGGTAATAAAAATCAAACATTAAAAAAAAATATTTAGTGGAACATCTCTGTGCTTAATGTGATGAACTACAGTTGTGGCGACTCTCTGGGGCACCTGTGACAAACTGACTTCAGATATCCATTAACTATGACCTTGGAAACCTGATAGTTGAAAGTAATTGCAAAAGTTTAGTTCTAGGAAAAGTTTAACTGTCTTTTTTTTCACCAGTGTCAGTTGCTTTTTTTATAATAATATTTGGTATGCTTATGAGTTTGGCTTATGTATCCAAATACGTTTTGTTCAATTGTGCATGTATGCAGTGTGTGTATCAGAATCAGGATTGCCTAAATGAGCCTAAATTTCTGCTGCAACATTTGGATGGTAGGGTCAGAATTTGGTGTCAACAGCATGAAAGCATGGATTCATCCTGCCTTGTATCAACGGTTCAGGCTGGTGATGGTGGTGTAATGGCGTGGGGGATATTTTCTTGGCACTCTTGGGCCCATTAGTACTAATCACGCATTGTGTCAACGCCATAGCCTACCTGAGTATTATTGCTGACCATGTATATCCCTTTATGACCACAGTGTACCCATCTTCTGATGGCTAATTCCAACAAGATAACGCGCCATATCATAAAGCGTGAATCATCTCAGACTGGTTTCTTGAACATGACAATGAGTTCACTGTACACAAATGACCTCCACAGTCACCAGCTCCCAATCCAATAGAGCACCTTTGGGATGTGGTGGAATGGGAGACTCGCATCATGGAAGTGCTGCCGACAAATTTCTCAATATGGACAAAATTTCTGAGGAATATTTCCAGTACCTTGTTTAATCTATGCCACGAAGGATTAGGTTAGTTCTGAAGGCAAAAGGGGGTCCAAATCGACACTAGTAAGGTGTACCTAACAAACTGGCCGATGAGTGTAGATTGTTTATGCACAATACACAAATAAAGCATCGTTGACTGCTTTAACTGTGCAAATAAGAAATAAAATAAAATATATATTTATATAAAGTATTTACAAATAAGTGATTTATGTTAATTATTTGAAGACAAACAAGTTTTATAAGTAGTGCATTGTAAAAATAAATGCAGTCATTTCAGAATCAATAAAGTGACAGAAATGATTCATTAAATAATTAGTTTATCTGTTTCACTCATTTTTGCAATACATTCTGTTCTCTTATTTTCAGGGCAATGCTGGCAGCAGAGGAAATGAGGGTAAAATTGTATGTTACCTTTTCTTTTTATTAATTCTTTTTTATTCTTTTCTGTGATTTATGACTGACCTCAGGATTAGATTAATATGCAGATGTTGATGTTTTTTAGGGCAAACCTGGTCCAAGAGGGCCAAGTGGGAAAGATGGAAATAAAGGAGCCAAGGTGATTTAGCTCAACTCTGAGTTTCTTATTTTGCAGTAATTGTAAAGTATTTTGAGAATAACCTCACATCACCAGGAGACACGGAAAAAGGAGGACAATTGGAGTGAGAAATGCAATTTAAAATGTCATAAAAGTTACCTTTGATAGGTTTATATTGATTCTGAACTTTTTGAACATGATGCTCTTTTGATCATTTCCATTAATTCTGGACAAAAAAACTCTGACTTTTCTTCTCAGAACTGCATCTTTGCATCTCACAGTTTTTGCGTATAAGATTCTATCTCTCAAATGCATTATCTCCCTCAGTCAGAGAAGAAAAATTTGAGCTTTATAATAATATTATATATACTGTATATATATATATATATATATATATATATATATATATATATATATATATATATATATATATATATATATATATATATATATATAGCATATAGTTTTGGTTACAATTCATGCTATTTACAACTGGCTAATTAACTGCCTGTTATTAAGTTATTACCTGTTCATTAATAGTTATAAAGTATGATCTTATTTTGCATCCCTAATCCTACCCAAAACTTAAATCCAACTTCAACCTTACTAACTATTAATAAACAGCTCATTACTAGTTTATTAAGCTGGTAGTGTTAGTTAATAATTTGTTAATACCATGAGTTGTGACCTAAACTAAAGTGTTACCAATAAATATTTAGATTATATTATATATATATATATATATAAAAATAACTTAAGAATTGCAGGACAGCTTATAAACATGCAGTGGTGGAAAATAAGGTTGCAGCAAAAGATAAGCAATAAAACCTATAAGTAAAAAAACAGACATAAAAAAAGTTCTGTCATAATTATGTAATATAAAATGTAGAAATTATGACTTTAATTTAAATTGACCTATTAAATTTATATTGATAGATACAATTATGTCTTTTAAATCATTATTATGAGATTATTGAGAGAAAATTATGACTTTAAAAGTAAAAAAAAAAAAAAAAAAAAAGATTAATCTGATAATATAAATGTTTTATTATTATTGCCATAATTCATTCTGTAGTCTGTAGTTTGTGAATCAATAATGAATTATGAGGAATGATTCTTTTTGGGGGAAAGGTTAATGAGATATTAACTTGTAATTGCAAAAGACTGTATAAATTCATAAATTTTAATTCATAAATTTTTTCATGCATTTCAAACTTTATATTATATAATTTTGATTTATTGGTTCTCTGAATTGTGAGACATACGCTACTAACTAACTGTGAAAAGTCAGAATTGCGATGGAAATCTTCTGTCTGGTCTCACATCTGATCCAGTGCAATCTCATGGCTATTTGTAACTTTTTTGATTTGCTAGTTTGTATTAAATTATATGATCTCAAAAAAAACTATTTAAAAGTCAAAATTGCGATGTATAAAATTGTGAGGGGGCAAAGTCAGAACTTTGAGATAATTCCCAATTATCTTTTTTAAGCCTGTGTTGAAAATTTAAATCACATAATATACCTACAGTTGCAATCAGAATTATTAAACCCCCTTAATTATTAGCCCTCCTGTTTATTTTTCCCCCAATTTCTGTTTAACGGAGAGCAGATTTTTTTAACACATTTCAAATTCATTTTTCAAGACACTTCTATACAGCTTAAAGTGACATTTAAAGGCTTAACTAGGTTAATTAGGTTAACTAGGCAGGTTAGGGTAATTAGACAAGTTATTGTATAGTGATAATTTGTTCTGTAGACTATCAGAAAAAATTTGAATATGTTTTTTTTTTATTAATAAAAACTGCTTTTATTCTAGCTGAAATAAAACAAATAAGACTTTCTCCAGAAGAAAAAATATTATCAGACATACTGTGAAAATTTCCTTGCTCTGTTAAACATCATTTGGGAAATATTTGAAAAAAAAAAAATTCAAAGGGGGGCTAATAATTCTGACTTCAACTTTATAAAGTAACAGCATTTTCACTGATAGTCTCATGCTTTCCAACAGGGTGACACTGGCCTACCTGGTATAGGGTCAACTGGTCCAAAAGGTGAAAAGGTATGTCAATTTTTGATTTTCTTACATTCACAGTGTATGTGCTTACACGAAACATACACAATGTGACTTTTTTTTAAGGGAGACTCGTGTGGCGTGTGCCAGTCCTCTCCCTCTGAGGTGGGAAGTGGCCCACCTACAATCAAATTATCAGGAGAACGTGGACCTCCAGGACCCCAGGGCCCACCAGGAGAAGGAGCTGAAGGCAAACAGGTAGACCTGACTCTTTTTGGATGACTCTATGGTCCTATTTCCACCTGTTATTAACACATGTTAAAGTACTTCTCTTGTGACCACTTGTGACCAGATGTCATCATAACCTTTCCCTCTAATTTAGTCACAGTCCATTACTTTCAATGCAGTGCACAAGTGCTGTTCAATGAACAGACCCATGTTACTTGGCTTAGCAGGAAAGCAACTGAATGAAATGCACGACACTTGACAACTATAATCTGTGTGTTTTAGCATAGATTTGGAAGTCAGTAGAGAACAAGCTCATTTACTGTACATACATTTTACATTATTTTACCATATTTAGCATTCAGGCCTGTAGCCAGGGGGTATTCGGGTGTTTCGAAAGACCCACTGACAAAGGTCCAGAATGTGTCCCATGAATGAGCTCATGTGTCCTATTTTGACTGTTATGCCATCATAAATTATCAAAATAACTCATCGAAAAAGGCTTTAACACCAAGCAGAATCTGATGCAAGTAAAGTCAACTTTCACTGTACTGTTGTTAAACAGAAAAAACATTTTACAAGTAACTTTTAGTCTAAATCTTGGACCTTATTCTTGAAAGAAAAAAAGACTAATAAGAAGTTGTGAAGCACTATAAGCGGCCCATATTAAAGTTACTTTTAATACTTATTAGGCTCGTTGTTAACCATGAATTTTCACATTATTATTATTCATTCATTTATTAATTTTCTTTTCGGCTTAGTCCCTTTATTAATCTGGGGTCGCCACAGCGGAATGAACCGCCAACTTATCCAGTATATGTTTTACGCAGCGGATACCCTTCCAGCTGCAACCCATCCCTGGGAAACATCCATACACACTCATTCATACTCATACACTACGGACAATTTAGCCTACCCAATTCACCTATAGCTCATGTCTGTGAGGGAAACCGGAGCACTCGGAGGAAACCCACGGGAACGCGGGAAGAACATGCAAACTCCACACAGAAAGTTTCTTCTTGCTGTGAGGCGACAGCACTACCTACTGCGCCACCGTGTCGCCATTATTATTATTATTATTATTATTATTATTATTATTATTCAAATGGGTGACGCAGTGGCGCAGTAGGTAGCACTGTCGACTCACTGCCAGAAGGTTGCTGGTTCGAGCCTCGACTGGGTCAGTTGGCATTTTTGTGTGGAGTTTGCATGTTCTCCCTACGTTTTCGTGGGTTTCTTCCGGGTGCTCCGGTTTCCCCCACAGTCCAAAGACATGCAGTATTGGCGAATTGAATAAACTAAATTGTCAGTAGTGTATGAGCGTGAATAGGTGTGTATGGTGTTTCCCAGTACTGGGTTGCAGTTGGAAGGGCATCTACTGCGTAAAACATATACTGGAATAGTTGGCGGTTCATTCCGCTGTGCGACCTCTGAAATAGAGACTAAGCCAGAGGAAAACTGAATGAATGATTGATTGAATAGCACTTTTAAATTTGGTATTAGTTATTTTATAATGAGTTTTAATATTTTTTTTATTTATTTATAAGAACTGTGATTTATTGAGACGGTCACACCATAGAATTGGCACAAAAATAATTTTTAAATTGTATAACATGGCAGTTAATATAACAAGAGGTCCAAGGAAGACAAAGAAATGTTTAAGCATTTATTGCCTTTTAAATGATGGCAATACTAATTTTATTCAATTTTCTTATGTGTGACAACGATAACGCAATGTAGCGTCAACAATCCGTCTACATAAGGTAAGGTAGGTAAGGTAAGGTAAAACTTTATTGTCCCAGTTAGGGACATTTGCTTGGGCTCTTGCCCTCAGCTGCAAAAAAAATTTACATGCCCACCTCCATATATACACATAAATAGGCAGAACAGATACTCTCAGTCTAAGCCACCACTATTATTTAATAGCTTAATGCTCACCGGATAAAAGGAATATTTGTATCGATTTAATCTACAGTAAGGTACTCTAAACCTTTTCCCTGAAGGTAGCAACTCATACTCATTGTGCAGAACATGCGATGCGTCACAAACCATTTGTTTAGCACGTCTTAATGTGTCCTGTTCGTACATATTCTGCAATGACATCTGTTCTGATACACCAATAATTTTCCACGCGATGTGAATCAAACGGACTACTTTGGATCTCAGCTGCACAGACAAGTTGCCAAACCAGGCTGTGATGCCATACCTTATTAAAGTCTCAAACACAGCCTCATAAAACATGATCATACATTTTTGATCCACTCCATAGATTCTAAGACGTCGCAAAAAATACAGTCGTTGCTGAAGCCTACTGCAGAGATTGTCGACATGTATATTCCATTTCAGTGAGTTATCAAAAAAGACACCAAGATATTTATATGAAGTGACCTGTGTGATGATTTGAGTATTGATGGTCACAGGTCTATGATCACCAATTCCTCTAGGGTCAAACACCATCTCTTTTGTCTTACTGACATTTAAAGCTAGAAAATTATCATCGCACCAACTCGCAAATTTTCCAATCTCTGAAAAATATTCAGATAAATCTCTGTTCTTATTCAATAAGCCTAAAATGGCAGTATCATCTGAGAATTTAATAATGTAGTTATTAGAATAAGAACATCTACATGCGTCTGTATACAGAGTGAACAATACCGATGAGCTAACGCAACCCCGTGGCGCTCCCGTACTCAGAAAGTTTGGCTTAGATATTGTTCCATTAACACTAACCTGCTGTCTACGATCGGTTAAAAAAGAATAATACCATTTAATTAATAATGGATTAACTTTAAAATCATTTAGCTTTTTAATTAAAAGATGTGGCTGCAACTTGTAACTGCAACATGTTTAATTTGAGAAATAAAAACAAATGTACTTTCAGAAAGTATACTTACTTTAAGAATGTTTGTCTCAACAGGGGCCACCGGGTCTTCAAGGATTCAAAGGAGAGAAAGTAAGTTAATAATATGTGCAAATAAAAATAAGTTAACAGTTTTCTCAACTTTTTTCTCTGCATTAAATATCATATGTATGTCTGTAGGGTGATCAGGGTTTACAAGGAGACTCAGGTACACCTGGTACACCTGGAGCCGCAGGACTTCAAGGAGAGCCGGGCAGGAACGGCCTTAATGGACTAAAAGGAGAAAAGGTCATTATCACATAACATTGATCATGCAGGGCTCATATTAATTACATTGCAGTAAATTATGTGCCGTCACTGGGAATTTAAATAATCATTCATCAAGTTGATGTAATAGATTACGCCTTTAGAAAAGTATGCAAAGCATGCAAGAAAGACGTCACTATTTAAGCATGCTTGGTCATCTAGATTTCTGTCTTTTCGTAACGCATCTGTGTCCGTATGACCAGGGAGATGCGTGTGACAGCTGTCCGTCACTCCCTGAAGGAAATGGAGATGTTGTTGGCTTACCGGGACCTAAGGGAGAGAGAGGAGAGCCAGGTTTGCCAGGCGAGGGCCGAGAAGGGAAACAGGTGCACATTTTTTTGCTGTCTTTCTCAATTAATTGGTAGTTTTGTTCTGATTGTTACACATGTTTTATCATCGAAGACTTTAAGGACAACACATACACCTAATACACACAAATACACTTCAGTGAACATGTACACAATGACATCACCTATATACTATATGACTACAGGTTAACTATGTTTACATATAATAACTTTAATTGTTAAAGAGCCCTTATTATGCATTAAAAAGGGTCGTATTTTGGTTTTGGGGGTCTCCAACAACAGGCTGATATGCATGCAAGATCAAAAAACACTTTCATTGGCTTATAATATGCATTTAGTTTTACTTAATTATCCAACGCAATCTCACAGCAATTCGTAACTTTTTGATTTAGTGGCTAATTCGTATGAATTCGTACGATCTAATTCGTACAATTTAGTACGATTTGCTTATCACCCAATGACGGTTGGGTTTAGGGGCAGGGACATTTTCATACGACTGAACTCGTACAAATTCATACGAATTAGCCTCTAAACTGACAAAACGTAAAATACTTACGTTTTCTCGTGAGATCAGGGTGAATTATCTTAACGACTCCCATATGATTGGTTCAGCGATTCAGATGTTCCCAAACACCTCCTTAGCACGATGGTAATCTGCGCTGATTGGTCCGATGACCCAGTCTATTGCGTTTGGTCGACTGCGTTCAGCACGAGACAGAGAGAAATACCCACCACAGCTTATTAACATTGTTGAAGTAGTCAGAGTGCAGAGTATATGTGTGAACCCAATCCAGGAGTGCGTTAAAGCAGTGCAGATTAACACCAGCATATTGCACACATTCAGTATTAATCCACACAGTGGCAAAATCGGAACTATTTTAAACTTGACCGCCGCACGTGTGTAGGAATAGCTGATGGTGGCCATAGCAAACGGCAGTGGATCACGAGCTCACAAACGCATTTAAATCTGTAAACAAACCAGCACGTGTCCTGTTTTCAACTTAGTTTTAGATGCAAAATGAGAATATAAAGAGTTAATCAGATACAGTACAAGCCACTTGGAGTGGTTACAAGTAACAAAACACAATTAAATACATAATTTGCAAGCTAGAGAAAACAAGGAGGCAACCATTTTAATCGCACTTAAGTTACTCACACTTTGGAAATGGAGTACACACTGTGTACTGTAAAGTTCCTGTCAAGCTCTAACAAAGTCCCATACATCAATAGTCTTTTCTGATCCTTTCTTTAACAAATGGTCGATGAATCCCCCTTTGTAAGCGTGTAGATTGCTAAACACGCCGACACGGCTAAACACTCGTTACCCCCACGATTAATTTGAACCACTCTGAGTTGACTCTTTTATAGATGAATCAATAGTTTTAAACATGGTGTACTTTCTTTATTTAAGCCTTAGCTGGATATTTCACTTCACTTAGAGCTGTGTTATAGACTGCATGGAAGGTCATTTTCAAAAACCCATAATAGGGGCTCTTTAGTTACTAGTTAATTAAAGTAATTAGCAACTAATAAAGTTATAGTAACTTATAACTTAACTTTTCTGATTTAAATGTAATGTAATAATGTGCACCTTTTGTAAAGCAGCTTTGAAACAATAATTATTGTGAAAAGCGCTATACAAATAAGCTTTAATTGAATCACGTCGCACAAATATTAACTTTTCATTGGACAGTTTGTGTCACTGATGTTGTGGTCTTACTCTCGATTTTTGCATTGAAAATGATCAAACAAACAGTGAAATATAAAACATTTAGGGCTTATGTCTGAGATTATACATAGTACATACATAGTAAAAAGTATACATAGTAAAAAGACTATATTAAACAAATATATTTGGTCACACTTTATTTTAATGTACAAGTCACACTATTAACAATAATTAACTTAAAGGACACCTATGATGAAAATCAACTTTTGTAAGCTGTTTGGACAGAATTGTGTGTAGGTGTAGTGTGTCCATTGTCATATTGGCTTATAAATATAAACCCAATAAGTCTCTTTTTTTTAATTTCCTGACGTTAAAATAGGACCCAAATCCCAGTGATTTTGAGGCACATAGCAATGTGACGTAGGAGTGCAGTTTTCCCCACCCACCGAATTGATTGGCAGACGCCATGTTTCTATAATAACATGTATACACATGTCCACAGAACATTTTTTTTTTTGCAAATAAAGTGGGATTAAAAGATATGTTACAACTCTCCTTGATTTTTATAAGTTTTTATAAGTTTAAAATATTTTTAAAACAGAGCATGTTTGTAATAAAGACAGTAAAATCGCTGTCAGTAAACTCTTACATGTATGTGCATGTGTACTGCAATCTGCATTTGTGCGTGACTCATCGTTTCAGATAGGCTTGAATAAACTCCACCACAAATACATGAAATAAACTTACTTGGCATTTTGACTAATAATCTGTATTTCAGCTTCATCCGAGTCTGTCTCTGTCACTGTGCTGTTTATCTGACATAAAGCATGATGAGAAGCATACATGCACGTGGGAGCGTTGGGTGGGGAGAAGCAGCTCGGTTGCATTTAAAGCCACAGACTACAAAAAAAACAGCCACACTGTATTCAGACACCAAAATGGGCAGATTCTGAAGGCTAAAATAAATAATCTGATGGGTATTTTGATCTGAAACTTTACAGACACATTCTGGAGACACCAAAGGCTTATCTTACATCTTGTAAAAGGGATAAAATAGGTGCCCTTTAAGTTTTCTACCTCAGCAAACTTATAATTAGCTGATTATCAATAGTTAGTTAAGTAATAGTTGGTTTTAGACATTTAGAATAGGAGTAGTGGTGTTTTTTTTGTAGTTGAAAGCCATTATGTTGACTTAAAATGTATATAAACATGTCTGAAATTTGATTTCATGCAAAAAAGGCTTTAAGGGACAGCATTGCTATCTTAAATTTGGAAGAAATGTCGTGAGTAGTTCACAGATTAAATCAAAATGAACGTTTTACTCAGACACATAACTACCAATAAGTAAAAACAATTTCAATACCTTATTTTGTTGTGTATGTTCTTAAAAAATTATACACTTTTTAGATAGCACAGAAACTTCACTCTTGTTACTTAAATATTGATTCTATATTATAAGGGTGTCACCATTTTGATTTTAAGTCAAAATCAATCGAAATTCAAGCTCAATCTCGATTATCATTTCAAAAAATGGAATCGTCGAGGCTGCCACGCCCCCATGTCATGTCAGCTTGGCTTGCCAAGCGAAAAAAAACACACTTGTTGAAGTCTTTTACAGTCTATGGTTGAAGTGCTGCGAGTAGGCATGGGACGATAACCGTTTTCAAGGTATACCGCGGTTTGGAAAAGTCAAGGTTTTAAAACCGCCAAAATATTCTGTAATACCGTTCCTAAGGTATGTGTAAGCTTTTTTATTTACATTTTTTTAGGACAACAGTATCTCTAGCAGAAAAAAAATATCCAAAGATTTAAAGCAGTTAAGATTTTAAGCCGTTTTAAATTGTAAAGAAATCTGTGTTTTTGAAACAAACGCAGAGAGCAGAAGTCAATAATTCATTTGAATTATATAGCCTGATGTGTTTACTGCTCAAAAATATTATAAATTTTTCAAAAAATAGAATATATTGTTTTCAAGGGGGAAAAAAGTCTTGTTTTTTTACCCAGACATTTAAAAAGAATATATTTTAGAGCAGTGAGCACAATACCATAAGAATGGAAGAATTTTACACCGGCCCATGCCTAGCTGTGAGTCAACCTAACAGCTATAACAAACAACCAAAAGATAGCATGGCAACTACAGACACAGGAGACCCGTTGACAGAACTTGAACCCCTTCCTCTTTCACTGAAGTCGCCAGTGTGGAAGTATTTTGGATTTCCAGTGAGTTATGTTGACAACGTTCGTGTTGTCGACAAAAAAACATAGTTTGCAAGCTCTGCTATGTACGTATACCACATTATTCCACTGGCAGCATGAATAACATGGCAGGGCATCTCTGCAGGCGCCACAAAAACATAGATTTATCTGTTAAATTGACAAGTGTAACACAAACTGTCACAGCGCACAAAGATCAGATATTATATTGCAAAATCGAGAATCGAATCGAACCGTGACTTTAGAATTGAAAATGTAATCGAATTGAGGATTTGGAGGATCGTGACACCCTTACTGTATTATGGATATGCTTTTGAGTTTATAAAAATATTATCATGCAAGCTTAAATCAGCGCACAATATTGTTAAACCCATAAATCAATCACAAGCCTAGTAATCTGACCAAATTAAATGAATCACAGCTAATTTTTTATGTAAGAACAAATCAATATTAGACTGAACTGTGACTAAAAAACTCAATTCACTGTAGGTACATTCTGAATTTTGCCCCAGCAAAAATAACTTGCTTATACATCTTGCAAAATCTAAACTCTTCCTTTATTTACTTCTGTAGGGTCGATCAGGCCCACCTGGTGTTCAGGGACCTCCAGGACTCAAAGGAAGTCAGGTAAAGTTACAAACGCATATCTCAGTCACTGTTATGATTATCAGCGATCTAGCAGCTGCAGATCACTAGCGGACTACAAATCCGCTATTACATGAACCACATATCCAGTCATGCACCGCTCACACGCACCTGTTCCGCATTCAGTTGATTGCACACACTCACGGCTGGGAGCTGCTCATGAACTGATTAGATGGACTTTAAATACAGCGTGCCCACACACACACATCTTTGCTGAGTCTTGTTTAACTGCATCTGTGAGCATTAAGACGTGTTTTTCCTTGTTTAGCCTAGTCGTGTTTTGACCCTTGTCTTGTGTTATCATTTTGTTTCACTGCTGCCTGTATCGACCTGTTATTTGACTACTGACCTGACCATTCTCATAATAAATCCTGCATTTGGATTCGCACTTCAGTTGTCAGCGTCCCTTCATATTACGGACACATTTGTGTGCTGAAGTTATAAGAGTGACTATAAAGTGATGGTGTTTTTTTCATTTCATTAGGGGGATTCTGGGCCTGCAGGCATTGGCCTTCCAGGACCACAGGTGAGTGAAAAAAGCTACTGAAATCAGTCTGAAAAACTCTTGATGTGTGAAGGTCTACTGTTTATAGATGTACAAGCTGTTTGTAATGTTTTGATGTTTTCATTCAGGGTGAGCAGGGACCTAGAGGCTTTCCTGGAGCTGCTGTAAGTGCACAAAAAGTAGCTTGGTCTTGAATGTTTGCACATGGGTTTGACTCTTTGAATTGTCTGTGTTATTACATGTCTACATTTATGTGATGCATAAAAATTAAGGCCAATACAATAAAAGGAGTTCTCTAAAACTCACCAAGGCTGTATATTTATTTAAAGAGCCCCTATTATACATTAAAAGGGTCATATTTTGGTTGTAAGGGTCTCCAACAACAGGCTGATATACATGCAAGGTCAAAAAACACTTTAATTGTCTTATAATACGCATTTATTTTTACCTAATTATCCCAGCGACTCCCCTATGATTTGTTCAGTGATTCATTTGTTCCCAAACCCCTTCTTTGCGCGAACCTAATCTGCGCTGATTGGACCGATGACAGCCAGTTGCGATTAGTCGACAGCAATCCGTGCGAGACAGAGTGAAATGCCCACCACGGCTTATGAACAATATTGAAGTAGTCATAGTGCATAGTGTATGTGTGAGCATACCTGCCAACACTCCTGTTTTTACCTGGAGTCTCCCGTATTTCAGACCCATCTCCTGCCACCCTCTCGTTTAGTTATTTATCCCGGAAAACTCCCATAATTTCAAACACACAGCACAAGGCTGGGCTATAATGCTGAGGTATTTTTTTATGCAAAAATAAACCTCAACCACTGACTCTTTACAGTTTCATCTTTTGGTAAAGAAAATAACACTAACTTTCCCCTCACACTTCCAATAATATCCAGCTGAGCACAGCGTCTTTATGACGTGATTCAACCGGGATCTGCTACAGTGTTTGTGGGCGGGGCCGCAGGTTTCAATTTTCCCGGGTTTGCGCGTGCATCAATTGGGTGGGGCTTTAGTTTTGTATTGACGTCACGCTGAAACGGCTAAAGACTCGTTATCAAGAGGATTCATTTGAAGCACTATGGGTCGACTCTTTTATAAATTAATCAATAGTTTTAAACACTGTGCACTTTCAGATTTATGCATTAGCTGGATATTTCACATCACTTAGAGTTGTGTTACACTCTACATCATGGAAGATCATTTTCAAACCCATACTAGGGGCTCTTTAATATAAATTAAAAGGAATTATATATATACAGTATATATACAGTACAGTCTATATATATATATAATGTTGACAAAGCCAATTCATTTTTATCAGATGCTTCAAAGGATATTCTGATATGGTGATTTGATACTCAAGAAATTGCTGCTTTTGATAAATAGATAGTTCATAGAAAGTTTTAAAATGTATAAAATCTTTTAATAAATGTAATGCATAATTGCTGAAAAAAGTCTTACTAACTCTTTAGTCTTTTGACCAGCAGAGTATGCATCACAAATATAAATTAAAAATGTGCATTCTTCAGGGTCCAGAAGGACGTTCAGGACTCATAGGGCCAATGGGACCATCAGGACTAAGGGTAGACACAATGACATAGTGAAACAACCAACACAATGACATAGTGATCAAAAACAGACATTGGATCTGACCTAATTGCTGTTCTGATTTATTGCTTTATATCTATAGGGTCCAAAGGGAGAGATAGGACCACCGGGGCCACAAGGGCCAATGGCAACAGGACCAGTGGGACCACCGGTAAGAACCTGAGATAACAGATGGACACAAACATATACACACACAGCCAGGGAAGCAATCATTTTATGTTCTCATATATTAATTTATTTACTTACATAAATGTAATTCATTTATTTATTGGTAATAAATAAATGAAATGAATGAAGAATTTAAATAGAATTCAATCAAACTGTCGATGTTACAAAAAAATACGTTTATTTTACTTGCATGAACTATAAAAATAATATAAAATAATAAATTGATATACCATTCTTAACAACTATATATATATATATATATATATATATATATATATATATATACAGTTGCAATCAGAATTATTGAACCCCCTTTGAATTTTTTTTTTCTTTTTTAAATATTTCCCAAATTATGTTTAACAGAACAAGGAAATTTTCACAGTATGTCTGATAATATTTTTTCTTCTGGAGAAAGTCTTATTTGTTTTTTTTCGGCTAGAATAAAAGTAGTTTTTAATTTTTTAAAACCCATTTTAAGGTCAAAATTATTAGCCCCTTTAAGCTATATATTTGTTCTGTCTACAGAACAAACCATCACTATACAATAACTTGCCTAATTACCCTAACCTGCCTAGTTAACCTAATTAACCTAGTTAAGCCTTTAAATGTCACTTTAAGCTGTATAGAAGTGTCTTGAAAAATATCTAGTAAAATATTATTTACTGTCATCATGGCAAAGATAAAATAAATCAGTTATTATAGATGAGTTATTAAAACTATTATGATTAGAAATGTGCTGAAAAAATTTTCTCTCCATTAAACAGAAATTGGGGGAAAAAATAAACAGGGGGGCTAATAAATCAGGGGGTTGAATAATTCTGATTGCAACTGTATATACACATTCACCGGCCACTTTATTAGGTACACCTGTCCAACTGCTGGTTAACGCAAATTTCTAATCAGCCAATCCCATGGCAGCAGCTCAATCCATTTAGGCATGTAGACATGGACATGACGATCTCCTGCAGTTCAAACTGAGTATCAGAATAGGGAAGAAAGGTGATTTAAGTGACGTTGAACGTGGCATGGTGGTTGGTGCCAGACAGGCTGATCTGAGCATTTCAGAAACTGCTGATCTACTGGGATTTTCACCCACAACCATCTCTAGGGTTTACAGAAAATGGTCAGAAAAAGAGAAAATATTCAGTGAGCGGCAGTTCTGTGGGCGCAAATGCCTTGTTGAAGCCAGAGGTCAGAGGAGAATGGCCAGACTGGTTCGAGCGGATAGAAAGGCAACAGTAACTCAAGTAACCACTCGGCCCATTAGTACCAGTTAAGCATCGTGTCAGCGCCACAGCCTACCTGAGTATTGTTGCTGACCATGTCCATCCCTTTATGACCACAGTGTACCCATCTTCTGATGGCTACTTCCAGCAGGATAACGCGCCATGTCATAAAGTGCAAATCATCTCAGACTGGTTTCTTGAACATGACAATGAGTTCACTGTACTCAAATGGCCTCCACAGTCACCAGCTCTCAATACAATAGAGCACCTTTGGGATGTGGTGGAATGGGAGACTCGCATCATGGATGTGCAGCCAACAAATCTGCAGCAACTGCATGATGCTATTATGTCAATATGGAGCAAAATCTCTGAGGAATATTTCCAGTACCTTGTTGAATCTATGCCACGAAGGATTAAGACAGTTCTGAAGGCAAAAGGGGGGTCCAATCCGGCACTATTAGGTGTACCTAATAAAGTGTATGTAGAGTGTGTATATATATATATATTTATTCATTCTTTCATTTTCTTGTCGGCTTAGTCCCTTTATTTATCTGGGGTCGCCACAGCAGAATGAACCGCCAACCCAATTCACCTATACCACATGTCTTTGGACTTGTGGGGGAAACTGAAGCACCGGAGGAAACCCACGCGAACACATAGAGAACATGCAAACTCCTCTCAGAAATACCCAGCCGAGGCTCGAACCAGCGACCTTATGCTTAAGCTATAGATATTATTTATATATTTTATAGTTCTGACATTAATATAACTCCATAAATATGTGTATTTTGTGGCACTAAGCCTTTCCAAAGTGTTGTCCACTTAATAAAAACTCAAATTTAATAAAATGTATCTCACACACTGTAAAATGATAAGAAAAATGTCATGACAACAAATGTTTGTATGTTCCTTTGACCTTTTTTAGTAAGTTAATCAAGTTTCACCAGTTTTTTTTACGTTATACAAAGTTAAACTTCCCATTGGGATAACTAAAAAAAGTTCATTTGATTTAACTTAAAAATGTAAGGCAGCAAGAATTTTTACAGAACACACAGTGTAACTTTTTTTTGTTGTTCTAATAAATGATTTATATACTCCGTGTCACAGGGTCGGGATGGTACAGTCGGATTCCCTGGAATACCAGGACAAGATGGGGCTCCCGTAAGTTATTTATTCAATCTTCTCCAGCAGCTTATTTTGACACACGCTGTCATTACCAAACTCACACAGGCATATTGTCCTCTATTCATTGCTCTGGCATCAGGAGACAGCATCAAACAAACTCGAGGAGATAAAGGCAATCTTGCCAGAGCTTGTCTCATTAAAAAAGCAAAGTTAGTGTTGTCTATTCTCACATCAGATGTTAATTACCTGGGGCTTTGTCGCTGAGAGCTTGAAGAGCGATGCCAGAAACAGACTCGGGTCAAATCCAAACCCTAACAGCAACACATTGTCTTCTTGAATCACATCACCTGTCACTGATCCTCATCTGACGGACCCAGGAGAGTCACACAGTAGCTATATTTCCATCACACTTGGTTTTAATGAGCGTTTTGAAGTATCCATTTAAGAACAAGTGATGGAAACACTAAATAAAATAACAAATAAATTAGCTTTTATCACAAAAAAGCAAGTTTTTATGCTTGCTTAAGGTGTTTTTTGCTGATCAATAACGATGATAGATGGGAACGCATTTGACAAATATATTCTGATGTAGAAAATATTAAACCAACATGTCTAATCAGCTGTTTCCACCAATGGGGTCATTGAGGTTTCTTGATTATAATATTCAAAATGATTCGCCCTCCTGTGAATTTTTTTTTTCTTTTTCAAATATTTCCCAAATGATGTTTAACAGAGCAAGGAATTTTTCACAATATTACCTGTAACATTTTTTCTTCTGGAGAAAGTCTTATTTGTTTTATTTTGGCTAGAATAAATACAGTTTTAGCAGGTTTTTTAAACCATTTTAAGGTCAATATTATTAGCCCTTTTAAGCAATATTTTCTTTCGGTTGTCTACAGAACAAACCATCGTTATACAATGATTTTCCTAATTACCCTAACCCGCCTAGTGAACCTAGTTAAGCCTTTAAATTGCACTTTAAGCTGAATACTAGTTTCTTAAAAAATATCTAGTATTATGTACTGTCATTATGGCAAAGCTAAAAAAAAATCAGTTATTAGAAATTAGTTGTTGTCGGCGCAATAGATTAGTGGTAAGTGCATCGAAATATGGTGCAGTAGCACGTCAGGGCGTCCCGAGTTCGAATCCAGGGTCGAGGACATTTCCCTAACCTACCCCACTCTCTCTCTCTCCAACTTTACTTCCTGTCTCAACACTGTCCTATCTAATAAAGGCCAAAAATAAATCTTTAAAAAAAAAGAAATTAGTTGTTAAAACTATTATGTTTTTTTTTTTTAAATATATGTAAAATAATTCTGTTTAAGCACTCGCGTATGGTCCGGCGCAGCCTCCGTGTGGTTGCATAACCGTGGCTGACACGCACCTCTCAAAACACTTAACTACACGTCGCACAAGTTCAGTGATTGGTCAGCTTGGTAGCTGTGACCAGTGTGAGTGGTGTTGAGAGCCACGAGCCCGATGAAGTGAGTGTTTACAAGTGTCAAGTCCCAATGAGGAGCTCCAGATGGAAACTTTTGTTTTGTGTTTAACTAATGATTACAGATTTTTGCAGACGCTAGGACACATTTCTCAATACTTAGGTCACTTTTGCAAAACTCTTCACACAGTGAGCACAACAGAAGTCTATGTGGGCTAAACTGAGGATCAATTATCATTGTTTTGGCACAAAATGCATTCAATGACTACATCTCTCAAATTTCATGAATTCTTTTCTCACTCAGACACAACAACTGCCAAAAATCTTTGTACGTGCAGGACATTTTGCATGTGCTTACATACTGTTTTCAAAACTGTTAAACTCATGTTCAAAACAATAACATAATGCAAAGCTGCATAAGACAGCAAAAGTCAACAGCAATATTTTATTGAAATATTTTCAAATCTAAAAATGCAGTTTAACCAGCCACAGCTGATTCTCATTGTAGATGAACATCTACACAGGTGCTACTCTTTCAATTTCATTACAAAAGGAGACAACTGCTGAATAGGTTTGTATTGTGATGTAAACATGGACCCAGCCAGAAATAGAGAAGTGGCTAAAAGAGGAAGAAGAGTGGCTGGGATGGATCAGGCATGCCAGAAAAAATCTTAGGTGTTTTGCCCTAGATGGCATAAGATGTGATGTGGATGAGAACCTGTGGCCAAATGGAGAAGACCGAGTAGATTAGCATTACTATTGTATCTGTATCAGTGTATGGTGTGTATACAAATTCTTGTATTTTGGAATTACTTAGTGCAAAAAATAAAAGAAAATTGACGACATAAAACATTGACGAATTCTGCATCATGTCTGATTCATTCAAGTAACATATATTGCGGCTATAAACAATATATATTTCAATTATAAACAGAGATGTGTCCTTGTTTTACACAAGAAAACACTGTGTAATGCTACATGTTGTTAGTGTTTTTTAGGTCATTGTTTTGTGGGTGACAAAGTGTGTTTGTCGGCTGTCAACTTTGCTAGTGTTCTGGAAGAATGAGTTTATTTACAGTTTTTCTCCATTGGTTTGGCTCATTTCTTGAAACAGAAATTACATTCTCAAAACAACATGGACAAACCTCCAAACCACTTGGCAATTGTTCACAACAGAATTGAATTTCTCATTCATTTCATCAAATTGCAAATGTCTAAGTACATCTTTGCGAATGATTAAGTACATTTAGCCTACATTTAGCACAATTTCCAAGTGAATAGATCTCGTTGATCTAAACTGATTGTTAATTCTCAGTCTGATGGTTGTTCTCTCCAAAATGTGTCAGCGTCATTTCATTGTATAAGTCATCACATGCACAATAGTCTGTTCAATTGTCAAAATTAGTCAAGACCACAATACCATGAATACCATACAGTAGGTGAATCCTTGAAACATTTGATTACAATTTATTACAGCAATTGACAGTCAGGTGAAACTAGAACTTGACTAATAAAGGAGGAGTTTCACACATCTCAGATGACCAATCAAACAGTATGTTTAGTTACCTGACAGGTGCTGCCCATGACTGTGAATGCTGCCTAACATGTATGTAAAGAGCTTGATCATGCAGGACCACCAGCACTATTTCTGAACATGGAGGCACTTGGCCAAGTAAATGAACAAGGGCAGCTGCCTGCTCAAGGAAGAGGAGGACGAGGAGGAGTAAGGGTGTATGGTGGTGGAATAGGTGGAAGAGGCCGTGGTGCATGAAGACACCGTGCTGTCCCGGAAGAAATTCAGGCCATAGTTATAGACCATGTCATAAACCATGGTCTCACAATGGCAGAGGCAGGTCGCCGAGTGCAGCCTAAATGTGCCTCGCTCTACAGTCTCCTCCATCATCCAAAACTTTCGCAGGGAAAGTTATAGCACTCTAGTTTTTTGTTTGTGTGTTTATATTACAGTTTATTATGCTGTATACGGTTTCTTTTTGCTTTGATATATGAAAGTTACATTGTGTGTGGTTGATCATTACAATAAAATAGGAGTTACCATTTCCTTGGCAGAGTGCAATGTGTGACGTTAAACCTTGGAGGCTACTCTTACCCTAAAATCCTATTTCTTTTTCCTTTTTTGCTTTATACACAATTGTATTCTGTTAGCTAGACAAAAACAGTACAGTAACCATTGTCAATGAAGGACTGGGCTAAGACTGTAAGGTGGACATGAGGGATATTTTAGTGGTCCTTTGCCATAGTGACAAAACATCTAAACATTTTGACTTGCAGTGCTTACACATTGGCAAAAAGATGAAGCATTTTGGGGGCACTGACTGTATAAATGAGAAGGAAATTTAGTTTTGCCACATGAATGAACTGTTTTGGGAAAGGTATGTGCTGTTGCAGGTGAACCATGGTGTTGTGCCGAACCATCCCCATTATTTTGGCAAAAACACCAAGAGTGTTGAGAATGTCCGGTCTGTTTCAAGAAATGAGCCAAATCAATTGAGAAGGATATTTGCCATTTTTGTGGCACTGACTTTTTATATGGTAAAGGAATTTAGTTTCGATGCATGAGTGAACTGTTTTTGGAGAGATATGAGCTTTTGCAAGTGAGCTATAGTGTTGTGCTAAACTGTAACACTGTTTTGCCAAATTATCTTAGAATTTTGAGAATGTAATTTCTGTTTCAAGAAATGAGCCAAACCAATGGAGAAAAACTGTAAGACCTGAATAAAGTGTTTTGGTAGTTGTAGTGCATTTTGAATGTGAAATGAACTGCTTTGGCAAGCTGAAAGTCGCTTAGGAGAATTGTTTGAAGAGTTTTGCAGAAGTGACCTAAGTATTGAGATATGTGTCCTAGTGTCTGTAAAAAAACTGTTGTTGCACGTCCCCTGGTTCCCACCTCGGAATGAGCGAGTTTTAGCCACTTGTACACTAAGGTAGCATTCAGAAAAAACAAAACTCCCGCGAAGAAACTATACAGAGGAACATAACATAACCTACTGCCAGCTAGCGTTTTGGAAGTGTTATTGCAGAGCAACACAAACAACACGCAGAAGTATAAATGCACGTCTACGTGCAAGGCATGCGCTGTAGGTCACGCCGATTACTCACCGCTTTAATTCTTATTCGAAGTATAAATCAGCCTTTATTTCAAATGTTTTTTGAAAAAAACAAGAGTTAAATGTGAATAATGGGAAATGGAATTGCTAAATAAATTCTGACATAGCGAACATTAAATCACAATTATCACAGTTAATGTGAATAATGCTGGATGGAAATGCATCTGCCGATTAAATTTAATTGTAGTGAATATTAAATTACCATTTTTAACCACTGATGGAATACCACCCTGTTTTAATGTGCATTTTAAAGTATCAGGAACGAGTGATGGAAATGTCAAATACAAAAAAAAAAAAATGTATGTCCTCACTTGAGGTGGTTGTTGAAGAGTTAACCACTTAACTTAATCAACATGTAAATTTTTTTTAAATGTTTTAGATGTTTTAAAGAGAATGCAGTGGTTCCTTATTATTCGCGAGAGTTATAGTACGTTCTAAAAATAACCTGCAATAGGTGAAATCCGCGAAGTAGTCCTTTATTTTTTTTACAATTATTATAGATGTTTTAAGGCTGTAAAACTCCTCACTACACTATTTTCTCACATAGGCATTAACATTTTCACACTTTTCTCTCTTGTTTAAACACTCCTTTAGCATGTCCAGCAGACCAACAAACCTTTGAAGGTGCAGAATGTTTCGTCGACATTATGGGGTTTGTTGGGGAGAAAACTTGCAAACATACAGTACAGCAATTCAGAGTCACACTGCTAACGATCAAAGATTTGTCAATTTGGCAAGCTGAATGCATTCTGTACTGTACTGAGACATGGCATGGAGGAGATGGATTGACAACGGTCTACAGCCAATCAGGACACAGAACACAATGCGCTGTAAAAAAAAAAAAACATGTCAAATTGCATTAAAAAAATCTGCGAGACTGTGAAAGGTGAACTGAGTTATGGCGAGGGACAACTGTACCTCCAAACTTTCCATACTATTTTAGAATTGTATGTCTACTTTTTAAATATTGTCAAAACTATGAAAATATACAGTTCGTATTCTTCAAAACATAGGGGAGGCCTTGTATGGCCACCAGAATAAGATTCTAGAATAAGAATAAGATTAGAATAAGATTCCAGGGCTAGAATAAGATGGCGGCGCGTACACATCGCGAGACTCAGCGTCTCTCCAGTTTCTGCAGTTTTGCAGTGTTTTTCCTGCTCATTTCGGGTCTGTTCGTGCAGAACAGTAATGCCTTTACATCGTACACCCGACAGGAGATTTTGGATATTGGTTTGTGCATTTCGGACAGTTTTATCAGCAATCTACGACTCATTCCGGACATCGCCAGAACACCCGAGGCAGAGCGCTCTGCCCAGCCGGGCGGAAGTGCTCGAAGGCGGCGGCGCGATCGTAAACAAAGACGGGGGAAGCGCGGCGGGCTAAGAGCTAAGCTAAAGCTAACACCACACCGGCTGTCCTTACCCAGCATCTTTCTCACCAATGTACGGTCCCTGGTGAACAAAATGGATGAGATTCGACTGCACATCAACCACAGCAAAAGATTATGGAACTGTAATGTCATGATTTTCACAGAAACATGGCTAAACAGCGGGATACCAGACAACGCTGTATCTTTAACTGAGCATCACACATTCCGAGCAGACAGAACGGCGGATGACTCCGGTAAGACCCGAGGCGGAGGATTATGCATTTATATTAACAAAGCTTGGTGCACAAACTCTGTCATCGTTGGGAGACATTGCTCTGTTAACCTGGAATTTCTGATGGTCAAATGCAGACCCTTTTATCTGCCACGCGAGTTCACCTCAACTATCATTACTGCCGCTTATATTCCTCCCGATGCTGATGCTAAGTTGGCAATGAAAGAACTTCATGCAGCCATCAGCAAACAACAGACTGCTCACCCGGAGGCTGCTTTTATTGTTGCGGGGGATTTTAATCACTCAAACTTAAAGACAGTGCTCCCCAAATTCCATCAAAACATTTTCTGTCACACATGGGGAAACAAAACGTTGGACCATGTATACACAAACATGGCTGAAGCCTACGCTGTGACCCCCCTCCCCCACCTGGGTCAATCAGATCATCTTTCTTTGTTCCTCAGCCCCAAATACTCACCCCTCATCAACCGTGTGAAGCCATCAGTGAGGACCATCAAAGTGTGGCCAGCGGGGGTAGACTCCACACTCCAGGACAGGTTTCAACACACTGACTGGAGTATGTTTGCTTCCCAGGCCACATGTGGCTCTAGCACAGACATTGACAGCTACACTTCCTCTGTTCTGGAATACATCAACACCACCATTGACAGTGTCACAACCCAGAAACAGATCACCACATACCCAAATCAAAAGCCATGGATGAACAAGGAGGTGCGCCTCCTGCTGAAGGCACGCAACACTGCCTTCAGATCAGGGGATGCACAGGCCTACAGCACTTCCAGGGCTAATTTGAAGAGGGGCATCAAAAAGGCCAAGCACTGTTACAAGCTAAAGCTAGAGGAGCACTTTTCCAACTCTGATCCTCAGCGCATGTGGCAGGGCATACAGGCCATCAGCAACTACAAACCCAGCCAGTCCACACCCACAGCCACAAATGTCTCCTTCCTGAACGAGCTTAATGACTTTTATGCCCGCTTTGAAAGAGACAATAAAGAACCCTACACCAGGATCACTTCCTCAACCGACCACTCACCCATCACACTCACCTCCTCAGAAGTCCACACCGCACTGAGTCGGATCAATGTGCGTAAGGCTGCTGGACCAGACGGTATTCCTGGGCGCGTCCTCAAAGCATGTGCATAACAGCTCGCTGGGGTATTCACAGACATTTTCAACCTGTCCCTTAACCTAGCAGCTGTGCCAACATGCTTTAAAACCACCTCTATTGTGCCAGTGCCGAAACACTCAAGCCCAACATGCCTGAATGACTACCGCCCTGTAGCACTCACACCCATCATCATGAAGTGCTTCGAGCGGTTGGTCCTGGCACATCTGAAAGACTCTCTGCCATCCACACTGGACCCACATCAGTTTGCCTACCGTGGCAACAGGAGCACAGAAGATGCAGTCTCCATAGCACTGCACTCTGTACTCACACACCTGGACAATAAAAACACTTATGCACGAATGCTGTTTGTTGACTTCAGCTCAGCATTCAACACTGTCATACCCTCTAAGTTAATGATCAAACTTAGAGACCTGGATATCGACACGTCTCTCTGCAACTGGGTTATGGACTTTCTGACTAACTGACCTCAAAATGTTAGATCAGACCACATCTGCTCCACCACCATCACACTCAACACTGGTGTACCACAGGGCTGTGTGCTGAGCCCCTTCCTCTACTCCCTTTTTACCATCGACTGTAGGCCTGTGAACAGTTCTAACACCATCATCAAATTTGCAGATGACACCACAGTGATTGGTCTAATCAGCGACAATGATGAGACTGCCTACAGGGAGGAGATACAGCATCTGGCCACCTGGTGCACCGACAATAATCTGCTCCTTAACACCGACAAGACCAAGGAGCTCATTGTGGACTTCAGGAAGGGACGAACAGGCTCACATGATCCCATCCACATCAATGGGATGGCCGTCGAGCCTGTCTCATCCTTCAAGTTCCTGGGGACCCACATCTCAAAGGACTTTTCCTGGACCACCAACACCTCCAGCCTGGTCAAGAAGGCTCACCAGCGCCTATTTTTCTTAAGGCAACTTAAGAAGAACCAGCTGTCATCAGCGGTCTTGGTGAACTTCTACCGCTGCACAATAGAAAGCATCCTGACGAACTGTGTCACAGTCTGGTATGGAAGCTGCTCTGTTGCGGAGCGTAAGGCACTGCAGCGGGTGGTGAAAACTGCCCAACGCATCACAGGGACCACACTGCCAACCATAAAGGACATCCAGAGGAAACACTGTCTGCGCCGAGCACGCAGTATTCTTAAGGATTCCTCTCATCCTGCTCACAGACTGTTTTCTCTCCTGCCTTCTGGCAGGCGCTTCAGGCTCCCCCGGACAAAAACCAGCAGACTAAGGAACAGCTTTTTTCCCAGGGCTGTCTCGCTTTTGAACTCTGCCCCCCACTGACTCTTTGCCCCCCTGATACACCCCCACTATCCTCATAACTCAGACTCCTCATAATCACTGCACTATTTAACATTTGCACATTTAAAAATTGCACATATTCATTGCACTGATTCATTTATTCTAACTGTACATACCCATGTACATTTGTAATTATGTACACACCCACTGTACATATACATTTGAAATTATGTTTATATATCTGCACACTTCTGATTATTAATAGCAACCTGTACATATATCCATCTATTGTAAATCTCTGTTCATAGCTAACACAACCTGTATATAATGTTCATAGTACATCCATTTGTAAATAACACCATAGTTTTTCTATAACTGCACTTTATAATTTATACCTGTATCCTGCACTTGCTGCTATTGCACTCCTGGTTAGACCTAAACTGCATTTCGTTTCCTTGTACTTGTACATGTGTAATGACAATAAAGTTGAATCTAATCTAATCTAAAATGGAAACTGAATATCAACTGGTGGTCATGTCTGGTACTGCGGTCAAACTAAATCTTACTGAAAGCTAATTTTTGGCGATATCAACTTCAAATTTGGAATATAATTTGTTTAGATATTAAACTTTTATTTTCTGTCAATTTTAGGCCAAAAAAGGTGCAGTTGAAGTCAGAATTATTAGCCCCCTTAAATTATTAGCCCCTCTGTTTATTTTTTGCCTAATTTCTGTTTAACGGAGAGAAGATTTTTTCATTTAAAATTGTATTTAAAAAATTAAAACCTGCTTTTATTCTAGCCGAAATAAAACAAATAAGACTTTCTCCAGAAGAAAAAAATATTATCAGACATACTGTGAAAATTTCCTTGCTCTGTTAAACATCATTTGGGAAATATTTAAAAAAGAAAAGCTAATTAAAAAGGGGTTTAATAATTCTGATTTTAACTGACTGTATATATATATATATATATATATATATATATATATATATATATATATATATAATATTACAAATATATATCATTTCAGCTACAATCTGAGATCTAGCATGACTAATCAGCTGTTTCCACTGATGTTGTTTTTCTAGTTATTGTTTAACTAATCTTTTCTTCAGCTGATCAAAAAACTTCATGAACATGCACCTAATTTGCATATTAGTATTTTTTTGCAAACTTTGAAAGATTCTCTTGACGTTAGAATGCAAATCTGGCTACTGTCCTAACTGAGCATTTGTGTGTTTCTCCTTGTCTGTCTTACAGGGAGTCAAGGGGCCCAAGGGTGACAAGGTAAGTGTCTGGATCAGTGAGCTAAAGAGGGAATTTTGAGGTCCCCCAAAGCTGTGTGCGTGTTGTGTGTGTGCAGGAAACAATGGATGGGAGGAGTATTGGTAAAAGCGACCATCTGTACGCACCATGATGTGTCCACCCTAGAGACACAAACAGACGCACAAGTCTGACAGAAGAGTTTGACAGCACAGAAAAAGTAAAAAAAAAAAAAAAACGCCCTGAGCTAAACCAGGGCTATAATTGGTGAATATAACAGCTGTGATCTGTAATCTGACAACATCACAGAGAATCAAAGGGAGAGGAAGCGAGCGTGAGGGAGATGAGACAGAGAGAGACCTCGAAAGCAGAGCCCTGGAAATGCTTCATTCTTTAATGTCCTCTGTTGTCTCCCAGACTAATTTGTCTAAACACAGAGGAAAGTGGCAGCTGATATCAAATGATGCATATTCCTCCTAAGTGTGATGAAGTGCTCTGTCATTTCTGTTGAGTGCCAGAATAGAATTCTACAGCAGAGCCTTTTGTTATTTCGACGTTATGTCATGTTGTGACACTTTGAAACGTGAGCTTGTGCACTGTAAAAATGCTGGCTTCCACACAATTCATTCATGCTGTCCCAACACAAATCAATGAAGCTCATTGTGTTGTTTCAACTCATCTTACTTAAGTAGTTTGAACAAGCAGCAAGCAAGTCTTTTTTTTGAGCGTGTATGCGTGGGGGAGGTGTTTGCATGTTAGTGCTGCAATAATAATAATAATAATAATAGTAATTACTCACATTTATATAGCGCTTTTCTGGACACTCAAAAGCGCTTTACACATTTTTGGGGGGAATCTCCTCATCCACCACTAGTGCGTAGCATCCACCTGGATGATGCGACGGCAGCCATATTGCACCAGACTGCACACCACACACCAGCTGATTGGTGGAGAGGAGACAGAGTGATGAAGCCAATTATGATAAGGGGATGGTTAAGAGGCCATGATGGACAGAGGCCAGTGGGCAGATTTGGCCAGGATGCCGGGGTTAAACCCCTACTCTTTTTCGAAGGACATCCTAGGATTTTTAACGACCACAGTGAGTCAGGACTTCGGTTTAACATCTCATCCGAAAGACGGCGTTCACTGATCAGTATAGAGCCCCCATCAATATACTGGGGTGTTAGTACCCACACAGACCACAGGTTGAGCGCCCCTCTGCTGGTCTCACTAACATCACTTGCGAGAGCAACCTAGTTTTCCCATGTGGTCTCCCATCCAGGTACTAACCGGGTGCAGCCCTGCTTAGCTTCAGTGGGCGACCATGTGAGAGTTGCAATAAGGGAAATGTCACTCTTATTATTGTAAATAAAGAAACTTTTTAAAAAACATTTACACATTATAGACATACATTTAAGTAATTTGATTTGATTTATTTATTTTCGAACAGAATTATCATACATAAAATATCTTCAACAAAATATTTTTTTTAACATGGTTGAAAATTGAACGGGATGTAGCACAAGCTTATTATAACTAAAATAAGAATTAAAATAAATGAACAGTGTCATTATTGTTATGTTTTTTAAATGATCACATAAAATATATAGCATATAGAAAAAATGTTATAATCAATGTAATTTATTTAGATTTTTGACTGTTTCATATTGTCTTCTATAAACAAACATCTAACAATGCCATAACCACCCCAAATAATCTGTAAACCATATGACAACATTCTAACAACCATTCAAAATCCAACCACATATCATCACCCTGGTCTATTTGTGTCATGGTGCTGAGAAAATGTACAAATTATGACTAAACGATTTTTTGTGTGTCATAGGGTGAACCAGGAGAGTGCAACTGTTTGCATAATATGTTACCTGGAACTGGCGGACCTGTAAGCTAATGTTTATTTTATTTCTGTTAATCGTGAGGACATTAGGTTGTTATACGTACTTAGAACAACATTATTTTTAAGCACTCATCATGAGACCTGAAGTAATTCGCAGTGCTGATTTTAATTGCATTTTTTTTTTTTACAGGGAGTCCCAGGTGGTGAAAACAGGGTACAGCCAGGTCCTCAGGTCTAACATGCTTCACATGTTTTCTCCCAAAAGTTTATTTAAAAGTTTTATTATTAAAAAGAAAATTACTAAATTACTAAAAGGTGTGGTTCACCCAAAAATGTACATTTTGTCATTTAGTGACCCTCAAGGTGTTTCAAAGCTGTGAATTAAAATATTTGAAAGAAGGTTATATAATAAAAAAAATAGCATGGGGATCAACGAGGAACAGAATCTGTTATACCCTGTATTAGGATCAGTACAGTGTTTTGTTTTACGTTATATACAGTTAACAGGGTCTAAATTGAGATTCACTTTTTGTTAATGTAATGTAATGTAATTTGGCCAGGACACCAGGGTTACACCCCTACTCTTTACGAGAAATGCCATGGGATTTTTAATGACCTAGGTTTTATGTCTCATCTGAAAGACTCAGGCCCCGTTTACACTAATACGTTTTAGTTTTAAAACGGCATTTTAGAATGTAAACTATCCGCGTTCACACTAGCATTTTACCCAGCGTTTCTGAACAACTCTCCATCTATACCACACCACTGAAAACGCACATCACGTGACCACACACACACTCTCTGGTATGCACTGCAGTGCAGCGTGCTTTGAGCACATACCCATATGAGAGCTGTACACATCGGACTGTTCATCAAGGATCTCCCGCTGGATCTAATCTCACTATATTTGTTAAACATGATATTTAATTAATCTTGTTGTCTATATCTAACTACATATTCCCAGACTTTGGTCTTTTGAATCTATTACTTGTTCTCAGGTAACATGTTTTGGCTGAGCGCAAAGATAAGTTAGGTTATAATCTAATGTAACCACGGACACAGATTCTGCACATCTGACGATTGCTTGCCTTTATTTTCTCTATTGTATAAACTTATTGCATGTTATGCTTTTATAATGGTCATTATTGATTATTAAAACTGATATTCAGTGAAAGAGACAGGGTATGTTTCGTATTTTCAATGAGAATGAAAGGAGGCAGTAATGTTATAGTCTTCGTTTTGTTATAAATATGCATGAAGATGACGGTCATATCATGCAGCTACACGACGCCTCAACATTTTTGATGTCTGTTATGTTGCTAATATCAAAATGAAGATAGGCAGTTCCTCATATCATGTTTTCATTTTATTGTTTAGATAGTGAAACAGCATAGCCAGGGTGATGTGAATGACTTTATAAAGTTCACACTCGGGAGTTTCCATATCAAACTTGTGAAGTCTGAATATACAAGGAGAGGATGAAGACTGAACTGTGTGTAGGCTGCTTAATATTGAGGGAAAAGCCCCAATCAGATGTCTGCAGACCCCGCCTCCGTTTTCAGATGTCTCCGTTTTCCCCCATTCACACTGAGATGGAGCAGCAGCGTTTTAGAATGAAAACGGCCTCTCCAGCATTTTCAAAATACTCCGTTTTCGGGGCTCGAAAACTCCGGCGTAGTGTGGATGGATGGCGTAACCGTAGCAAAACTTATGCGTTTTAAAACTAAAACGTATTAGTGTAAACGGGGCCTCACTCACTGACAGTATAGTGTCCCCTTCAGTTTTACTGGGGCGTTAGGACTCACACAGACCACAGGTTGGGCACCCCCTTCTGGTTTCACTAACACCACTTCCAACAGCAACCTAGTTTTCCCATGTGGTCTCCCATCCAGGTACTGACCAGACTCAGCCCTGCTTAGCTTCAGTGAGTAACCGATCTTGGGCTGCAGGGTGATATGGCAGAAGAAGCTGAAAAGGGATTTGGTCAGATTTCTCACACAGTGTAAACACTTGTGTGGTCAAATGTCTTTGAACAGCCAAAAAAGACCACCTAGTGTCCATTTACTAATCAGATGTGTTGTGAGAAAAGCACAGAAACAAGATATTCATACTTCACATTGTCCCTCATAATACAGATTGTAATCAAAAACTTTGTTGCCATAAACATTCCTTTCATTTGCTTGTTTTTAATGAATTTTGGTTCATTCATGTAGTAGAACTCATACACCACACAATTGCTCAGATGGGATGCATTATGTTAAAGGAATAGTTCACTAAAAAATAAAATAATTCTGTCATTATTTACTCACCCCGCTTGTTCGTAACTTCTTTGACTTTCTTTCTACTGCAGAACTCAAATGAAAGTATTTTGAACAATGCTGGTATCTGGCACCCATTGACTTCCATAGTAATGTTTTTTCTACTATGGATGACAATGGGCACCAGCAACCAGCATTCTTCAAAATATCTTCTTTTGTGTTTTTTGAATAAAACAATAGAATTTGAATAAATTTTGAGTAATTTTTTATTTTTGGGTGAACTATGCCTTTAATAGTTGGTGAAAACAGATGACCACTTGATCTGATCACCGTAAATGCATGTTAATGCCTGGTATAGTAAGGTTTTTCAGATAATTAAGGAAATCTTTATATATCAGGGTGAATTATTCTTAACAATGTACTTAATATAAAGATATGAAATAAAAGAATGGTCAAATCCAAAGAGGTCGTTTTAATTATTAATAGAGGACTGTCTTTTAACTCCTACTCATTCAAATGTGCTTTCTGAATCTCAGGGGCCTCCTGGACCACCAGGCCCTCCAGGTCCTCCAGGGCCCCAAGGCTTTACTGGAATCCCAGGCCCACAGGTGAGTATTAAACAGATGAAATCAGTGTGTACGTCTGCTTTTCTCTTTCTTCCTCCTCTGTCCTGCTCTCTTTGCGGGGCTTCTGTATCGGGAAGGCCTGCATGGGTAACTCTGGGCTTCAGCTAAAGCATATTTAAATGGCACCAATAATTTGTTGACATATAAACCCCAATGTTAATTTAGCAAATAATGATTAATACATAAATGTAATTTAATGTAATGCAATGTAATGTCATGCAACTGTAAAGTAGTTTGTAAAATAGCGGCCTGTTAAACTTTGCTGTTAAATGTGCACGCTTTAAAGGGGCTTTTTTTGGTTAGCGCAGTGGGATGTGCTTTGCTTATAAAAGTTAATGTAGATATTAATGTAAATTGCAAATCTAAAGCATTAATGCATAGTTGCGCAATAAAGTAATATGAATTAAATGTAATCTTAACTAATACATTAAGTAAATAAGTGTTTGGGGATCATGCTGCTTTTTCTTTTTAAAAACCATGCAGAGCTCACTGTGAGATTGCTATATTTAATACGCAGTGTTGGGCAGTAGCTACTAGCTTAACTACATTTCTCAGTAATGTGGCGGTAGCGTTGCTACTTTCTAAATCAAATAGCTTTTCAGTAGCGACAGTTTTTTTGTCAAGTAGCGTTTTTTTTTTTTTTTTTTTTTTTTTTTTGCTGAACATTTCCAATCAAATGCATAACAAATCTTACAATCGGATATTCACATTTTAGCATAAAATCTGTAAGCAAAATAACAAAAAGAAAGAAAGAAGGAGAGGGGAAAAAACAAATAAAGAACAAGAGCTGGTATACATAACAATTACCATAGAGAAGAGGAGTTTAGTTTTTGGAGTATATTCACAGTTCTGATTGCTTTATGACTTGAAAGTCCTTTAAGAGTTTCAAAATAAATTTTTAAATCAGCCTTGAAATGGAAGATGTTAGGCTTCCTCTCCAACCATTTACACTTGTGTATATGAAACTTGCCTAATAATATAAAAAGATTTAACATAAAACGGAGATTCTTATCTCTATCTTTTTGATCTACGTAAAATATTTTCTTTATTTGTCAAGTAGCGTAGTAGCGTCCACACAAGCTACATTTACTAATCGTGGATCAATAAGTGACGGCACCGACATTCACGGAGCTTTGAGGCCGGTGTATAACCGATGAAAGTAAATCCATATGATGGCAAGAATGACGATTTCTTCTTCTTCCTGTTTTATGGTGGTCGACAACAAATTTTTTGGTGCGTTACTGCCACCTCTCACTCCAGTCGGTGACGTCGCCAACAAATTTGGCTAACACGAGAAATTTGCTTGATGGAAAGATGACTGAGGGAGAGGAGTTATTTCTGAAGAAGGATTCCTCTTGACTATACCTCGAGAAGTACATCTTAAGATGCAATAACGTTATTTCTGATGCTGTGCTCAAAAAATACTTCAGTAATTTATAGTAAGTACTATAATGTTTTTGAATTACTCTATAGTGAAGTACTCAGATTAATTTGTTGAATATTATACACTGTAAAAAATGGCTGGGATTTCAATGGTAAAAAAAACTGTAAAAATGCTACAGTAAATATCCGTAACCTGGTTAACAGTATGTTTCCTTAATATATACGGCGAATAACCGTAAATTGACTTTCCCAGAATTCCCTGTATGGCACATCACTTTTTATGCTTTTTGTTGACATTACTATTGATCTTTTTAGTTGTTTCCCCATCAGTTATGTACATTAGAGATTTATGTTACATCTAATGTTGATAAACAATGTTTATTTCATGACTTTAATTTTATGCGTGTTACCATACTGGTGTTTAGTAGCTGTGTGAATGACACTGAACACCTTCTATACACTGATGCACTTTTCTGCTTGTGGGAAAAGTTGTTTGTGATGAGCTTTGGTTCGTTATGTATGAACTTTCTCATCACCATCTGCATATGGCTGTGTTAACCTGTCTATCTGTGTAACAAAAGATGTGTATATGTTGCTAATCAATATGCAAACATATTGCCTCTATAAATTAAAGATATACGGTAGTTTGCAGTAAAAATGAGATATTACTTTTACGGATTGTACCGTACTTTTAACGGTTAAATACTGGCAACCACAGCTGCCGTTTTTTTTACCGTAAATTTTATGGATTTATTTTTTACAGTGTATAGGTTACTGTATATGTAATTACTATGTAAAATACTATGTAAAAAGTATACTATGGTAATTACTATTAGTTCATGATAGTTACTAATGATACTACAATATGTAGTGTAATTCATTAACAAAGAGTTGTAAATATACAATACAATATAATGGTTATTCCTAAATATTCCCCTTTACTATAAATGACTATAGTATTTTAAATGTATAACTGGTTTTATTGGATTTTTTGTTTTTGCTGTTATATACTATATTTATGTTTAATACAGTATTATTTGCAGTAAATCATTGAACCGAACAATTATGCCTCATACGTTTCATTGACAGTTTTATTGATCACTAGGATATGATTGACTTGGATTTAAGTTGCTTCGATTTAAAAATGAAAACAAAAACTGCAAAAATAGCTTAGATGTAGCTAAGCTGCTTTTTCCAAATAGCTTTTAGCTTAGCTTGCTACATTTCCCAGAGGGTAGCTTTTAGTGTAGTTAAGCTACATTTTAAGTAGAGTAGCTAATAGCTTAGCTCTCTACATTTTTCAAGTAGCTTGCCCAACACTGTTAATACGTCCATTTTTATACTCATTCAACATCATGCAAATTTGCTGGAAGAATTATGATGGAATTGTAAGACCTTCAATGTTAAACTGGCAAACTGACTTGGATTTGATCTCACCGTGAGCACTGAGTGGTCTTTAACCTGGTGTTGTGTTGATTTCCCAAGCCTCAGAAGAACTGAAATTTAAAAAATAATAGACTGAGAAAGGCAAGCGAAATGTAAATGTCTACTGCGAGCTGGAACACAAACCAGGAGAGGGTCCAGGGCTTTGGCTACTTTCCCTCTGCCCCGCTGGAGAAGGAGGTGTCCAGATTGTGGCCGCAGGCTAAACCAATTCAACCTCAGTTCCTTCTTACAGGGTATCCCTGGCAACGATGGCTTACCAGGGAAAGCGGGTCCACCGGGCCAAGCAGTGAGTAACCAGACGGGGGAGCAACTAGTGGAGTGCAACAGCTTTATTACAGTATATAAACAGCCCGGTCGGTCGACTTCTGTGTTAGAAGGGGAGCGGGTTTAAAGAGGTGCAGGGAGACGAGGTGATTCACAAGCTACAAAAAGGAGCCAGTAAGCAAGGCGGCTCTGTAACAGTGTGTCCCTTATGGGCGCCAGCGGCCCCATTACCCTTTCAGTGTTAACTCACCGTCTCCGAGGCTTTGTATAATGGTAAACACTGCCATTGTGCTGAGTAACGGTTAGGGTGGCCATTACTGTGAGTGATGTGCTGTACAAAAGGAGCCATTAGATCTTTGGTTGAAAGCAGGATTTCTGCATTAACGGCCCCGTCTCTCTGCACGCATATTTTTTCAGCTGGCCCGAGGCCCATGCTGGAATCAGAGCACCAAGCTTTGAGCATGCAGTGGAAATTTGGCTGGACTTCAGTCCTGGTTCACTCTGCTCCACTTCTATCACAGACTCCGACCACCGAGTTTGTCCAGAGCACAATCAGATCTAAAAAAAAAACAATTAAAAATCATTCTTTTAACTCTCGCTCGCCAAACTTCAAGACTTAATCCTTAAAATTAATTTGGATATTACTAAACTAGTTTGTCTAAATAGATTAAATTAAATAATGAATAATAACAGCAATACTTCAGATGTGTTATAAAAGTATAAGCGTATATCAAATTCCATTTTAAAGTAGTTTCCATAATTAAAGTAGTTTGGATTCAAAGTATTTTAAAAGTGATTCCACTGAGCTGTGGAGAGCCCAGAGCAGCCAGTGCTGAGATGCTCATTTCACCTTCAAGAGCATCTGAGGGCCGCTCTCATCCTCAAGCTCACTCTATTTCAGTCCTTTATAACCACAACAAGATCATGTGCATGTAATATATTGGTTCGAGCTGAAGTGGAATTCCCTAAAACTCTTCAACATATTGTAGGACTCGCTACATACTCCACATATGTAGGATACTTGTATTTCTACAAAAATATATAATATTTTTTAATAAATAAATAATAAAATCTAAATTTCTAGCACGTTGTGGGTGTTGCACATAGGAATGTTGGAATTTCTGTGTTTTTTGTCCTTCTGAAAGTCTTTTGTGCTCTGAAACTAATTCCTTTTTTATTAAGTAGCATAATATTTTCAACCGTAACTAATTGTGTTTTGATTTACATGTTTATTGATGCAATTAGTCAGTACACTGTTTTGAAATGACTGTTTAATGGATGCTGCATAATTTGAAAGAATTTATCGTTTTAAATTATTCTCTGTAATTTCATGCAAAACCATTCCCTTATTAAAATTGGGTTTTGTTATTAATGACATAATGAGATCACAGATTTCAAAGCAGTGCTTTTCAAAAATTACTTTTAGTATAGTGTACTGCATTGCTTTGGTCTCTCCATAGTTACTTTCTTCTGGAACTCTAATGTTAAGTACACATTCAGTCTTTGCGTAATAGGAAAGTGTTTTTGATGCCGTTGCCGTGTCTGACTGTGTTCTCCATCTTGCAGAATCTCCTTCCTCAGGATTCAGCTTCTCCAGGAAAGGTAACTAACTAACTGATCAATATGAACTGCAGGGGATTGACAACTGTCTCTCTTTCTCTCTCACTGATGGTATTTGCTATTATTTGTTAATGTGTACTGTATAGAAATGTGCACATTACTATTAGTTTAAATTCCACTCCAAATTCTGCACATACTTTAAAAGAGCAAGACATCTATGCTGCAGTATACATGCATTTTTTTATTTGGAAGATGGAATTTTTAGTGCAGGGGTCCTGCAGGATGGGGACCCCTTGATGGATAGAGAGATGAGGCAAGGGAAACCCTGCGGTAAATTGCATAAAATCCTACATTGGCTCATTCTGAAAACATAACGCTATATATTTCTAGAGATCGCAAATTATGTAGCCAGAAGTACGTATGGCTGCATTTCACCTTTTAAATGAACGCAACGGGGCGGTATGTGGCCGTTCCTTTTCACGCTTACCAGCTGACCGCTTACTTCTGTATAGACGGATTTCCCGCTGGTACCAATTTGTCCAGTGGCTCGCCATGTACGTTGGTGGATTCGAGACACAGAGAGGAGTTGACTATGACAAGGGGGTTCGAGTCCAGCGAAGAGCGGTTTCAGAAAGCAGGTAAAATAAAAACAGAAGCCAAAAAATAAAATAAACAAGTAAATAACAGGGTGAGAATCTGGTAAAATTTAAACACGTGCTAAAAATCAGGCGAGGGCTTTTCTTTTTCTGGATTGCTGTTTAAAACTGGGTTTAGGGAAGTGGGTGGATGGGTCAATCGGTGCTTTTGAAAACACTATTGGTTGGGATCGAGTCAGTCGATCGCGTGAAATAAATTTAGCTCCTGGGACGTATTTAGAACTGTCCAGAAATGTATATAGCGGTACGTTTTCAGAATGAGCCTGGGTTGATAAAATCAAGTGCTTTGTTTCAACCCATGCATCTTTCATTCATATTTAGCTTTTAAAGTAAATGCATAGGTTATGATGCATGCATAGTAAAGGTACTATTGCAATTTATTTATGTACGTATGTATGTATATACAGTTGCAATCAGAATTATTCAACCCCCTGATTTATTAGCCCCCCTGTTTATTTTTTTCCCCAATTTCTGTTTAACGGAGAGAAAAATTTTTCAACATATTTCTAAACATAATAGTTTTAATAATTCATCTCTAATAACTGATTTATTTTATCTTTGCCATGATGACAGTAAATAATATTTGACTAGATATTTTTCAAGACACTTCTATACAGCTTAAAGTGACATTTAAAGGCTTAACTAGGTTAATTAGGTTAACTAGGCAGGTTAAGCAAGACTTTCTTCAGAAGAAAAAATATTATCAGACATACTGTGAAAATTTCCTTGTTCTGTTAAACATCATTTGGGAAATATTTAAAAAAAGAAAAAAAAATTCAAAGGGGGTTCAATAATTCTGATTGCAACTGTATTTATTTACTTACTATATATGTTTTATTATTTTATTTATTGAAAGTACTATTGTAAAGTGTTTGGGTGTTTTATCTGTTACATTGTTTATAAGAAGTTTGCTACGATAACAAAAGAAGATGTATTTGAACAAAAATACAGGACAACAGCAGCGTAGTGAATTTCAATTTCAATTTTGTTTGTATTTTTACTTAAACAAATGTGTATGTAATTTTTCATGACTTTTCCATACAATATTTGTGTCTAATATATACAGTTAAAGTCAGAATTATTAGCCCCCCTTAATTATTAGCACCCCTGTTTATTTTTTCCCCAATTACTAATTAACAGAGAGAAGATTTTTTCAACACATTTCTAAACATAATAGTTTAATAACTCATCTCTAATAACAGATTTATTTTCTCTTTGCCATGATGACAGCAAATAATATTTTACTAGATATTTTCAAGACACTTCTATACAGCTTAAAGTGACATTTAAAGGCTTAACTAGGTTAATTAGGTTAACTAGGCAGGTTAGGGTAATTAGGCAAGTTATTGTATAATGATGGTTTGTTCTGTAGACTATAAAAAAAATATAGCTTAAAGGGGCTAATAATTATGTCCTTTAAATGTCTTTTAAAAAATTAAAAACTGCTTTTATTCTAGCCGAAATAAAACAAATAAGACTTTCTCCAGAAGAAAAAATATTATCAGACATACTGTGAACATTTCCCTGCTCTGTTAAACATCATTTTAGAAATATTTAAAAAAGAAAAAAAAATTCAAAAGGGGGGCTAATAATTCTGACTTCAACTGTATATAAAAGTCCAACAATATTCATACCCCTGGCAAATACTGACTTAAAGTGACTTAAAGTTTTTATTCAACCAGCAAATTTTTTTTGGACTGGAAATGACAATATAATTATAGTATATACACTCACTGGACACTTCTAGTATCGGGTTGGACCCCCTTTTGCCTTTAGAACCGCCTTAATCCTTCATGGCATAGATTCAACAAGGTACTGGAAATATTCCTCAGAGATTTTGGTCCATGTTGACATGATAGTATCACGCAGTTGCTGCAGATTTGTTGGCTGCACATCCATGATGCAAATCTCTCGTTCCACCACATCACAAAGGTGCTCTATTGACTTGAGAGCTGGTGACTGTGGAGGCCATTCAAATACAGTCAACTCATTGTCATGTTTAAGAAACCAGTCTGAGATGATTTACGCTTTATGACATGGTGCATTATCCTGCTGGAAGATGGGTACACTGTGGTCATAAGGGGATGGACATGGTCAGCAACAATACTCAGGTAGGCTGTGATGTTAACACAATGGTCAATTGGTACTAATGGTGTACCCAAAGCGTACCAGTAAAATACCCCCCACACCATTACACCACCACCACCAGCCTAAACAGTTGATACACGAGAGGATGGATCTATGCTTTCATGTTGTTGATGCTAAATTTTGACCCTACCATCCGAATTTAGCAACAGAAATCGAGACTCAGACCAGGCAAAGTTTTTCCAATCTTCTATTGTCCAATTTTGGTGATTCTGTGTGAATTGTAGCCTCAGTTTCCTGTTCTTAGCTAACAGGTGCAGCACCCGATGTGGTCTTCTGCTGCTGTAGCCCATCCGCCTCAAGGTTGGACGTGTTGTGCGTTAAGAGATGCTGTTCTGCATACCTCGGTTGTAACGAGTGGTTATTTGAGTTACTGTTGCCGTTCTATCAGCTCGAACCAATCTGGCCATTCTCTTCTGACCTCTGGCATCAACAAGACATTTGCGTCCACAGAACTGCCGCTCACTAAATAATTTCTCGTTTTCGGACCATTCTCTGTAAACCCTAGAGATGGTTGTGCGTGAAAATCCCAGTAGATCAACAGTTTCTGAAATACTCAGACCAGCCCGTCTGGCACCAACAACCATGCCACGTTGAAAGTCACTTAAATCACCTTACCTCCACATTCTGATGCTCTGTTTGAACTGCAGCAGATCATCTTGCCCATGTCTACATGCCTAAATGCATTGAGTTGCTGCCATGTGATTGGCTGATTAGAAATTTGCGTTAACAAGCAGTTGGACAGGTGTACCTAATAAAGTGGCTGGTGAGTGTATGTTTCACCAATAAAATGAGACATATAAACATTGTTTATTTTGACTGTAAAAGCTTTTTATCCTGTATTTTGACTGTAAATCCTTGTACTTTCTTTAAGCTCAGGATATTTGTATTCTTCAGTTCCAATATTTCAAACTGGCATGTGAAAGCATGGCAGTCTTCAAATATCCTGTGTATTTGTTTCATGCATCCTCCTCGGTTTGTCTGTGCTTCATTCCTGTTCACGTGTATCTGCATGCAGGCTTTGTGTTTTTATTGTTCACATGCTCATACACATGCGTGTTTCTGTCATGCGTATGGCTGACTGTAGGAAGGCTGTGGCGATTGTTCCAAGGGTCTACCAGGTGTGCCTGGCACGATTGGTGCTAAGGGCGAGAAGGGAGATCAGGGCAAACCTGGCGTTGTGCCCTTGGAAGGATGCGAACGGGTGAGAGGGATGAATGGTGGATGATGTGGGATTAAACAGATGAGGGTGTGGGTTCATTTTTCTAGCATTGATTTGTTCACACTGGTTTATATTCCGATTTAGAGTTGTACAATACCCGGTAGTTTTGCTCATGCTGCAGTATATAGCACACAGACTGTGCACAGTTTTGTAAGGCCATGTGTTTGATCACCTTCACAGTGTTTTGAGCTGCAGAGAGAGGAAACACCAAGCGGACCTGTAAGTTTGTGGAGCGATCGATATTCTTCTTATACTTACATAAATCAGTGTCAGGGAAACTTCTCAAGCTGCTCATGATGCTGAACAGTTAAACCACAGTCATAGACTCTTTTTACAATTACTACTAACTACATGTAAGATTTTCAATTGGTGGGGCTGTGCAATATGATGATGTCCAGTTGAACTCAAAATTATTCACCATCCTTTAAAATTTTTATTCTTTTTCAAATATTTCCTAAGTGATGTTTGTTTAATAGAGCAAGGACATTTTCACAGTATTTCCTATAATTTTTTTCTTCTGGTAAAGTCTTAAAGTCTTTTGTTTAGCTGGAATTTTTAGCACATTTTTAAAACAACTTTTAAGGTCTGTATTATTAACCCCCTTATGAAATAATGGTTTTTGAGTGTCTACAGACCAGTCAACGCTTTGTCAATTTTACCGCTGACCGGGGGGGATTGGGACATTGGGGCGGTGGTTACAAAGCAAAATTACAAAGCACTACAGTGTTTGGGTCTTCTGTGTTTGTCTGAGATAATTACTCTACCAAAATGTGTATAATCCATGCAAGCTAAAGCTGATCGGTCAGTTCTTGTCACACGACTCGCGGTGGTTTTGTGGCATTTGGTGCGTTCGACATGAAGCATGGCTAAGTTTAAAACAGAGCTGTCAAGCTGACTCGCAAAGTTGCGGCAGTCATGATGACCGATCAGATGGCGTGATCATTTATTTATTTATTGCAATAACAACAAAACATTTACACTACAAATAAAACAGAATACAGTCTCTACAAACCATAGTTCGTTTTTAAACAGTTAGGGAATTATAAATTAAATTAAGTAGCCTATATAACCAAGATGTGAGAAATAAGGGGAAAATGAGAGGGCACATAAAAAGGAAATAAATATCCATGAATTGGCCGATTAAACACAAAACAATAAGCAAAAAGTCTAGGAGTTAAAACATCAGTCTTTAGGCTACTACATGTTCAATAGTTTGTGAATACTGTTCCAGTTCTTGTTTGATTATGCTAAAAAGGGGTTTACATTTACAGATATAAAACTTTCCAATATATATATATATATATATATATATATATATATATATATATATATATATATATATATATATATATATACATACAGTATATTATTTATTTCAGTCTGGAATAAAAACAGCTTTTTACATTTGTTTTAACAACTTTTAGAGTTAATATTATTAGCCCCCTTAGGGAATATTGATGTTGGATTGTCTACAGAAAAAAAACACTTGTCTATTGAACCTAACTTGCCTAGTTAAGCTACGTAACAAAGTTAAGTCTTTAAATGTCTCTTTAAGCTGAATACTAGTGTCTTGCAAAATAACTACTGAAATATTATGTACTGTCATCATAGAAAAGACAAAAGAAATTAGCTATAAGAAATGAGTTAATAAAACTGTTATGTTTAAAATTGTGATGAAAAATATATTGGGAAATATTTTAATAGTTAAAATTTTACATAAGGGCTAATAATGTTAACTTTACTGTATAACGTATGGATGAAATAAAAAGTTATTGTTTCATATTAAACATAAATTATTGTTTATTTTGTGGTGTTGCAAAATAGATTTACAGTAATACTTTTTTATCATTTGGATGCACCAATCTGGATGCAGGCAGAAACATGAATACTGTCACAATCACCAGCGATCTAATCCTTACAGATCGCTGGTAAACTCACAGATCGCATGGAACTACAAATCTGCCGGTATATGGACTGCAAGATCCAGTCATGCACCACACACTCACACCTGTTCCAGTTTCCCATTGATTAGACTCACACAGCTGAAGCTGCTCATGGACTGATTACACTCACATATATACAGCTCACTCTGACACCCTCATTGCTGAGTCTTGTTATATTGTTAGTGAATATTACGATGTGTTTTTCTTGCCTCGCTTTGCTGTGGTTTTGACCCTTGCCTGTTTGTTTGTTTGTTTGTTTGTTTGTTTGTTTGTTTGTTTGTTTGTTTGTTTGTTTGTTTGTTTGTGTTGTCTGCTGCCTTTTTACCATCTGCCCGTTTTATGACCATAACTCTGGATTTGCCTTCATACATCTGTTTGCTCCTGATTGTGACCATTGCTTGCCTGACTATTCTCAATAAACCTGCATTTGAATCCGCACCCCTGTTGTCAGCGTCACTTCACAATCAGTATAACAAGACTCAGCAACTAGTTTGTGTGTGTGTCTGTGCTGCTTTTAAAGTTCATGTCATCAGTTCTGAACAGCTTCAGCTGTGTGTGTTAGCAATCAGCCAGGATTAGGAACCGGTGTGTGTGTGCAGTGCATGACTGGATCTTGTAGTCCATATAATGGCGGATTTGTAGTATGCAATCTGTGTGTTTACCAGGATTAGATTGCTGGTGATTGTGACAAATACCAGCATGGTGGAAAGTACAATGTTTACATTTTGCATTTCATTTATCATTGTTTTATATTGGGCCTGTAATGATTACTTTAAAGTGTTTGATATTTCATTAATATTTATTTTATATTTCTACATTCTTTGTCAAACCTTTGCCCAAAAGTTCTGCATAAAGTGAGAAAAAATTATTGTATATGAATGAGTACATATGTAAACATATACTTTAAAATGTCAAAAAGAACAAGTCCTTGTCATTTGGCCGATATTAACTACTTGAATATATCATATATATACTGTTATCAGGATATGAGGTGACTTATATTGTGATATGAGATTTTTGTCATATTGCTCAGCCCTATTAAGTGGTAAAATCTTCAAATGTTGTGTAATTGCATACTGAATGCTAACCTGACAATGCTTTAACTCCTGATGTAACTATAGTATCAATTAAATATATTTTCAAATGATGCAAGCTTTTATTGATTGTATCTCTCTCAATATTTTTAGACAGGTAACAGCGGTCCGTGTGTTGGCACACCTGGATCGCCCGGATTTCCAGGATCACCAGGGGTTAAAGGAGAGCCGGTGAAACATCTCTTTTCATTTTACCAGTTTCATTATTAGAATGTATACAGTACAGGTGTGTAAGATAATAACTCATCAATTACCTTTGGTGAGCATTTTTTTTTAAATATAATTCGATGGACCAATGTCAGTTATAATCCACCATCACACACTGATGTATTTCAAGACGTTTAACATTAGAACTGACAGGGCTTGTTCAATACCTACATTTTACCCACACACAAATTATGTTTAGTTATGCCTGAAAAAAACATTATTTTGCTGCATTATGCCACTGTCAACAAAGAAGTGTCTGGAGTAATGATTATGAAAGGATTCTCTATATTTTGTCCTTTTTACTTTCATAACGGTCTGCATTAACAATGTGATTTTGAAAAAGGCAGGTACATATTTGGGTAGTGTAATATTATAATGCAATGTCATTAATCATATATTAAGATATCCTATGTCATTTAAATGACTAAAATTGCCTATAGACAATAATGAGCTATAATTATGCTCACTGCATAGGATGTAGGCCAATGATTCAATGACAGATTCAAGCACACAGCTTCACCTAATTAATTATTCATTTTTAGTCCTATAATTAATAGTTAAATTTAAAGAGAATGGCACCAATACAGTGAGTAGATAGATAGATGGATGGATGGATGGATGCTTTATTCATCCCAAAGGGAAATTTATAAATTCCAGCACTATCCACAAATAAGTATAGACAAAAACAATAACACAATAAATACACATATTTAGAATATATACACATACGTATATACACATCTGAGTGCATGTACCTATATAAACATACATATAAAGTGATATGTATTAATCACACACATTATAAATTAAAATCACTGCTTTGAGTCCTGTATAGTGGGATTATCTGTTTTAAATAGTAGGCTAAAACATGAAGATTTGATCGTGTGTTGAGTCTCAGAGGCTCTGGATCACTATAAGATAAGACGTCAGATACTGAGGCAGCATCACTTATATCACCATAAGACTTTTCATCATTCATGGCATTTTGTGCTTCTAATACCTCTACATATCACCTTCTTTTACTCAGTGTGACTTTATTTATTTATTTATTTATTTATTTATTTATTTATTTATTTATTTATTTATTTATTTATAATAACCACTAATGAAGTGAGTGAAAAGCATTACCAAGCATTTAAAAAAGTAATAAGCAGAGCATAAATACAGGCATTTTATAACAGCTAAATTTGATTCGCTCTGGTGCTTATAGGTTTAAATGCCTATTTTTAACTATCTAGTTTTATCTTATCACTTTTGTACCATTAGATAATTGTAAATAAATATATAAAGACTATAAATAATAAAGACTGGGAGGCTTGAATGATTTTTTGAAGGTCTGTTATGTATATTTAAAAAACAGCAATGGGTAAAATTGACCATGTGGCGGTTCTAGTGTTAAGGATTACAGTGCAGCTCCAAAATACTAATTCATTTTTTTGATTATTAATCTTTATACTTTGCCTTAATCACACTGATCGCTGTGCACCATAACAGTGGTCTTTGTCTGTATTCATTGTAGGGTCCTAGGGGGGAGAGAGGACCTCCTGGTACTTCTGGAAACCCTGTAAGTTTCTATTTCCCCTGAAATACCCCAAATTGTCTCCTAAAAGGTCATTTCTGTCAAGATTCTCTTTTTAGCTCTCTTTTCTTAGAAGCTGAGCCTCAGTGACCCCAGACATCTTTCCAAGCTTAAAAAGACAAACCAATGCTCAGCCCATACTGTAAAATGTCCTGCAGTGTCTCACAATGCAGTGTTTGTTTGAGGGATATAGTTTATTTTGGATTCGAGCATGTTTTCATGTCTTTGGTGTGAGGTTAGAGCGCCCCCTACAGGTTTGGCCCAGAACTACAGAAGGCCTTGAGAAAAAGTCCCAAACCTACCTGTGTCTTAACCAAAGTTCAGAATGGATATGAGAGTTTTTAAACCCGTGTGCACTGGATATGGAGGAGTTGTATTATATAGCAGCTCTTTTGATATGAAGTGACTTTATTTTCAAATCAGTGTCAAAAACATGCATGATAAATATATTTATATACATATAATTATATTTAGACGCTTGTGAAACTAAATTTGGTTGGTAAGTACGTATATAATTCACCATTTGACAAACATCATTCATCATTTGACAAACAATTGCAGAATGAAATATTCATTGATCATTTAAAAGTAAATAATAAAAAATAATAATTATAAATAAAAAATAAAATATATAAAAATCATATATAAATATTTGGCTATTAGGCTATATAATAATATTAGGCTTTTGTTAAAAATGTATATTAGATTCTGAATATTTTATAAGATAATCATTTTTCTGGTTTTTCTAAATATAGGATGGTTGGATATGTTATATACACTCACCGGCCACTTTATTAGGTACATCTTACTAGTACCGAGTTGGACCCCCTTTTGCCTTTAGAACTGCCTTAATCCTTCGTGGCATAGATTCAACAAGGTACTGGAAACATTCCTCAGAGATTTTGGTCCATATTGACATGACGCATCACTCAGCTGCACATTCAGGATGCGAATCTCCCATTCCACCACATCCTAAAGGTGCTCTATTTGGATTGAAATCTGGTGACTGTAGAGGCCATTTAAATACAGTGAACTCATTGTCATGTTCAAGAAACCAGTCTGAGATGATTCATACTTTATGACATGGTGCAATATCCTGCTGGAAGTAGCCATCAGAAGATGGGTACACTGTGGTCATAAAGGGATGGACATGGCGCTGACACGGTGGACAGGCTGTGTCGTTGATGCAATGCTGAATTGGTACTAATGGAACCAAAGTGTGCCAAGAAAATATCCCCCACACCATTACAGCACCACCAGCCTGAACTGTTGATACAAGGCAGGATGGATCCATGCTTTCATGTTGTTGATGCCAAATTCTGACCCTACCATCCGAATGTCACAGCAGAAATGGAGACTTATCAGACCAGGCAATGTTTTTCCAGCCTTCTATTGTCCAATGTTGGTGAGCCTGTGAGAATTGTAGCCTCAGTTTCCTGTTCTTAGCTGACAACAGTGTCACCCGGTATGATATTTTCTCTTTTTAGACCATTCTCTGTAAATCCTAGACATGGTTGTGCATGAAAATCCCAGTAGATCAGCAGTTTCTGAAATACTCAGACCAGCCCATCTGGCACCAACCACCATGCCACATTCAAAGTCACTTAGATCACCTTTTCTCCCCATTCTGATGCTCGGTTTGAACTGCAGCAGATCGTCTTACCATGTCTACATGCATAAATGCATTGGGTTGCTGCCATTTGATTGGTTGATTAGAAATTTGCGTTAACAAGCTGTTGGAAAGGTGTACCTAATAAAGTGGCCGGTGAGTGTATATCATGTATGATAAATGATTTATGATGTACGAATTCATGTATTAATTCATGATTGATCATTAAATCAATTAAATTAATGATTTTGTTTATCAAAAACGCATTCCACAGATAAATTCCAAATAAAATTGTAAAAATTAGACATTTTTGTTCGTTAAAAACCCCGAACGTATGCACAAAAACCACCACAAACTCGAATAACTGACATATCTGTATTAATCATTGCCTTGAAAGCCTTAAGCAAACATACCCAATGAAACTCATTTAAAGTAGATTGTGATCCGCACAAATTATTTGTCCTTGATGGACAAATAATTATAACTTCCAATTTAATATGCTATATTAAATGATGAGACTGATTATGATGGAGTCTTGTTGATTAATAGGCTTGTTTTCATTTGTTTGCTGCTATTGTCCATTATATTGCTCTTTTATCATCTGTTTTTCACAGGGCAATATTGGTTTCCCTGGTCCTCAAGGGCCTCCAGGCTTGTCAGTAAGTCAAAGCACAACACACACAAACACATACAGAAGATGTTTAATTGCCTCAGAAAACTGGCCATCTTGTAATGAGTGCCATGACAGAGTAATAAAACAGTACACTCATGGTGCGTGTTCAATTATCTCTCTATAGCCATTGCGTATATGTGGTGCTGACAGCTTATTTCGCAACGCCTCGAATGGCATGTTTTAGCAGAGATTCAAACTTACTGATGAATTGAGCCTGAGCCAGAATGGATTTTATTTTAATGCCATCCAGGTTTATGCTTCGTGAGCTTTATCTGACTCTCTTTAATTTGCTGGAATCGAATGTGTTTGAAACAACAAACTCAGCGTGGGTTATTTGCAGCTTTTTTTAAATTTTCCTATTAGCACAGAAACGCAGAAAATAAAGATTTACAGTAGGCTGATGTTTTTCCAGATTGAAATTTTCGGTGGAATTGATCCACTAATAGAATGATATATAACTGAGGCACTGAGGAGACTGTACAAGTCAGCAATATTCCAGAGAACAACAGAAAGACGCCGCCAAAAGAGGCATTTTCTCCTCTTGTTATTTAGAGATGAAGTCAAATACTCGCTCTCCTATTTTTGTTTAATGTGCAGAGACAACTAAAAGTGAGGCATTATTAAGTTCCTGAAGAGACAGTTTCACTACTTTGGCTGAAGCAGTGGTGTGAGTTTGGAAACGATTACTTTCATAATATTTTTTTGCTTTTAACAACCGTCTGTAAGGTGACAAAGTCTTGTACCTTCTCCGGGAATTATATTAAGCACACCTTAAAAGTTCTGGGTTGGATCTGCTTTTTAGATTATAAAAATATCTTTGGAAAAGAAAAAACTCAGATTTGTTTTTTTAAAGTCAGCAATTATATAGTATGTACTTATTTTAGTTTCAAGAGTTCACACTTAGCTATAGCTTGATACTAACCCTGAGCTCGGAGCAGAGGTGGGTGGAGTATCCAAAGTCTATACTCAAGTAAAAGTATAAGTACTTGCAGAAATTTCTACTCAAGTAAAAGTAAAAGTAACAATCTTAAAAGTTACTCGAGTAAAAGTAAAAAAGTATCTGATGAAAACATTACTCAAGTAAATAGTTACTACTAGTTACTTTTCATTATATATATATAAATAAAATAAAAATTATATATATATATATACATATACAGTTGAAGTCAAAATTTCTGTGAATTTCTTTTCTTTTTCAAATATTTCCCAAATTATGTTGAACAGATTCAGGAATTTTTCATAGTATTTCCTATATTTTTTCTTCTGGTGAAAGTCTTACTTGTTTTATATCAGCTAAAATAATTATTAGCCCCCTTAAGCAATATATAGCTTTTGATTGTCTACAGAACAAACCATCATTAATTATCCTAACTTGTCGAATTAACCTGGTTAAGCCTTTAAATGTCACTTGAAAAATATCTAGTATCTTGAAGAATATCTAGTCAAATATTATGTACTGTCATCATAGCAAAGATAAAATAAATCAGTTATTAGAAAGGAGTTATTAAAACTATAGAAATGTGTTGATAAAATCTTTCTGTTAATAATATATAATATATAGCCTATATAATATGTATACCATTGTATGTTAAAAATAATGTTTAAATGTGATATTTTATATATTTAAATAATGTTTAAATGTTATATTTTTAATGGTTAAATGACCAATGTGTGCAGGGCTAATCAGTTATTCCATTAAACAGCAGTTTCTTTAGTAATTCCATAGTTACCATTAATAAGGTTCAAACTGGGATAATTTTGCCACTTACCACTACGTGTTTTTTTCAGGTTGGAGCTGTCATTCATGTATATGTTGCGATGTCAGTTTGATGCGTGCATTGCATTATGAAACTATTCTTGTTGACATCTTGGAGGGGACCGCAGTGTAAACTCTCACGTCTTTTTAGACTTCAGCCAGTTTATTCCAACATAGGCGCGCGCGCTCTAACCGAAAGCGGGAGGCGCGTCTCTATAGCAACCTCACAACCTCTCCAATGCGGCGCCTCGCGATATTTGCCAACAAGTCATATGGATCATATTTATTATCATTTAACAGTAACGAAGGAACGCCGCCAAATGTAGTGAAGTAAGAGTAATGATTTTTCTCTTATAATTTACTTGAGTAAAAGTACACATATTTAAATGTACTCAAAAAGTACACATTACCCAACTATTTTGCTCAAGTAAATGTAACGAAGTAAATGTAACTCGTTACTACCCACCTCGGAGATACTTGACCCCAGGGCTCCCGACTGGTCATATAGCATAGAAGGGGGTCCGATATCAGATAGGTCTCAAGAGCTTCACCTGGTAAATGAGGAAAAGGGGGAGATGGGGTTAAAGGGGGGATTCTTCAAAAACGATAATAAGGGAGGTAAGACAAACTGAGCTATTGAAGGCTAAGATTCATCTAAGTAGTTTATTGATGATTGTTGATGCAGGAGCTGCCGCGATCAATCATAGCACGGGATCCTCTCGAAATTAGTTCATGAAACTTCACTTAGGCCCAATCCTATTTTTGTACCCCTACCCCTTGGCAATGTGTATGTGTCATACTCGCTGTCAATCATTTTTAATGGGGACTTATAATGCAAAAATCACTTTTATAAGGGGTTTAAGTGAAGTTTATTTATAAACTAATTTCGAGAGGATCACATGCTTATGATTGCTTGCAGCCGGTCCCGCATTATTAAATTTATAATTCACCTATCAGGCGGTTCCTAAGCCACTATAAATACCCTAAGTTCCATATAACAGCCATCTTCGTTTCGAAGAATCCCCCATTCCACCCCTATTCCTCCTCCTTTCCTAGATGGGTGGCACGGTGGCCCAGTGGTTAGCACTGTTGCCTCACAGCAAGAACATCACTGGTTCTAGTCCTTACCAAGCCAGCCGACGTTTCTGTACAGAGTTTACACGTTCTCCCTGTGCTCACCTGGGTTTCCCCCGGGTTCCCTAGTTTCCTCCCATTGTCCAAAAACATGCAACTTAAGTTAATTGACTAATCCAAATCGGCACCATAGACATGCTCCTAGTAAGTAGTTATCTCTTAAGAGCAATCACTATCTGCTCATTAGCTACTACTGCAGGGAGGTTCTCGAAATGTACCTGAGCTCAAACTCCCCTCTCACCTTGCAAACGGAAGGGAGCCCCGGGCTCGAGGATCTTATGAGCTCTCTCCCGGGACAGCATGCCAAACAAGCTTTATAATAAATCATCAGCTGAGTGTGAACTCTTGAAACACAGTTGTGTGGCAACAGTCTGTGAATATAACCAGCTTCTAATGGTAAAAATTTATTATTATTTTTTTTTTTATAACCACACTTCATAAAAACAGCCTGTAGAAACACTTTGATTGACATTCTCCCCCGTTGTACATGTCATCAGAGAGGGAAGGCTCCGCCCAATAGTGAGGATCTCTCCTTCATTAGCATAGGATGTTAGTCTTGTTTTTGAATCTGCCACTATGCTGACACAGACATTTGTAGCTTCGCCCTCTTTTGAAAAGAGCACAATCTCATTTGAATTTAAAGCGACAGTCACCAAAATAGCACTATTAGGATCAAAGCCTAAAAGGGCCCGTTTCAAAGAGTTATAACACGTTATTTGTGTGGTATTATGAGCTGAAACTTCACATACACACTTTAGCAACATCAGAGACTTATTTTACATCTTGTAAAAAGGGGCATAATAGGTCTCATTTAACTTTTTAAATACTTTTTATTAATTATTTTAACTTATTTTAATGCACTTTTATTTTTCTTAAGGGATAATCTTAATGTTTTGTCCTTGTCCTGCGAATAAAAACGAAAATGTTTTCCTCCCACAGGCTGTAACTTCACGTACAGTTTTTCACAATCAATTTAAAGAAAGGTCAATGCAATTAGAAAAAGCAAATGATCAGTCTGTCTAGGAACATTATGAGCTGCTCCGATCGCAGTGTTTATTGCTTAAAGAGCATTGAACTTCGTTTAGCCAAAATGTGTCAAATCGATTAAGAACAGACTGCAAAACTCTGAATGTGGTATTTAAGCAAGTGTTTTCCATTTACTGATTGATTATTCGATATGAGATTCAGCTCAGGTCTGCACCTTTTTCATTATGCATGCGATAGCTAATAGCCATGTTTTGTGCTGTGATTATATAGGTGTAAACAATAAAAACAAGAACTCTGCATCATCCGTCTGTGTTTCTGGAATACAGATGACAGTACAGGAGGATTCATTAATTCATTCCCCTTACTTTACGCTTAGCAAATAAATCCCAAGCTGGCAGGTGTATAAATTGTTTTGTGTTCCCTTTAGGGATAGTTCACCCAAAAATGAAAATTCTGTCATCTTATACACAACCTCCACTTGTTCCAATCCGGGTTGAGTTTTTTTTTTTTTTTCTTCTGTCGAACACAAAAGAAGATACTTTGAAGAATGTTAGTAATTTGTAGCCATTGACTTCCATGGTAGTTTTCTTTCTTACCATGAATGTGTTGGAATATCTAATCAATTCCATGCATGTTCAAATAAAAAGGTCAGGAGAGGGTTTTCTTATTTATATTAATAATATTAGCAATTTATTGGAAACAAAGGAATAATTCGATCAACAGAGCTCTGGGTCACACCAATGCAATACAAGCATTACATTCAAGAGGTGCGCAACAATTCTACATTTCCCTGACTCAAGTATTTATACACAGCTAATATTAACAGGTGAAGTTTTAGTGGAATTCAGTTCCAGTACATCTTTGATTCAACAGGAAAGCTAAGTGAGACATTAAAGTTATTTTCAGATTTTGATGTCGCTCTATCTTTCCAGCCAGCAGCAGGAAACTTCTACTTCTGCAAAAATGCTAATTAGAATTCAAGCATATCACAGAGAAGAAGTTTGGTTAATATATCACCTTAAGCAATCCAAATGTTTAATAAAAAAGAAAAAGAGACAACAGTAATAATAAAAAAATATATACCTTTTTCCAACAAATGTCATTGGCTTCAAGTTTCCAACATTCTTCAAATATCTTCATTTTGGAACTACCTTGGGAGAGTAACATTGTGTTAAATTAGGAAAAAAAAAAAAAAAAAGTTTAACTATACCATAAAGATCACAAGTCTTCTTTAGCTGAAATAAAAATAAAATTAAAATAAATTAAATTAAATTATTCATTAAATTTTTTTTTTTCAGCTTAGTCCCTTTATTAATCTGGGGTCGCCACAGCGGAATGAACCGCTAACTTATCCAGCACATGTACACTCTCATTCACTCACATAAACTACGGACAATTTTAGCTTACCCAATTCACCTGAACCACATGTCTTTGGACTGTGGGGGAAACCAGAGCACCCTGAGGAAACCCATGCGATTGCGGGGAGAACATGCAAACTCCACACAGATGCCAACTGACCCAGTCGAGGCTCGAACCAGCGACCTTCTTGATGTGAGGAGACAGCACAACCTATTGCGCCACCGCGTCACAATTAAATTTAATTTAATTAACCAAAAAAAAAAAAAAAAAATTTATAAAAATAAATAAATTAATTAATTAAAATAAAATAAAATAAACAAAATTGAAAAAAAAATGAATAAATAAAATAAAAATTTAATTAAATTAAATAAATAAATAAATAAATAAATAAATACATGCATACATTAATATAATATAATATAATATAATATAATATAATATAATATAATATAATATAATATAATATAATATAATATAATATAATATAATAATGGTCTGTTGCAAAGTACAATAGTGTTACTTATAAATAGGGCTGAAAGGTTTGTATGGAATAAGTTGTTGTTAATGACATATTTTACAGTCTCTCCTGAAAATGTGCAAGAAATAATAAGTACTAACTTTGACTCATCCGTGTTGCTAGATTTTGGTGGGGAAAAAACATAACAAGGTCATTATGAACTGGAATAAATCAAGATACTTAAAAAAAAAATAAAAACAATAAACAAATATTGATTTACAAGCCAAGCCTCAAAACAAGTTTATAGACGCTTATAATAAGAGGATATGGCAACACTGCTAGCTAGAGTGCAGAAGCCACTACAAGCTTCTGATTTATGTGGTTCCGTTCAGATTGCACAACATTGGTCAAAAATTGCAAATGCCAAATCCACAAGATGCCTGATAATCACTTACTTCTGTCAAACATTCAATGAATAATAACTGATTTTTTATTTTTAGGGTGCTTTGTCACTTATGCCTTGTTGTTGTTTTGTTTTGTTTTTTTTTGTGAAATTTAGGGTCAGCAAGGTCAGAGAGGGACAGATGGGAATCCAGGATTGAAGGGTGAACAGGTGAGTTAACTGTACTTATGGGTGAAATATGCTGATTTTGCAGTACCGTTTAAATGAGTTGTGTTTGTTTGTTTATAAAGGGTCCACCAGGAAGTCCTGGCTATCCTGGAACTATGGGACCACCCGGTCTCCCTGTAAGTAGTTAAATTTTTTTGCCATATTGTTCACTAATTGTGCTTTTATAATGTTGAATAATTGCTGAAAGTTAGGATTGTTTTTTTTCTTTTTTGCTTTTGTTTTCAGGGACTTAAAGGAGAGCGGGGCAGTCCAGGCACTGTGGGGCTGAAAGGAGAATCAGTAAGAACAATGTTTGAACAATGCTCTAGATTATTTAATGACTTTTTTTTAGTTCATCTGCTTTTTAGAACATTCATTTTTTGATTCAGATGTGTTTAAATGTTTGAAAATACTGTTATAATGTGTGTATATGGATGGAAGAAAATATTTTGCTTACAATAAAATATTTCAGCTGGTTGCCAAGACCAACATATTTCTGATCATCATTTAGTTTAAAGCTGAAGTAACTAAAATGAAAGTAAAAGTAACTAAAATAAAAATGATAAATAAATCAGTAACACTTTTGTTAATGTACTAATTCCCATTAATAATAACTAGTGGTTTGTTACCTGCCTGTTATTAAGATATTGGCTGTTTATTATTCTTACTCTCAGGATCTTATTCTACATCTCTAATACTAATCAATACCCTAGTCCAACTACTATTTATTAGGCTAAAAGTCTTTCTTAATGGTTTGTTAATAGAATTCATTCATTTATTAATTTCTCTTCGGCTTAGTCCCCTATATATAAGAGGTCCCCACAGCAGAAATGAACCGACAACTATTCCAGCATGTTTTACGCAGCGGATCACCCATACACAATCACATTCACACACATACACACTACGGACGATTTTGTTTACAAAATTCATCTATAGCACATGTCTTTGGACTGTGTGGGAAACCAGAGCACCTGTAGGAAACCCATGCCAACACGGGGAGAATATGCAAACTCCACACAGAAATTCCAACTGAGCTGAGACTCGAACCAGTGACCTTGCTATGAGGCGACAGTGCTACCCACTGAGCCACCATGCCACTACTTTTAAAAGTAATGAATTATTCAATCAATCAGTCAATTTATCTTACTGAGCTCAAGAACCAAATACTTTTATTTGGGGGGGGGGTCAGTCTACATACAATCATTCCCACAGGAAATCTTATAATGACTGGGTAAATGGTATTTGAAACTTTGCTCTGTTTTGATACAGGGTCCACCGGGATCTCCAGGTTATCAAGGACCGGTTGGTCCGGCAGTGAGTAAACATCTTTTTTAATGCTGTTATTATTTCACATATATACTGTGTAGACCATTTTGAGGGATGTAAACAATGACAATGGTCCCAACGTATTTCCTGTTTTACATTTTTAATTTTTATAGCTTCATATTCAAGAGCCACATATTGATAAATAATGTTATGATAGCTGTTTTAACATTAAGTTATGATTGAATTTCCTCTTGTTACAGTTATGAAATAGTTTAATAACTAGCAGTAAATGTTCTTGTACCAATAACATGACCACATTGAAATGGTCTATATCAACTTCTTTCTGACATTGTGATGCTTTTCTTCTTCTCACATGGACATCAGCAATCAAATTATTTGCCTTAATCTAATTAAGACAATAATAAGATTAAGACGTTGACATGAGTTGCTTTTTGAATGTTCCTGCATTTTCTTCTGAGTTTCATGTAATTTGGGGTGTTTCATTTTTAATTTGTCAACTTTAACTGCAGTTTGGCACTTTTACTTTCATTCGGGAACATTTCATGCATGCCCCCTGTGACAAACGAGATAATGGATGCAACTATAAACTGCTGAAAGAGTGTAGTTTTAATGAAAGTTCATACCGCATGCTGAATGGAAGAAAAAAAAACCTCCGCATTTCACGATGAGGGTGTCTGTGGTCTGCACTGACTCGGTAGGTCCAAATAGTGTCAAACAGGCTGTCGCAAAACGTGGCGAAAAGTCCTACATGATGGTAATAGTTTGATTAATGTGTTTACATGTCTGTACTGCACTTCAATAATGCGACTAAAATCGACATACTCCACATGTCTTAATTTGATTTCTCTTTGTGAAGTTTCACAAACTAATTTCGAGAGGAGCATGTGATATGATTGACCGCAGCTGGTCTCTCATCTACAGTCATTAGCTAGCCAATCAGATTAATCCAAACTCACTATAAGTAGCCTAGAAAAAATTACTCCCTTATCTTCGTTTCCGAAGAAACCCCCCATCCACCTCTTCATTCCCCTTTTCTTCCTTTACCACGGGGAGCTCTCGAGAACCACCTGATCTCTTACTCCCCTTACATGCTCTATCAACCAGGCAGGAGCCCTGGGCTAAATTATCTCAGAGCTCAGGGTTCTCTGCTGGGACAGCATGCCAAACTTGCTAACACTTGTCAAACAATATCTAAGTGTGAACTCTTGAAAGTTTGATTATGACCTTAATCTGATTAAGGTAATCAAAAATCGATGTTTACATGGTAGACTCTTAATCAGAGTATTGTCTAAATCGCATTAAAATCGAATCATTGGTGTCCATGTAAACGTACTCACTGACTTTTTGCAAAACACGCCATCTTGCAGAGCTGATAATGATGCACAGTAACAATATATGCGAAGCCACAATGGCTTTTTTATTCTCTTTGTGAGTAATAACTCTCATGTCAAACAAAAAAGCTTCAAACATTTTGGCAAGTCAGTGTAAAAACTGTTAGGAGAACACTGCTTTTAGTTATTTTCTTTTCTAATAATACCTTTCTTACAAAGTTGCAAGACTGAAATGGTTTTAAGGTAACTTCGGGTCATTTCAATTTAGAAAACATCAGCCTACTGTAAAGGTGAAAAAAACTAATGGTTAATATTATATTTTCCCTTTTGATTGATAAAGCAAATTTTTGTGAAATGTTGTTTAAATATGCAAATGAAGCATTACTTAATAAAATAAGCACTTATGTACATACATTTCCAGTACAAATATTGGATAAAGTCCATTTAAAAATCTTGTTTTGTTTGTTCTGACATATTAAGAGTCAGTAAAGAAAATACTGTGACAAGTTTTTAAATTTTTTATTTAAATTTGGGTATAATCAGGCACAATATGTATGAACATACCCCTCTACACAGTAGAAACCTTCACAATCTTAATATATATGAATACAACTCTAAAGTTTGCTGTAAGTGGTGATTTATTGTAATAGAAATATTTCCAAATTGATAAAGTGCATCAAAATAAATACTTTGAAAGTGTAATTTGGATCTTTTCTTTACGTTAGACTGAAAATAACACTTTATGAAAAGCCACAAATGAACAGGTATGTGATTTTTGCCTTAAATAACTTACTTTTCCTTGACTACCAGGGTCCTAAAGGGGAAGCTGGAACATCGGGACCTGGGGGACCAAAGGGAGATCAGGTATATAATGTCACGGATATACAGTACAGTGGTAGCTACAAAATTTATCTTGTTAAAGCATATTTCTCTCTGCAAATCCCTCGATATCACATTCTTTTCACAATATAGAGCAGGTTCTGCTTATGTTTTCAAATGTACAAGCCTAAGATAAGAAAAAGCTCTAAACATATACTTCTTTTTCTGGAAAATAAATATGTAAAACATCAATTCCCAGTTTTACTATATCTTTTTTATACAGGGCTTTCAAGGATCCCCGGGATTTCCAGGACAACAGGTGAGATTTCAGGCATCATAAGTCATCATTCTAATATTTCAAAGTGGGAAACTATAACTAAATATAGAATCTATTTGAAACTATTTGAGACCTTTTTAGTTTTGACCAATGCGATCAAACAGAGTTTTATTCATAAATCTGGCACTCTTAAAGGGATCGTTCACACAAAATTGAACATTTCCTTCCCATTTATTCACACTCAAGGGGTTCTAAACTTTTATGTATTTCTTTCTTCTGTTAAACACAAAAAAAGATATTATGAAGAATGTTGTAGAAAAAAAGCATCCATTGACATATAGGAACAAGAAATACTATGGAAGTCAATGTCTGTTTTTTTTTTCCCAATAAGACAAAATTGCTAGAATAATGTCATTAAAATAGATTTTCTGGTCATTATATTGAAATCTATTAGGGATGCACGATACCATTTTTTTGGAACCGATCCGATCCCGATACCAAAATTCTGAGTATTGACCAATACAGAACCGATCCCGATACTGTGGCGATTTTTCATTTATTTTTTAAATTTTTTTTACATAGTACAGTTACTATAGTTCTGGTGATAAACTCAAATAATATATCTTCTTTAGTAAAAATAACAGACCTAGGCCTACTGTATATGACAGACGACACAATCTAACTAAAAGCATGATGCTTGCTGTAAACTAGGCTACATTATTTGAGCATTCATCACGACATTGATCTGTTGTGGTCCAGCTTATGTTTCCATTTTAATATTAGGATTTTTCTTTGAAATCTGTAATAGGCTACCACTATTGACAATAATTGTTGGTAAAATAATCAGCCTTTTAGCAAAGCCTGATATTTTCCTGCAGGTTTGACGCAGACTAAACAAACCTTCTAAAGCCAGTTTTAGTGAATAAACATTCCCTTGCTTAAACTCGCTGTGAGTGAGATGGAGAAACTGACAGCATGTCTGAAAAAATATTTTTTGTCTGAAAAATTATCTTTTTGAAAAAAAAAAATTCTTTTTTGTTTGGAATAATTTGTTGGTTATTTTGATGTATTTTTTGTTGGTCAGTTATCTACAAAATGTACGAAGATTTAAGGTGAAGTTCAAAACAAGGTCTGCTTAAATGCTTCAGCGCACAAACTGACAAACAGGTCTGTTAAATAAAATACTGATATAAATGAAATAACAGTGAAATATTCACAGTTTCAGAGTAGCCTATATTAGGCTAAATAACTTAAATAAATCCATTCTAAATATTCTAATCTAATTCTAAATCTAAATAATCCTTATTGCGCCCGTCAGTTTCAAATACTTTGACCACAATGAGCCAGGCTTTACAAACTATTTGCTGCACAAAGTATTCCCCTCGGAATAATAAACTCAGTCGGTCTCGGAAGTATGAGAGAACAGAAATTAATTTTATGGAGTGGCGCACGTTGCATCTGCACAGCCGGTGCGTGAATGAAGCGCTTGATGCACTGAGACACAGCGCGCAGCCCTCTGGAATCTGCGGACACTTCTAACACAGCAGCACAAAGGGAAGAAATCAGTGCGACAGTGGATCTCTCTAATGTGTTATTGAGCCTTTTCTAGTTTTACATTTCACGTAGGCCTACTTTGTGTGTGAAGAGCAGATAATAATCCTCCCTACTCTAGTATTGCGAATGCGATCTGCTGATCTAACAGACACAGCGCAACATGATTTAGAAACAGCAATGGACTCCTTGCTGCAGGTCAAAATTAACCCATTTAATGCAAAACTAAATGCATTTCCTCACTGACTATTTATATTAACATAAACAAATAGTCTTGGAGAAAGTTTTTTGAGTTGTCATGAACGCGACACGCAGTTTGAATTGTTAATGAATGGAGAATGATTGACAGGCGCAGCGACGGGAAGCGCTGAACTGAACATGAATTTAACCACTTGAATATTCATCTGTGCTTCACATTAAACTATAGGATGGCTTCAAAACATTTGGGATATAGTAGGCCTACATGACAACTTTCTAGTGCCTTATAATAGGCTACCTTCATGGCTTTTTTGGCTTATAAATTACACAGAATATATCGCACGCGCAAGATTGGATTTGGATCAGTACCAGCTGGCCGAAATCCAATCCAGCAAAAATATTCGATATCGAACCAATATCTGATCCAAGTATCGGGATCAGTGCATCCCTAAAATCTATTTTTCAAAACTAGAGGAAAAAATTGTTTAACCCAGCATTTAGTTGATGACGATAAACACAACAGCTCTTCTTCCATATGAGGGGGTTTTCTGTAATGGTGCCTTCATTTTCACACTTCAAAAAATTATTTTCTTACTTAAGTTTTCTCTTGTTTCTAGTCTAAATATCTACATTTTTTTTTTTTAAATCAAGAAGCATTTTCTAGACAAGTGAAAATATTGTCTTGTTTTCAGAAATAATAAGTCAAAATTGAGTCAGTTTTTCCTTAAATCAAGCAAAATAATCTTGGAATAAGATAATTTTGCTTATCCCTTTTGCTTGTTTTAATAAAATCACACTTAATTTTGACATATTATTTCTGAAAACAAGACAATGTTTTTTTACTTGTCTAGAAAATGCTTCTTGATTTCAGAATATTAGATATTTGGACTAGAATTAAGACAAAAACTCAAAGTAAGAAAAGCATTTTTTGCAGTGCAACACACACATCTTCTGACATCTTCAGTCAAATTCATCCAGTCAGATTATTCGAAACTCTTGACGTGTTTCCAATTTCGTTTGCCAAATGCATCAGATGTTCCGCTAGCAGCCCATTGGTGTGACTTCTCACACTATTAATCTAGAAATAAGCTTCACCTCACTGAAAATGCTAATGGCGCAAAGCAGATCTCTTACTTTAGCCTTCATTTCTCCAGGGTCCTCCAGGTTTCCCTGGGAAAGCAGGACCTCCGGGCCCTCCAGGACCACAGGCTGAGAAGGTAAGTGACAGTAATGTAATGCATTGATGAATGAATTTATGCCACATAGGTGACAATTCTTTCTGAAAATGCTGAAAATAACAGGGTTTCTCATTATAACCTGCTTTATTTAATCTGCCTTAAGGCAAAAAAAAAAAAACTAACCCCCTAGGTAAACTTAAAACATTAGTTTTTCCTCAAAGTAATATTTTTACATTAAACCAGCAGGTTTTATGTTATGTGACCACATGAAAGAAGGTAGTTTATGTGCATTTTGTTTTTATGTATTTCTAATGAGAGGTTTGTTGTTACCATCTTGCATGACATGTATAACCATAATGAAAGCATCAGCAGATAATAAATAAAATAAAAATTAAATAACCACAATAGCATAGCCTAACAGTATATGTATTTATTATAGTTTACTATAGTTAAGACAAACCAAAGTAATTCAGTTAATTCATGGTCTATAAAAACAATGTTTTACCTTTGAGTCAATGCATTTTTTTCTCCTGTGCAGAATAAATATTTTGATTGATATTAAAATATATTTTGAATTTTTAGCCAACTCCAAACTAGAGTATAATTTAAGGGTAATTTATTAATTTATCTGTGACAAATTACAGTATTTTTTTTAGGTTGGTCCAAACCAAGATTATACTTTGATCTATACTTTTACCTGACTCGTATGTGTGTAGAGTAGGTGAGATCGACTGGGAAAGCCAGCAGTGGGCCAAACCACTGTGAGGAAGGGGAGGGGGAACTCAACTGTTACTAAATGCATTTTTGCATTTGTTTGTTTTTTGTACTTACACAATTATTTTAAGTATACATAAATATATGGTTCACAATAGAGAGTGTGATTTTTTAAAATATTTTTTTGGAGGACACAAATGCGGCAGGACACATTTCACCCCAAACCCCCTGGGATTTACGTCCATGTTTGTGTGAATGTAATTTTTGTCTTGACCCAATACATACAGTATTTGCGATTTAGACTACATTAAATGTTAAAGTTGGAACCAAAGTTAAATTTGTTTAGAAAAACTAAACAATTTTGCTCTAACAAATTATTTTTTAGTTGGTTTAAAGTGTAATTCAGTGTATACAATTCTAACAAATAGCTGAATGAGCTGCGTGTGTGTATGTAAATATGTAAAGTGCTAAAACTGTTTAAAAATGTACTAACTGCTTACATTTGACTTTAAAATGTGTGTAAGAACCCTGAAATTAGTGTTTATATGAGCACTGGAATTTGATGGAGTCTGACACAACATGTAAATTCATCTGCATTATCTCTTAAGGTTACTTTCACAAACAAACACTCTCAAATATATGCTTTGGATGTTGATGCTTCTTTATCGAATAATTATTCTTATTTTCTTTCTTTGTTCCTCCAGGGTATTGCTGGAGTTGCAGGCTCCCAAGGGCCTACAGGTCCTCCAGGATCACCAGGGTCCCCGGGCATGCCTGTGAGTTCCAATAGGACAGGGATGTCAAACTCAATTCCTGGAGGGCCGCAGTCCTGCACAGTTTAGTTCCAACCCTAATTAAACGCACCTAATCAAACTAATTGAGTCCTTTAGACTTGTTTGAAACCTACCAGTAAGTGTGCTGAAACAGGGTTGGAACTAAACTGTGCAGGGCTGCGGCCCTTCAGGAATTGTGTTTGACATCCCTGCAATAGGAGATCAACACCTCCAAACCTTCAGCCTATCATGACTCTGTATGTAATTACAACTTTACATGATCATCCTGTTTTGTTTTGCATTTTGTCTTTGTTTAAAGGGACCACCTGGAATGGAAGGACTTGATGGCAAAGATGGAAAACCAGGTTTAAGGGTCAGAAAAACATTTTTTTTACACTCATACAGTTTTCCATAGTTTTTCTGGAAAACAAGTCTATCTCATCATAAGGACTATCAGTTGCATCATGTGACAATTGCTTTGCTGAGAAAAACTCACAAGTTACATTGATGTCTTAGTCGTATTTACTGATAAATAATATTCTGAATATTTTACTAGATATTTTTCAAGACACTTCTATACAGCTTAAAGTGACATTTAAGGCTTAACTAGGTTAATTAGGGTAACTAGGCAGGTTAGGGTAGTTAAGCAAGTTATTGTATAATGATGGTTTGTTCTGTAGACTATTAAAAAAAATAGCTTAAAGGGGCTAATAATTTTGTCCTTAAAATAGTGTTGAAAAAAAATAATAACTGCTTTTATTCTAGCCAAAATAAAACAAATAAGACTATCTCCAGAAGAAAAAATATTATCGGACGTACTGTAAAAATTTTCTTGATCTGTTAAGCATTATTTGGGAAATATAAAAAAGAAAAAAAAATTGGGGCTAATAATTATGATTTTAACTGTATATAATGCTGATTTGCTGGAATCTTCCACAATCTGAAATATTGTTATGGCTTTTTATTACATTTCCTTCATCTATGTTAAGCTGCTTTGGCACAATCTACAATATAAAAATAAAGAAATAAAGCTTAATTTAATTAAACTGAATTTAATTTAATTTAATAATAGCTGTATACATTATTGTTACTGCATCTTTAAATAATCAAACATTTCTTTCTGTTTCTCTCTGTGTTTTATTCTCACAATCAAACAGGGTGAACCAGGACCAGCTGGCCAGCCTGGACTCAGGGGAATCCCGGTATTAACTCTGCCATATTTTCCTTCTTTGTTTTGCCTTTCCAAGTTCTTTGTAGATTTCATCAGTGCCACATGAATACCAAAATCAACAGATTGAACAAAGACTAGAACAAAGAACAAAGTCAACTTTAATTAGGCCTCTCCAAGGAGGAGCTAGACTTCTTTCAAAACCCAATCTTCTCTGATTGGATGAAACTTACTTTATCACTGTTTCTCGTTGCAGGGTTTCAAGGGCATCAAAGGACACACGGGTCTCCCAGGAATGAAAGTATGAGCCTTTTCTTTGAGCTTCGTAACCTTTTTTTATTTCTATTTGAAAAGTGTATAGTGCATAAATAAATAAGTTAATCTTTCAATTGGTCCTGATACTGTATGAGTAATGTTTTTGATGATTTAATGCTTTCTAATGAGCGGAGACAACTACAAGTACAGGGTGTACACAGGGTCTTAAAAATAATTAAAAGAATTAAATTTAAGGCCCTTAAAAAGTATTTAAAATAGAGGTGTGAACCTACACTGGTCTCACGGTTCGGTTCGGTTACGATTATCATGCCATCGATTCGGTTCAATTCGATATCTCGGTGCATCACGGTGCATTGACGATGCTTTCCATACACAGTTTTATATTTTCTTTACAGCAAAGCAATTCTTGTATTAAAATGTATATATTTATATTTATATACTATCTGTAATACAATTTTGTCCTTTAATACAAACCGTCAGATATATAAACTGTACCTTTAAACAACACGAGCATTTATAGCAAATAAACAAATCTAAATATTCCGCTCACTTTCTGAGCCTTGTCTACCAAGTTCTTTCTTACACCCCTTTGATTGGTCACGCGCTCAACAAAAAGGGCTGCAATTGTCTCTTAAACGCTGGCGCTCTTCACAGATGAGTGACACTGATAAACGGCAGCGGCGATCACAGCTGATCCATGATAGACACGGTGGAGAAAACTCTGCAGGCACGCGCTCGTGTCTGTATCTAGAAGTATCGCTGTAACAGCCGAGTGGAGAGGAAAAGTCACGTCAGCAGGTCGAAAGGCCAACAGTGAGAGAGAGAGCGAAATGGAGTTTACTTTCATTCTCTTAATCGCCGTGAAATAGGGGCTTCTGCTGTTAGTGTCAGTGAAAGACTTTCCAGCAAACACACACGCAGTGAAATTGTGTACAGATCCGCCGTTTTTAAGTAGTTGGAGCATAGTAAATACTCGCGCTCGCCTCCCTCGCCATAGTAAGCTACGGCGATATAGCGCATATGAGATAAATGACGTCAGTACATAATAACCGGTTATGATTATTACTAGACCGATACCGAATTGTCTGCGTCTGCATCGTGGTGCACCGAAGAAACAATTCATTTTGACACCCCTAATTTAAAAGTCTTAAATGCTATTTTACAAGGTATTACATTTTGTATCAGTATGCTAAAGCTTGCCTGAATTTAATCTGCGAATATTGGGATGCTGTGTAGGTTATGAAATTAATAACATCCTGACGTAGCGCCGCTTTGTTTACCGCAGTAACCAAGGAAACACTGTTATTTCTGCTGTTTCAGGTGCCACCTGCTGGATTAGCATTTTTATTCAGTACATGAATAACGTTTTAGCTCAGGATTAGTTTCTTACAATCAGTATTTAGTCAGTATACTGTAAGTTAAATGTTACCAGTTTACCAGGTCTTAAAATGTATGGAGTCTTAAAAATGTCTTAAAGGTATTAAATTTCACATACTGATGTCTGTATCGCCGAACCTGATTTCACCAAGTAGGACATGTTCCTGAATTAACATCTATGTTGATCCTGGAACAACATTCCAATCAGGCAATCAGAATTAAGGGATACGTTTACAGTCTATGTTAAGTTTAGGCTTACGGTTAGGTTTGGATTGTTATCCAATGAGAGCTCAAATGTGTTTGGAACTTCTGAAATTAAACCCAAACAAGCTTAAGCTGTTTCTCAATTCCAAGAGCACTGAGAACGGACTTGCGTTCTTGTGAAGACTGTTCTTGCCAGGTTACCTCGGAAGAACGAACTCGGGAGACCGTGAGAACACAGAACGCGTCCTCTGAGAAATGAGATGCTGCGTTCTTCCTGATGGTCACATGATCTTTAAGCATTTTTAACGGGAAATTGTTGAAATATTATAGTACATATACAATGATTTATTGTTTTACCTGTTTCAATATATAACATGCACGAAAACCTTACAAATATATGTTGCACAATACAAATAAAGCATATTTTAAAACAAATTTCAGCAAATAAACACCCTTAAAGTGTTTATGCCTTAATAACGATTTTTATGTTAATGTTTACTTTCACCATCTCATTTAGGGAATATTCTGAGATAAATAAGTTAAATCTCTGAACTTTAATAATAAACAGGTATAAAATGTTGCGCTTCCTGCGTCCTTATTCAGCCGCAATGACTTCTGGTACTTCTTGAGCAAGTTAACCGCTCAATTCTGCATCATCATGTCCTCGATATCAAGAACACATCCGGGAACTTTCACGCGTCCTCCGTTCTTGTGTTCTTGAGTTTTGGAACTAAACTTTGGCAGTTGATGATGACGTTACACGAGAACACGAGGACGCAAGAAAGTTGAAGAACACATATTGAGAAACAGCCTTAGTTTTGGCCAGATTTTATTTCAACTAACGTCACACCAGTTCATTCTTTGATTTTGCTTTGTATTATATCAAGCCTTAAAGGGATAGTTCACCCAAAAAGAAAACAAGATATTCTGAAGAATGTTGGAAAAAAGCAGCTACCGACATACATAGTAGGAACAAAAAATACCATGGAAGTCAATAGGTACAGCTTTCCTGCTTTCTTCAAAACTATCTTTCTTTGTGTACAACAGAAAAAAGAAACTCAAACAAGTTTGGAACAAGTGAAGGATGAGTAAATGATATCAGAATTTTTTTTATTTTGGGGTGAACTGTCTCTTTAATAGTGCAGCAATTACACACAAGTTTGTTTCTATACATAATGCTCTCTTTTCTTTTATTAATTTATGCAACATTCATGATTTTTTTTTTGTGTTCTGTAGGGAGAAAGAGGACCACAGGGACCAGCCGGAGCCTCAGGAAGGCCTGGTCTTGAGGTAAGCAGTCTACTGTTAGATATATTGGCACTGCACCTTTAAATGAGGTATAGATTTTTTTCTACAAATGCTCTATAGATTTCAGATAATGAAAAAATGCTTTGAAAATAGGTTTCTGCACCCTTAGGTTTGACACTCGCTTTGTGTAAGTAAGCAAACACAGATGCAAATGCTTTGCAAGCATGTGATCCCATTGTACATGCCAAGTGTGTGTTGTCATGTTACTGAGTCAATAACAAACCTCAATGCTCAAGGGAGAGATAGAGTGAGCCCTTTCTTGCCAGTACATTTCACTGTTATGTTTAAACCGAGTGGGATTGAAGGCATACTTATGTTAATAATACCCAGCAATGTTTTTTGAATACCATCTTATCCATCATGATAATTGTAGAAAAGTTAATGTCATATGGTGACCCTTGTGCAGGAACTTCGATTTGACATGTCTGGATAATTAAATAATTTTAATTTTCAGGGTGATCTTGGTCCCCCTGGACCTCAAGGACCACCTGGAGCTCCAGGACATTTGGTAAAAAATTAAATATGTTTTTTAGTTTTACTTTTTTTTGCTTGTACATGTACAGTATTTTATATTTATTATTTCTTGGGTAAATTAACACCAATTCTGCATATATTTGATCAGAAATACAGTACACACAAAAAAAGAGGAATACAATTAAATGTTTATAAATTTAAAATATATAATTAATTTATTAATTTCTAACAATGTACTCCAGACTTCAGAGTCACACGATATTTTATAAATCATACTTATATTCTAGTTTAGTGCTCATGAAACATTTCCTGTCATTATATGATATATTTTTGGAGATTCTTGAATGATTAGTGTTACATCCTTTCTGTTACTTTTTAATGGTCGAGGGGGAATGAAAAGGAAAACATTAAGCCAGTTGTAATTATTGCTGCCATTTATAATAGATGAGGAACAACAAGACACGAAAGTGCTATTTAAGTGAACTTGTTTATTATAAACAAGCTGTGGATATTTAAATGCTTATGGAAAAAGTTTCACACAAAAGTAGGTGTAAGAAATAAGACAAAGATTTCACAAATTTTTTTTACCAAGTTTAACAGACATAAGGAGGACAAAGGGAACAGGACTGTGCCAAACAAAAGTAAATAAGAATAATAATACAAAAATCAACTAACTAACCCATTAAACTTCCCCTAGACCTACAAAAATAAACAAGAAGTAAACCTCCAACATCCGAGATGTCGTATCTTACCTACTCTCTCTTTCCAAAGCAAAACTTACAAGTGTGGCACAAATCCGTAACCTAGTGTGTATAACTGAAAGAATGCTGCGTGTGTGCCATGTACATCACATGACAGAGCTTACCTATTCCCTCTCCTCCGTCTCCAGTTCTCAAGAGTTTGAAACAAAAAACATTTCAGTATTACATAGCAAACATAGCACACCAACAACAGTTAATCAAACAATGATGGATCAAAGCAAAAAAGGGAAGAAACACACAGAAAACAAAATGTCAAACGCAGCTCAAGTTCACACGAAGTGCCGGTTATCCTGAAGTGATGGGGCGTTTTCCTTTTATAGTGTCCCACTGTCCTGCAGCGCAACAATTGGGGCTCTTTTCATGTCCCAAATGATTGACATCCAACACAGCTAACCCGCGTATCCTATAAACGCAAAACGAAACCAGCAAAAGTGAAATAACAGTCCCCAAACTGTATAACGTCATATAGACGTAACAATTAGTAACATCATTATTTTTTTTTTAAATATTATATTTTGTAAGATGTCTTGACTGGCATGTTTGATCAAATCTTACTTAAATACTTAAATCCATTGGTAATGTGACAGCTTAATGCTTGAAACTGCTCATTTCTAGGGTGGTGTCGGACCCGTAGGGCCACCAGGACCAGTTGGGCCACCTGGAGCTGTAAGCAAAATTCTCTTCCAAAATACATAACTTGTTGTTTTTTTTTAAGTGTTGAATGTTTTTCTATTTCTCTTTATTCTTTGCCAGGGCACTAAGGGAGACAAAGGTGAGCCAGGAGAGAGAGGGCAGGGTGGATTACCTGGCCCTCCAGGACTCCCAGGTCACCCAGGACTGATGGTCAGTAAATAAACTTTGCTGGTTTACCATATTATTATTAATCATATGATTTATAGCTTTACTGAAATAATTGTATTACATTTCCCTTTATTATTTTATCTGTAGGGTGAACCAGGAAGTGATGGATCTGCGGGTAAAGATGTAAGTATTTCATGATGTACTACTAAAATATAACACAATTTATGAAAAATGTCTCCGCCTTGTTCCAAGAATGTACTTCTCTGGGTGTTAGTCTTTTAACTTTTTGACTGTGTCTCATACTTGTATCTGGACAGTAGATTTTTAGCTGTTTATATGACAGACTTCAGATTCACACAGTTTAATGCCAGCCGTCTTAAATTTTAGAAACTGGCTTAAAGGGATAGTTCACCTAGAAATTTTAATTTGCTGTCATTCATTCATACATTCATTTTCTTTTCGGCTTAGTCCCTTTATTAATCTGGGGTCGCCACAGCGGAATGAACTGCCAACTTATCCAACATATGTTTTACGCAGCGGATGCCCTTCCAGCTGCAACCCATCACTGGGAAACACACATACACTCTCATTCACACTCATACACTACGGACAATTTTAGGTTACCCAATTCACCTGTACCGCATGTCTTTGGACTTGTGGGGGAAACCGGAGCACCCGGAGAAAACCCAGGAGAACGCAGGGAGAACATGCAAACTCCACACAGAAATGCCAACTGACCCAGCCGAGGCTCGAACTAGCGACCTTCTTGCTGTAAGGCGACAGCACTACCTACTGCACCACCGCGTCACCTTAATTTGCTGTAATTTTACTTAATCTCAAGTTATTCAAGATCATGATGTTTTTCTTCATTAGAACTAAAGACAAATTTAAGTCAAAGTCCTTTTAAGGCAAGTAATTTCACTCGGCGGCCATCTTTGAAACACGTCTCGGGCAGTATGCTCGGGCATTCTGTCTGAATGGAGAGACATCAAATTCTCCAAAACTGCTTGCCAAGCTTACAATTGAATTTCATATTAGGAATCACCAATAAAATTTAAGGACATCTGTCTTTTTAGTTTTATTTCTAAACGTCCAAATCACACAAAATCTGCAGAAACTCACGTCTGGTTCGAGCCCCTCCCCCAAAGTATTGTCAGTCTATAATGATCGTTAATTGGCTCCTGTACTAGAAGGCGGGCTTTATTCGAAAAATATAGTGATCGCTGATTGGCTCCTGTATTAGTAGGCGGGGCTTTATTCACCATATTGACCGTTACACTTTTCCCCATTCAAAAAGATACGAGTGACATGTCTTGTGTATTCTAGAGTCTTTGTTTAAGTTGAAATCATGGTTCTTAGTGATTCATAAACTGCAAGTCTACAGTTACCAGAACTTTGGAAAAAAAACATATACAGGCAACACAAAATTAAAACCTGTGGCTCCTGATAAAACATTAAGGTCTTACATACCTGCCTACACTCCCATTTTTCCAGAGAGTCTCCCATATTTCACACCCATCTCCTGCTACCCTCCCGTTTTTTTATTTCTCTCGGAAACTCCCGTAAATCCACCTTCTTCTTTTTGGTACAGTCTCTAACAACAGTCTCCTGGTCGTCATTCATTCATTCATTTTCTTTTCGGCTTAGTCTTTTTATTAATCTGGGGTCGCCACAGTGGAATGAACCGCCAACTTATCCAGCATATGCTTTACACAGCGGATGCCCTTGCAGCTGCAACCCAACACTGGGAAATATCCATACCCTTCCATTCACACACATACACTACTGACAATTTAGCTTACCCAATTACCCAATTTACCTACAGCAGGGGTGCTCAACCCTATTCCTGGCGATCGACCTTCCTGCAGTTTTCAGTTGCAGCCCTTATCAAACACACCTGCCTGTAATTATCAAGTGCTCCTCACGTTCTAAATAATTGGTTCAGGTGTGTTTGATCAGGGTTGGAGCTGAAATCAGCTGGAAGGTCGATCGCCAGGAACAGGGTTGAGCACCCCTGACCTACAGTATAGCGCATGTCTTTAGACTTGTGGGGGAAACCGGAGCACCTGGAGGAAACCCACACCAACACGGGGAGAACATGCAAAGTCCACACAGAAATGTTAACTGACCCAGCCGAGGCTCAAACCAGCGACCTTCTTGCTGTGAGGCGAGAGCGCTACCCACTATGCCACCGTGGCGCCCCTCCCGGTCGTCATCTTTCATATAGCATTCCATAACTCGGTCCATGGTAGTTTACAGTTACTAACACCACAAACACCACCGGTTCTCAGATACCCATACCCCCCTCCTTGTCTCCTGGAATTTCTGAGATAAATGTTGGCAGGTATGAGATCTTATGAACTATAATGTGACTTTTAGCAAGTAACTGAACATACTTTACAATATCATTACCTGTAATCTACAACCTCTGCAATAATTCCAACATAACAATCTATAAACTAAAGTGCATCCAATTGATATTAAACTCAAAAATGTAAACATGCTTTTAAATATGCAGCAGCAAAAGCACAAAAAAGTACAACAACACATAAAAAAATGCCTGGAATACATTAAACAAAAAACTTTCATTCAAATTAGGACCAAATTGCTAAATTGTAATTAACATATTAATATTTTTGTGCGTCTAGATGATGATTTTTACTGCAAAACTCTTCTCTACTTGTCCCAGTTTCACTCCTCTAATTATTTGTAACCGCAGGGAGCCCCGGGCCTGCCAGGAGAGCCTGGTCCACAGGGAGTGAAGGTAAGGTGCATTGTTTTCACATCTCTGTTACAATGTCTTTGCACCATTGACGCTGTCATCTTTTCACATGCATTCAGATACGTCTTATTTAGGCGGGAGAGTGTGTTTCCCCCACCCATCTACACATCCTGTTAGTTTTTCAGCTTTATTATTACTTCAAAGCTGTTGTCTGGTGCCTCCATCTGCAAACACATGAGTGTATCTAAACGCACTTTGTTTTTGTATTTATTCCTCTTGTCTGCCAGAGTAACCTGTTTGAACACCACTCTCAGCTTGCATAGTGACACCATTAGATTTGATAATAAAGCCATACAGGAGCCTCTATCTGTCAGTGTGACAGGACAGCACTGTCAGGTTTTTTAAGGTTAGGAGTGAATGAGAAAAGAGCAGTGCTTTTCCCTCGATTCCCTCATTCCATTAACAGAAGCCCTAAAGTGTGTAAACAATAGACCGCTTCGTGTACAACATCAGTGTTGGGAGTGAATGTTGCTTTCTAAACTACTTAGAAATTTACTATTAAAACTACTCTATTCTAAACTACACTACGAGAAGTTAAAAGTGTTAAATAAAATAGAACAACCTTGAATAATACACTGATTATTAATATACAAACCACTAACAGAGTTGACAATATCTCATATACTGTAATAGCTCAAGATGCTAACCTCAAACCAGATACAACATGGCATGTCTAAACCAGAATTTAATGCATTTTCATTATATTATAGTTTGTTTGTTTTTTAAGTGAATGATAAATTCACTGAAATATTACAATAACAGAGTTGACAAATAATGAACCTACTATTGGTGCATCCTAAACATTATGTACACATTAATGAGAGAAGAATAAATTGGTGCGTTCGACTTCATGCATTCCTCCGAGATCAGACAGCAGAGTCAGCTGGTGCAGCATCTGAAGAGCGACTGCTGGAACTGCGATGACGACACCAATATTACACGATTGGCTGGATTCACTGCATGACAACAACCATGTGTGTTTCGGATTTATTATTGGACAACTTCCATTTCACAAATTTCAAAACAAACAATTTACTTTTTATGTCATTTCTATCTTGTACTGTATATATCATGCTTATATACATATACATATTTTACTGCAGTGTCATCTTTTGTTAAATAATTTGTTTGTTTATAAAGGCTAGATTGTTTGCACAGGTTTATTTTTGACCTTTTTTATTCAGACTATTTACTGCATTCAGCTCCATGAATGATTTAAATGACATATTTTAGTAAATAACCTAAATATTAACTCAAATAAGTCTTACAGACTTGTAATAAAATAATTATCATTATCCTGACACCCCTATAAATGTTTTTTAACAATTTAAGTTAAAGAACTATTTTAGTAAATAATTATAAAATTATGCATTTGATTATAAAATATTGTATTTCCTGTCAAGCCGTTTAGGCACAAATTGTAAAAGTGCCATTGATGTATCTGCTCTTTCAGGGAAATTTCTACTTAAAGTGTAGCTCATTTATTTTGCTCCTTTTGTTCAATCTTTTTGGATTAAAGTGCTTTTTATAGATGCTTTCATCATCCAAAATAATCATAATCATTGTTGAAAATATTGAAAATTTTTATATCTATAAATGTAAACCCCTTTTTAGCATATTTAAACAAGAAGTATTAGCCTAAAGAGTGATGTTTAAACTCCTATAGGGCCCTAACATACACCCGGCGCAATAAGGCGCAAGACCTGTTTGCCCCGACGTGTTGCTATTTTCAGACTAATGCAACATAAATTTTCCCATTTTCCACCACGTTGTTTAAATAGCAAATCCATTTGCGCCACTTTGTGGACTCATGGGTGTTTTGGTCTAGAAAAGAGGTGTGTTAAGGCGCATTGTTGGCGCGTTGCTATTTTGAGGAACTAAAATAGACTGCGCAATAGACCAGCTGAAGTCCAACGCAGAGCGCGTTAAAACACGCAGGATGTACAGCAATACACAAATATCTTTACAAATTAAATAGAACTAAAGGATTAAAATGTTTTTTATTTTAATATTTTAAAATATTATTTTCTACAAACATATAAAAACCACTGCCTCAATGCCTTCATGTTGGGGGGCTTTTTTTTTTTTGTTTATTCATGACAATTTGCTTTTGTATAATGTTATTATTAATAGTAGTATTATTTATTATATGCATATTTCTCTTTGTTTTATTAAAACCAACCTTAGATTTGTCCACCTGTCAGGTTTTGGACCATATGGGGCATAGCATGTGTGTTTGGATATAACTTATCCAAACACACTTTAATAGTTTTTTTTAGGTTAGGTAGATCAGGTTTTTGACCACACTTTGTTATTATTGTTCATTTATTCGTTTGCTGGAAATCAGAACTGAATTTAGAAATAGTTTTGAAACAAATCTTTGCACTTAACAAACAAAATTAATTATGTAGACTAATGTCTGTGCGTACAACACGTTTCCTTATCTACGGAAGAGAGAAAGTGAAAGTAAAGGCTGATTGGAGGAGGCTCATTCTTGCGCTGCAGATGCTGTTTAACTGTTTTCTCACTAGTGAAGCATTTAGTTTTTCCACAAAGTCCGCCATGTAAATAGCAAATATGCCATGGCGCGATGCAACTGACTCTTAAAGGGAATGAGAGATGAGACTCTGATTGGTTTATTCTTAAAACACATCTATAACTCATTAAGAGCCGCGGCACAGAGCTGATTTTCCGTCCTTATAATAGCAAAAATGGATTCAGACATGTCCTTAATGCTTTTGCGACCTGCACTTCAGTCTTTGCTCCTAGATCGTTAAAATAGAGCCCCTAGAATTTGTGCTTATTGCTTTGTATTTAATAGGCCTATTCGTTAATATTTATTTATTTTTATGTTTATATTACCCTCTCGTTTTCCCTTATTTCTCTCATGCGTTTGTTATATATAGGCTTCTTAAATTAAATTTATAATTCCCTTATTGTTTAAAAGTGAACTATAGTTTGTAGTCTGTTTTATATGTACTGTAAATCTTTTGTTGTTATAAATAAAATAATACATGTGATCGGTCATCGTGACTGCCGCAACTTTGAGCCCCGAAGTGTCCGGCTTGTTGACTCCGCTTTCAGCTCCGCCCCCGCCTGCGCTCGACTAATCTCGTTGATGACCGGCTGCAGCCGTGGTTCAAGTTGAATGCACCTAATGCCTCAATGCCTTCCAGGGTTTCCCACCAGAGGAAGAAACGAGTCACAAGAACAATTTTTATATCAATCTTTAAAGAATTTTATGCCTTTTATGTATAATCAGTGTAACAGAGGTTGCCCAAAACACAAAATATATTGAAATTAAACTGAAACTGGAATTACAGTAATACAGAAAGTAGATGTTTCATGCAAATTTAAGTAGTTGAGAAAACACACAAAAAAGATGAACCCGTTTTAATGGTGTAATTAATACTTAATGGCTTTTTTGAAGTAACTTGTCCAACACTGTCGACCAGCCAGCGTTCTTCTAAATCACAGCTGTGTTTTTCACTGTTCAGGGTGAGGCAGGGACTGCGGGGCAGAGAGGGCCCCCAGGAGAACGTGGACGTCCCGGACCACCAGGAGGAGGCTTAGGTTTTGGCTCCAAAGGACCAGAAGGGATCATAGGGCCAGCCGGGCCCCGTGGTGAGAGGGGAAGCCCTGGTTCACCCGGACACGCTGGTGCCCCTGGATCACCAGGAATACCAGGGAATGATGTGAGTTTTGTTTTATTTTTATTCTACACACTGGGGAAATTCATAAACCAACATTTAATGAGCAAATCTGTGATTTAAATAAAAACAAAACATGCACTGAATGTTTTAGAAGGAAGCACAGTACATTATTCACCAATGTTCCACCTAAACTCTGTATTTCAGGATGGGTTACTCAGCATCTTCACAAACTTATAAACATATATTATTGTTAAAGGTAGAATAGGTGATCTGCCAAAATGCTAACCGGCTAGCATAATATCTTCGAAACACAGTTCCACCCCTGCTGTCCAAAGCCACACCTCCTGACACACGAATGTGCGCACTACAGCAGACAACCCACTAGTTTGTCATTCACCAGTTAGAAATGTAGTAGTGGTTGGCCAGCGGCGTGCAAGAATTACACTTATTACTAAGCCATACTTAGTGTGTGATACTGCGTGACTTAAATAGTTTTAAGACATCACCTGTCTAAAAGAAATACTTCAGCCATGGTGTCATCCTTGCTCCAGCGTGCAAAAGTAACTCCAACATTGATTTTTAAAAGTTTTAATTCAGCATTTGATTTTACTGCTGTGATCTCATGTGTCTTGTATGCACATGAACGCACTATCTACTTATCGAAATTATGGGAATTATCAGCCCGACAATATTTAAATGGTTAAAAAAAATTTAGTTTTATGCCTTACCCAGAATATAAAAATACATATAAACACTTTTAGATCATTTACTTTAATCACTACTATTGGAATGTGAAGAGACTTTCAACCAGCACAACAAAAAATGTTTCTGAAGACAATCACCTGCTGTACCTTTAAATACCTTCTTAGTTTTATTCATATATTTATTCTAAACTGATGTTGCTAATGTTGTATTAGCAAATTTTACTAATATTAGGATTTAATGGTGTTGTATTTTAAAGGAAGAAATTAAAACAGGCAGATATTTTAGAACAGTAATTTAACTTACAATGTTTTTTTTTCCGATTTCTATATTTTTGTAGTCAAGAATTATTATTATTATTATTATTATTATTATTCATTCATTCATTCAGTTTCTTTTCAGCTTAGTCACTTTATTAATCTGGAGTCGCCACAGCGGAATGAACCGCCAACTCATCCAGCACGTTTTTATGCAGCGGATGCCCTTCCAGCCGCAACCCATCTCTGGGAAACATCTACACATACTCATTCACACTCATACACTACGAACAATTTAGCTTACCCAATTCACCTGTACCGCATGTCTTTGGACTGTGGGGGAATCCGTAGCACCCGGAGGAAACCCACTCGAATGCAGAGAGAACATGCAAACTTCACACAGAAACGCCAACTGACCTAGCCGAGGCTCGAACCAGCGACCTTCTTGCTGTGAGGCGACAACGCTACCTACTGCGCCACTGCGTCACTATTATTATTAGTAGTATTAATATTATTTCAACTAAATAAAAAAATGATGGCTTCATGATTTGATGGCTTATATTTGTAAAATAGGCTCTATGCACAGCCAGAGTTTCAAAGCCAATTTTAAACTTCCGGTGAAAGCTTAATGTGACTATTTTCAATTTCACAAGGTTCCTTTTACAGCATCGATGTTGTAATGTCATTACAATACATTCAGTTAAATAGACTTCAGCATTCATTTAGTTGTTCAAGCGTAAAACGAGATGAAAGACCATTGTAACCATTAGCGCAGGCAGAAAATTCCATAAGATACTGGGGTAATATAAACTGTCATATTTTAAAGACATGGTGGGGGGAAATGGAATTTAATGCAGTGCTTCTTGTCCGATCTGAGACCCACTTCATATCATATATCTAACAGGCAGTAAAGATCGATGATTTTTAAAGAAATCAGATCTTAAACGTGGCAATTTTGTAATGGAAAGACAGTTCACCGGAAGCCCTTGGGCTGCCTGGCTGAAAATTGAAAGTCCATGTGCATATAGCCCATATAGTAATAAGAATAAATATTAGTAATAAATATTAGTACTGATTTTTGGTAAAAACCTATTTTATTTATTTAGTATACTATACACTTGTAGAATAGTAGATATGCGGTATATCAGTATTTGAACCTAAAATTGTGTCTATGTTTTGTAGGCTGTTGTGAACTATGATGAGTTAAGATCCTTCATCAGACAGCAGGTCATAAAGATATTTGACGGTGAGAGGACTTTTATTCCCCAGACATAACTGGATGCTCAGAAATGCCCTGGAACTCTATTTTTAGATGGTTTCTTTCACAGAGAATGAGAGTGCTTTTTCAGAGTCCATTTGTTCTTACAGAGCGCATGGGTTACTACATGTCACGAATGCAGATGCCTGTGGAGATGGTTGCATCCCCTGGACGACCAGGACCCCCGGGAAAAGATGGAAATCCAGGCCTTCCAGGTCCTGCAGGGATGCCAGGCCGTCCTGGGCAGATTGGGCGTGAAGGAAGGCAAGGGCCCATGGGTCCACCCGGTAAGGGGAACTAATGTGCTTCTGTATCCCACAGCGATCCATATTTCCATTTGTCCAGTCTTCCACATGGATGCTTTCAAATGTGTCCCCAGGTGGTCCTGGAGTGAAGGGAGAGAAAGGAGATAAGGGTGTTGGAGAAATGGGAGACAGTGGCCCTCCTGGTGCTCCAGGTTTGACTTCAAGTTTTTGAAATTAAAAGCTGTTTATTCTGTTGTCATAGTGTAAATATTTTCATTTCCTTCATCGTTTTCAGGTGTCCCTGGTCCTCCTGGTTATGGTAAAATGGGACCACCAGGTCCTTCTGGTCAACAGGGAGTCCCTGGCATTCCCGGACCTCCTGGATCATCCGGACAGAAGGGCAAGGATGGCCGCTGTCATCCGTCGGACTGTATGAGTATGCCTATGGAATACAATCCCAAGGGTCCACCTCCCAAAGGTCCCATGTACTAAAAGAGGGTTTAAGAGAAGTAAAAGATGGAGGATGGTACCCAAATATTGACATTCTCACAATTACCTACCTGTACCTGCTCTTAGGCTCCATGGAGAACCAAAGGATTGATGTGCATTTTCGTTCCGCAAAGCCAAAACACTGGTTCGCCACCAATGGGGAATTTAATATAGTCTGGTGTTGAACCAGCATTAACACCACTACAATTGGTGCAACATTCCAAACCTGAGTGCCTTAACCCCTGAGTAATGCCACACTTGCAGTAGAGATGGTGCTTTTTTTGTTGCAGTAAATTGAAGACCTCTAGATTCCTGAACTTATAAGGCTTTGACAGTCATTACTCATTTTCCAGATTTATTCAGAATTCAGCATTTTTAATTTCTTACTAACCCCCACAGGATATTGGTTTCTCAATGACACACCAAGGCCATTTATCATCTATTAAAGCAATATCCTTTAGTTAAATGCACGTTAAAAATCATCTACAGCATGCCGTTTGTTAAAGCAGGAAGTATTTTGACTTAAATTATAGTGGAACTCTATGGGCTAAGTGTATACAGATTTTTCTTTTTAATTTCGGATAAAATAAGGTACGAGTCAAAATGATTTTCCACTGAGATTGACTTCATGCCAATGATGCTGTTGGTTGTGCTTGTATTGAATCCAGAATATTCGTTTAATGCTATTTTTTGTGAGGGGGGTGTTTTGGCAGCTGCTAATTTCAGTATTTTAGTTCTTTAGTAAAGACATGTGGCATAAATATCCATCCTATTCCAGTCCTTTTACAGTGTGAGCCGTTTCATATAAAATAGTCTGAGATTACCATTAGGCATAGATGCAGTTGCCCTAATAAATTATGTTAATTATTCAAAATGAACTCCCCAAAGGGCTTGTGTTGTACATATTCATATTTATATGTAATGGCTTTTTGTACTTAAAAAATTGACATCAGCATGGCAGCCCTTTCTATTGTTGTTTTATATTTTGGAATAATGTTGTAAGCTCTTAACAAGTGGTTGCTTTGTAAAGGTAGGTTTTATATGCGATTTGCAATTAGGGATGGAATGAGATTTTATTTTTATAAGACTTTTTTTTCATCGACACCAATCTCTGTGACGACATCGCCTCCTCCACCACTCTGGACTCTTAAACTTGAATTTACATTTGATATACTGTACCACTTGCAGCTGAACCATTGTGTGCTTCTAGAATATCTCAAATATGCTTTGCTTGTCATCCTAAAACACAGCAGATCCCCAACATTCAGTCATCTCTAAAGCAAACGGCATCTCTGATCCTCTGCTGCGTCAGCCAGTCTGACGCTTTTACACTTTGCACTTTATCCTCTCATTGTCACTCCCTCGGTCTGTATGTGTGTGTGTATGAGTGTGTGCGAGGACGGAGAGAATGAATATCAATCTGTATTGGGAGGATAGCTGAAAAGTTTTACGCAGAGCCATTTACAATTGTCAAATTATGCAGCTTTCATGAACGTTACGAGCATGCCGATTTCAGATTGGCCTTTCAATCTTTTAATATTCCAATCTTAAAAGACCCCCCTATTGTCATGCATCTCACCAAAGCGCTATTTGTAAGTAAAGTCATTTGTGTGCAAATTCTGTTTGAAGAAACTTAAGAGAAGCAATAAAGGTTTTGAAAGCAAAGTCCTACTGGCTTGTTCACTTGCAGGTCTGTCAACTCCAAACTGACATATCTATATATCAATCTTCAGTTTGTAACCATAGTAAAATTTTGCTTTCATAAAGTATGAACGAACTGCTTGAAATGTTTTGTACAGTTGGCGTATGGAGTTTACAGATAAGTTTTTCCAGATAAGAATTCAGGGTTTCCGCAGGGTCTTAAAAAGTCTCAAATTTAAAAATTGAAATGTAAGGCCTTAAAAAGTCTTAAATTCGCTGTTCTAGGTCTTAAATGTTTTTGCACAGGTCTTATTTTTTCGATGTCCATGTAACGCTACATCTAATGCTCATTTAAATTTTGTTGTTGTTGCTTGGTTTTTGTGGTGTTGTAGTCCTTAACTTCACTAGTCCTAATGTAATTTGCGGTATTACAACTGCAAATGAGACCAGCATGCAATAGCCAATCAGCTTTCTGTTATTGGGCCCAGTGTGCGCGGTGAATGTGACGTCATCGATGTGTTTGCGGAGGTTCGCTTTCGTGCGGCGCCACGTTTGATTTGAGTTGAAGATGAAACACTTTGAAGAGATTTTGTCTAAAACAGGTACGACTGTACAGACATCTTAACGATCCGTCTATGCAAGATCATAGAGATAATCAGATGACCAATCATTCTTGACTAGAAATTGCAACAGCCATGGAAAAGGAGGAAAGTTTGGAAAAAACTGAGGGATAAGTTTGTTAAAACAAAAAAAAGATGCCATGGCAAAAGTGGAGACCCATGTGGTTAATGGCTACAAACTAAAATTAAGTGACAAATGATGTCTTTGATAACTGGAAAAGAATATTTGAACCTATCAGTTTACAATATACTGATGCACAAATTCTGGGCTTTATTGGTGATAATGGTCAGGAATGTTGGACAATTATTGCCTTTTTAGCCTTTATAGGACAGAAACTAGCCAGACCAGTAATGTGTGAATTGTTGAGTGGGCAAAATAAAAAAAACGTCAGTATTTTTAGTAAGTTTTTTTTTTTTTTGCTTTTATTCTTGCCATAATAAAAAATATAATTGTAAAGCAGCCCATTTTCTCCTGTCATTGATATTTAACTTTAATAGAACTGTCCAAGATATGAACAAAAGCAAGTGATGCATCAAAGTTTGATTTTGAAAAAATCTTGAATGGTTATAAAAATCTTTATAATCATTATAATAAATTATAAAAATAATAAAAAATAATTAGTTTTAAAATCTTGAACGATATTAATGATATGACGTAGTTCTAGAAACTTCCTACTTCTCTGTTTATCCGACTGACTTTATGGTGGGTTTCTTTTGACCAGCCCCTGACGTTTTAAAGAATATCACAACGGCGAACGCATCAAGTATAAAAGCCTCCTATAAACCCTATAAAAGTCAGTTTTGTGAGGTGCGCGCACAGTCAGCGGAGGTGCGCGATGTGGTGCCAGTGAAAGTATAAATCAGCCTTAAGATGTTTTTTTTTTTTGTAGTTCAGTGGTCCATCTAACCTGTCTTTAGTACAGTTCAATTTAAATAAAAAAAATTTACCACTAATTTTGTGATTTTGCATTTTCTCTCGCTTGTTTTTGATATTGTGAAATAGGTCTTAAATTTAATACTTAATGGTCTTAAAAAGGTCTTAAAAAGTCTTAAATTTGACATTATGATATCTGCAGAAACCCTGAAATTACTGCCATGACGGTGAGAATTTGAGAATAGAAGCGGTGCTGCATTCACCACCAAGCAGACACACAATGTTAAGTGAAGTTTATTTCTAACCTAATTTTGAGAGGATCACATGCTTATGATTGACCACAGCTGGTACTGCATTAGCAATGTGGAATTCACAGATTGGATGATTCCTAACTCACTATAAATAATCAGAGTTTCTTACCTTAGTTATCTTCGTCTTGAAGAAAACCCCCTTCCACTCCTACTCCTCCCTCCCTTCCTTGATAGGGCGGCAAGGCGGCCCATTGGTTAGCACTGTTGCCTCACAGCAAGAATGTCATTGGCTCAAATTCTCAAATTCAAATTACATGTTCTCCCCGTGCTCACGTGGGTTTCCCTCTGGTTTTTCGGTTTCCTCCCACAGTCCAAAGACATGTGACATAGATGAATTGACCAAACCAAATTGGCACCATTTATAAGCTCTTAATCAGCAATTCCTTATTGGCTGGGGAGTTTATAATAACCGGGGGAGTTCTCGAGACCTACTTGAGCTCAAACTCCCCTCTCGCCTTACAAACGGGAGGAAGCACGGGCTCGAGGCTCTTATGAGCTCAGGGCTCTCTGTCCTCTCTGTGGGCTCTCGCTTCATAATCAATCATCAGCTAAGTGTGGACTTTGGAATATTAGGTTTGATTTAGGTCTCCAGTGTCTAAGAACAATGTTATTTTGACTTTAGGTTGTGTTGGAAAGTGACCAAAATCCAACGTCAAGGCAACATCTAAACCAACGTCATATAGACGCCAAATTACTTACTCCAAGGGCTGTTTATATTGAAGTTACCACCAAGTTGGGTGTTTCGTAACATCTAACTTTTACGAGGTGGGTTGTAAAATCCCAATGCTCAACCCCCAACCTGGAGGACCAGGATATACAGTACACTCATACAGACACTACGGACAATTTACCAATACAATTTACAAGAAAGCTTACCCAATTCACCTATAGCGCATGTCTTTGGACCCGGAGGAAACCCACGCGAACACGGGGAGAACATACAAACTCCACACAGAAATGCCAACTGACCCAGCCGGGGCTCGAACCACCAACCTTCTTGCTGTAAGGCAACATCGCTACCCACTGCCCCTACCATGCCACCCCATATTAACGTCAAATAATGACATTTATTTGTGAGGTATGGCAACCAAAATCCAATGACTGAGAGACGTCATATTGGTAATGTCCACACAAAGTCAAGCTGTAACAACATTAGACGTTGATATTTTGTTGTTTTGAGGTTGCGTTGGAAAGGAACCAAAATGCAACGTCTGTGCGACGTTGGACATTGACGTCGGTCTGACGATAGGTTCTGATGTCAACCCAGTTTTCATTTCCAATTAAAATGCAACATCCCACAACATTGGGGTACAAAGTCAATCTGACATCATGTTGACGTCCTGTGCCTTCTGGGATGCTATCAAAGCTATCATAAGTATGAGTTTCTGAGTTGGAAATTTGAATTGAAGACAATTTCAAAATCTGACATTCCATATTGGACATGCCATAAATTTTAATTGTAATGGAGTGAGAACTGATTTCTGCAGTGGTTACAACTCTCCTTTTACAACCGCTCCTACTAGAGATGTACTCCATGTAACCACTCCATTTTTACTCATCTTACTCCGAGCAGGATTTGAACTGGTATGGAAGCAGGCCACACTAGCTAGGTTGGTAAAGACAACAATCTCTTGCAATTAGTTATTGCTGTCCCTGTCCTATAGACCAGGGGAGTGACGTTTAAATCACCCACCCACTACAAGATTATTAGGACAACTTTGGGTCCAATTTACACTTGACAATCCTAGGTAAAATCCCCCGTTATCTTCACTCAAAAATGAAAATGTGGTTACTAATTACCCTAATGTTGTTCCAATCTTTTGTTCGTCTTTGGAACACAAATTAATATATTTTAGTTCTAAACATTCAAAGTCCAGAAAAGGAAAAAAACATTCCATTTGGCTTTAGTGGTAAAACTATAATAATAAAAAAAAAATCTTTCTTGACCTTTGTCTTCTATTTCGCAACAATTCAAGGTGCATGTTTTATACAGGCAGTACAACATATTTGCCGTTAGAGTCAGTAGCACAACACACAAGTGTTGTATTGCTTGTAGTAAATGAGCACCCTAATCTGACACGGAAGACATAGGTGATATAGAAATGTTCAGGAGATAAATAAAGGAGATAACAAAGATTAATAACAAAACTTTCATTTAAGGATGAACTAACTCTTTAATGGTTCTCCAGATCATTTTAACCCAGGAAACAACAACCTTAAATATCTAACATCTTTATGAATATTTAGAAATTAGAAATCTTGTTGTATGGGGGCAACCCTGACGAACGCGCACACTGTAGATTCTCAAATGGAATGAAACGATGCCCAATGAGAATCCAGGTCAAACTGTAAAATGTAAAGTCTATGTCAAAATGCAGACCAAACTCTTTTATTCTTGCTTGTTATCTTACTCTAAAGTCACCATTGACTCTAGTATATGACTAGTATCCAAACTCTGTCCTGGAGGGCTGGTGTCCTGTGAAGTTTAGTTCCAACCCCAATCAGACACACCTGGGCTAGCTAATTAAGCTCTTAAGCTGCGGTCACACTGCAATTTTCTCCCCATAGACTTCATGCGGCAAGTTTCGCAGTTCGCTGAGTTGCAAAGTTCAAGCTTGATGAACTCTGCCTGCGAAATTGCATCACATGATTGCGTGAGACCAATCGAGGATCAAAACATGACCTCTCTGGACAGAAATTTAAAATCTGGACCAATTGCTCACTTTTTTAAACGTGTAATCATCTTGTTTAATCCCGCCCCTTTTCGCAGCACCGTACGACAGAATTTCGTACACTAGTGTGACTGGAGCTTTCCTAGACTTTCTAGAAACATCCTTGCAGGTGTGTTGAGGCAAGTTAGAGCTAAAATCTGCAAGACAACGGACCGAGTTTGGACACCCCTGCTCTTGTATATGAAATGTTAACATAATTAAACTAGTGGTCGTTGGAGTGCTAATGGTCCTTAGGAATACTGCAAAATATCTGCAAAATTGTCTTCTGTTGCATTTCTGATTGAGAAAAAAACATGCATCTTGCCTTATTTAGCTCCCCATCATCCCCAATTACTTTGCCAAAAAAGTGAACAGATAGCATCCATGTGCATATAAAGCATGTTGCTTGACATCAAAATGTATATATTTATTACAATAAAAAAACTTGTCAAATTAAAAAGATAAAAAGTAAGCATGTTTATCAAAAGTTTAAACAGACATTCTTCTCGGATGCAGAAGAACATTTAGTTTTACAAAACGTTCCTTTTTATTGATTGGGGTAAACCTGAACAACCTGGCAAAACAACTTGAGTTTACAGACAAAAAAGAACAATAAATAGTTTGTTAATGAAGATAATCAGTTCTTTAAGCACACAACCCAAAGTAACTTGGAATTGGCATACATGTTTGTAATTCACCAGATGTCTGAGCATTGTTTGAGTACTGCTGATTAAATTCCTTGACCTACATCTGCTTTATATTCTAAAACCACCCTGTCCATACAAAATTAACACACATTTACAAAGATTTACAGCATGGAATCAAGGATAACGTTAACGGAAGAACGTCGGCATCTCAATGAGAAGAAAAGATCAGGGCGCTGCTTCATGGCGGAGACGGGCACAGCACAAACTAAGAAGTAATGTCCCCATGAGGTATCGATTTGAGTAATTAATCTATTAATAAAGTAGCTTTGCATACATTTTTATTGATTCATGGGGAAATTTCCTGGCATGTAAAAACCTTGGCATCATCAGATGCATGAAATGAAAATAAAAATCTAACAAAAACAGCACCTTTGTTTGATAGTCATTCTTGCAGTTCTTCTGGTCCATTGGTGTGATGTCACTGGCAATATACTCACATCTCTCTGTACTGTGAGGCGGGACAGAACAGCAGCAGCTAACATGGCCAACTTACTGTAAAACTTGCTTTCCATAGATGTCAATTCATACATATACAATCCTAATGCACAAATATCAGTCAACGGCTGTTCCCTCCCCCCTCACAATTTGTCCAATGAAGAAAAGGCATGTGTGCCACTCATTCTGTGTGCCTTCTGTCCCTCTTTATTTCTTTCTGACTTTCTCTCTTTCTCCCAGATGTTCTTAAGCCCCAGTAGAGGGGCTTGATTTAAGTGGATGGGCCCTTCACTGTTCCCGCTTCTTGTAGTCTGGGAGAAGTGTAGGCAGAGGCTGCCAAACAAGCAGCTGCTTCACAGAATCCAGGAAGACCAGGAGGACCTGCCTTTCCGGGACGGCCCCCCTCACCTGCTGCACCCTGAGGTCCTCGCTCACCTGGCCTACCATCACGTGCCACACCATCAAGACCCGGAGGACCTGTGAGCAAGCAGGATGAAGTGTTGAATGAACTTAACCTTGAGGATGTGCAAAGTGCTAGCAAAAATTGACATTACAATATAGAAATAGGTACAGTAGTTCTAACTAATTGCTTTAATAGATCTCATTTGGCAGGAATAATTGAGGTGAGGTGATTTTCTTTTGAGTGCATTTGCAAAGAGAAAAATAGGGTAAAAATAGCAAGATGCCAGAGGTACCTGGGTAGAACCAGAGGTGTTATATTGGCTCAAATGGAAAGGAGGTTTAGATGTTTGAGGTGAAACTGAGCAAGTGAGTAAACCTCGCTCCCCTGGCCACCAGCTACTCAATAGCATGGTCTTCCTAGCATCACAGTGTGCATCCACCTCCCAGCTGTTTAAAATCCACTTGAAGCATTGCAAGTAGAACTAGAAGGGGTAACATGAGCTATTCTAAGACTCTGAAACACTAATATGAACTACAGGTGTGTAAATGACGCACTTCAATCTTTAACTGGTTGTGGACATTTTAATCCCACTAGATTAGATAATTGCACAAAGCCGTAGTCCATTATCAAATTCATTTCAGAACTACATTAAAGTGGCCCACAAATGGACTTTGGAACTTACCTGGCAGTCCAGGTGGTCCTGGTTGTCCAGGATGTGGTCGCCCAGGATCTCCCCTTTCTCCCTTAGCACCCCTCTTCCCTGAAAAACAATGATAAACATGGTGATGTAATTCACAGTTATTACGTTCTCTGAAGTTTTAAAAGGTTTATTTACCTTTTAGCCCAGTGTTTCCTATCTGGCCTGGGGCACCAAGGATGCCAGGAACACCACGGCCACCTGTTAGGCCATGAGGACCTTGAGGTCCAGGAGACCCTGGTGGTCCTGGAGGACCAGGAGGTCCCATCACACCTGCTCCACCCAGCACCGCTCTCTTAGCACTCACCGCTACTGCTGCTAACCTCTCTGTCAAGGAATACAGGAACATGAAGATAAGTTCCTTTAAAATGGTTAAGATTAGATTGATTGTTACTTCTGTAGAGATTCTGGACATTTTATGACTCCATGATGCTAAAGGAAAAAAATTGTGAATTCAGGTGAATGCCTGCTTGGAATGGTGTGAGCAGAACAGGGGAAGGTACATTGGTGACGTGACCCGGAAGGTTTGGAGTGGGGTGTAGCAGAGGCCAGGGACTTCTCATTTGTGTAAGTAAAACCTACTCCATTGGCCTCAAAAGGCACATAATGCTAGTGGTGTTCAGCTATCTTGTTAGTGCACCTAGCTGCCAAGCTAGAAAGGCCCATACAATTCTACTTGTAATGGTGTAAGTAAAACTAGAAGGATACCATTTGTGCTGTGACCTGGATAGGAGTGAGATTTATGGAGGGAAGTGTAACAGAGGTCAGTTAACAGAAGCTGTGTGAGTAAACCTCATTCCCTTGATCTCATGAATCATATTGGCAACTTAGGTCTTTACCATCCTTATTAGTGTACGAAGCCCCTAAATGAATCTGAAGCCATAAATAGTACTTACTATACAACATGTGTTTTTTGGATGCATTTAGTGTTATACGTGATGATGATGATCTGAACATGGGGATTGACCAATTGACCAGTTCTCAACGTGTCACAGTGACAAAATCTCATCTAATCTGCCTCCCTATGGGGAGCGAGAAAGAAATCCTTCCTCTCGTTTGAGGTGAGTGTGTGGGTTTGTAGAACCGAAGGTATGTTTGCAATCGTTGACCAAAAGGCTGAGGGATTACATTGTGAAATAGTGGGAGCCAATGAAGGTTATCACCGACCAGTTGAGGTCATCTCTCTCTTGCAAAAAAGAAGGCCAGAGAGCAGAGACTGACAATCCCACAGAAAACAGGACTGTGCAGAAGTCAATTCTGAGCAGCAGATAAATAGCTGCGGACTACACAGTCTGCAGAGTTTGGCAGGAAAGCTGTCCCTGAGGAGTCATGAGTTGCACGGTAATATATTTCAATGGATGAAGAGTACTGTGTAGATTTAGCTCGATAGATTACAGCTGGCCTTTTGTGACAGACCGATTGCCTCCAATTTGAATTGCGGCCATTTACGGGAAGAACAATGATTGGTATTCACCTTGAAGCATCTTCAGAACCACGTCAATGATGTGTTGATCTGAAGCATCACGACCCTGGAAAAGTAAATGGTAAAATTGTTGAATTCACATTTACAGGGACAGTACTCCCCCCTAAAAAAATGACAGTTCATCCATCATTCAAAACCTGTTTGGGTTTCCTTCTTGTGTGGACTATGTCGAATGAAGGTCAGAAGACCGAAATGTTATGTTCAATAAATCTTTGAGCAAGTATTGATAGTGTTCAAGATTATTTGTTTGCTTTTCCATTGGACATTCATCAATCTTCCTTCATGTTGTTAGCAAATGTCCTTCAAAAGGACGAAATCATCCACCGCCCTTCATTTTTTTCTCATTTTAGGACTTTTTCAATTGGACATACATCACGAAATGGGAAATAAAGCACAATATTAACTTCCATTTCATGGGGACTTTAATGAAAGTGAATCACGACCTCAAATGTTCAACAGCATAATGAGCTAAACACTTTGAACAACTTTTGGGTGAACTATCCCTTTGAGTTAAAGCTTCTTTCTCAACACTAAGAGATCTCATTATTTTCGGCAAGTGTTTACTTATTGTGCTGAACACTGCATGCTTATGCTACCTGTCTGGTTGGTGCAACAATTTTTAGGCATAACACGTTTACCGTTGAGAAACAGAATTTTTTGTGGAGTAATAGATCACAGGACTGGGAATGCTATGATGGAAATGTGTTGGCAAACACTCACAGCTGGTCCTTGTATTCCTGGCATCCCTGGAATTCCTCTTTCTCCACCAAGACCACGTGGGCCAGGTAAGCCTCCGGGACCCTGGTCTCCTGGTTTACCGGGATCTCCAGTAGGCCCATTAGACCCTGGATCACCTGTCACACCTTGCTGTTGATAGAGGGGGGGGGGGTAATTAGAGAAATATACTGGGCAGTTCTCTTCACTATTGATGATTCTGAAATCACGTCAGTCATTTTAAAAGGTGAAGTGTGGAATTTACTATGGGCACCAAGTGAAATAGTAAAAATAACAGACATTTTCATAAAAATTGTATGGTAAAGACAATGTTTTTATTATTATATTTTACAGTATATCAAAGAAGATCATAAACTGATAGCACAAAATGTGTTCAATGCTAAAGTTTTAGGATGAAGAATGATCATCTGAAGCAATACCATATTAATAACAAACTTGTTTTCAATACTATTGTTTTATTATTATGATTATATATAGTATTATAAAGTTGGATTTAGCTTTTCTTTTCATATTCTGAGTTGTCATTTAATTTGTTATATCTTTTTTGGAATTTCTCATTATTTTTAAACAACTATTTAGCATCTGTTTTTGTTTTTTTAGTGTTCCTGCACATAAATTATATCTAGAATAAAAAAAAATATATATATAAAATAAATAATTTAAAAGATTCCGGAAAAAAAACATGTCTTATTTATTTATTTTTTATAGTTTTATATATATAGTCAGTTTTAGTTAATAGCACACAATGACACAAATATGCCCCTATACTACACTCACCAGCCACTTTATTAGATACACTTTAATAGCACCAGGTTGGACGCCCTTCTGCTTCAGACCTGCCTTAATACTTTGTGCCATAGATTCAACAAGGTACTGGAAATATTCCTCAGAGACTTTGGTCCATATTGACATGATAGCATCACGTAGTTGCTGCAGATTTGTCAGCTACACATCCATGATGGGAATCTCCCGTTCCACCACATCCCAAAGGTGCTCTATTGGATTGAGACCTGGTGACTGTGGAGGCCATTTGACTTCAGTAAACTCATTGTCATGTTCAAGAAACCAGTCTGAGATGATTCAGGTTTTATGACATGGCACGTTATCCTGTTGGAAGTAGCCATCTGAAGATGGGTACACTGTGGTCATAAAGGAGATGGTCAGCAAAAATACTCAGGCTGTGGCGTTGACATGGTGCTCAATTGGTAATAATGGGCCCAAAGTGTACTAGGAAAATACCCCCCACACCATTACACCACCACCACCAGCCTGAACAGTTGATACAAGACAGGATGGATCCATGCTTTCATGTTGTTGATGCTAAATTATGACCCTACCATCCAAATGTCGCAGCAGAAATCGAGACTCATCAGAACTGGCAACGTTTTTTCAATCTTCTATTGTCCAATTTTGGTGATTCTGTGCGAATTGTAGCCTCAGTTTCCTGTTCTTAGCTAACAGGAGCGGCACCCGGTGTGGTCTTCTGCTGCTGTAGCCCATCCGCCTCAAGGTTGGACGTGTTGTGCATTTAGAGATGCTGTTCTGCATACCTTGGTTGTAAGGAGTGGTTATTTGAGTTACTGTTGCCTTTCTATCAGCTTGACCCAGTCTGGCCATTCTCCCCTGACCTCTGGCATCAACAAGGCATTTGCGCCCACAGAACTGCCATTCTCTGTAAACCCTAGGTTGTGCCTGAAAACCCCAGTAGATCGGCAGTTTCTGAACTACTCAGACCAGCCCATCTGGCACCAACAACCATGCCACGTTCAAAGTCACTTAAATCACCTTTTGAACTTGACCATGTCTACATGCCTATATGCATTGAGTTGCTGCCATGTGATTGGCTGATTAGAAATTTGTGTTAACGAGCAGTTGGACAGGTGTACCTAATAAAGTGACCGTTAAGTTTATGTCTCCAATTGTAAGACAAAAAATTGACACATCAAAATTTTTTATTTATGTATTTTTAATCTGCTCATAAAACTAGGCCGGCATAAACTATTTGAAAATAAAAACTCAATTTATCTTTAAAACAGTTTATCATGTCCTACATAATAAAGTAAAGTGCAAAAGCTAACTAAATAATGCATTTCACTTTGCATTATCTGTGCTCTTCACGCTGTCCTTACCTGTCCCTTAGGCCCAGGCTCCCCAGACTGTCCCTGTTAGACGGAGAAAGATGCAATTTGAAGATGAACAGAAGTCTCCTGCAACTAATATATTAAATAAAAGCATCAGACGACGGCGTTATTTACCCTCTCTCCTTTCTCTCCAGCCAATCCCTCAACACCGGGATCACCCTGTGAAAGGAGCAGGTGAGATCCATCAATGTCACCTTAAGTTGTTATCTTTTATGATGTGGACGGTGATGTATGGTTTCTATTTCACTCCATAAATAAGTGTGTGTATTTATCGGACGGTGTACTCACGACGTCTCCTTTTGATCCCACTTTGCCTTGGAATCCCTGTAAGGAGATGCAAGTGTACATCAGATATCTCTCAGTGTCAGGCCTAATAGCTGAGGCGCGGGGAATTTATTGTTGGTAATATCTTATTTTCACGTAAAACTCTGAGCGCACTAAATCAAGCGGCTTTTACCGCCGACATTCAGTGTATTAAACGGCAAGGATATTGTAGATTAAAGGACAACAAACATTAAAGTGTCTATAAGAGGATATTTCATATTGAATTGAGGGGTATTATTTGGAAACGTGGACGTGAATTGTGTGAAAGCATACAGTATGTGTCCTCTGCTGGAAAACTGTTATTAATTGTGAGTGAAGATTGCCCTCGTGTGGTCAAACTGTGCTGGAAAAAAGGGATAGTTCACACAAAAATGACAAATCTGTTATTTATTTACTCATTTTTCTGTTGTTTCAAACTTTTGAGTTTTATTTTTTCTGTTAAGCACAAAAGAAGATAATTTGAAAAATGTTGGAAACCTGTCAACATTGACTTCCATGGAATATCCTCTTTTGTGTTCAACAGAAGAAATAAACTCATAAAAGTTAAGAACCACTTGAGGGAGATTAAATAGCGGGTAAATTGTAATTTTTGGGTGAACTACCCCTTTAAAAAGTTAATTTTTGTTTTATGATGTTACTATACAAACCTTATCACCCTTAGTTCTATTTAGACCCACAAAAATGACAATTCTGTCATCATTTATTCACCTTTTTGTTGTTTCAAACCCTTATGGGTTTTTTGTTGTTGTTGTTGTTGTTGTTGTTGTTGTTGTTGTTGTTGTTGTTGTTGAAAACAAAAGAAGATATTTTGAAAAATGCTGAAAACCATCAAAAGTCATCATTGACTTCCATAGTATTTGTTTTTCCTACTCTGGAAGTCAATGATTACAGGATTTCAGCTTTCAATAAAATATTCTCTTTTGTCTTCAACAGAAGAAAGAAACTCATAAAAGCTTAGAAGCACTTGAGGAAGATCAAATAGTGAGTAAATTGTAATTTTTGGGTGAACTACACCTTACAAAAGTTCTTCTTTGTTCTTATTCAATGGTTTATAATGCTTCAAACCGTATCACCCTTAGCTCCAGTTAGACCCACAAAAATGACAATTCTGCCATCATTTACTTTCTTGTTGTTTCAAAACTTTATGGGTTAATTTTTGTTGTTATTTTTGTTGAAAACAAAAGAAGATATTTAAAAAAAAATGTTGGAAACCTGTCACCATTGACTTCCATAGTATTTGTTTTTCCTACTCTGGAAGTCAATGATTACAGGATTTCAGCTTTCAATAAAATATTCTCTTTTGTCTTCAACAGAAGAAAGAAACTCATAAAGGTTCAGGACCACTTGAGGGAGAGTAAATAGTGAGTAAATAATCGTTTTTGGTTGAACTACCCCTTTAAAAAGTTCATCTTTGTTCCTATTCAATGGTTTATAATGCTACAAACCGTATAATCCTTAGGTCCAGTTAGACCCCAAAAAATGACAATTCTGTCATCATTTACCTACACTTTTTTTTTTTTTTTTTACTTTTATAAGTTTGTTTTATCTATCAAACACAAAAGAAGATATTTTGAAAAATGTTGGAAAGCTGTCACCGTTGCCTGCCATAGCATTTGTTTTTCATAGCTACTATGGAAGTTACAGGTTTTCAGCTTTCTTCAAAATATCTTCTTTTGTGTTCAACAGAACAAAGAAACTCAAAGGTTTAAGACCACTTGAGGGAGAGTAAATAGTGAGTAAATAGTCATTTTTGGGTCCCTATCTCTTTAAAAAGTTTTTGTTCTTATTCAATGGTTTATAATGCTTTAAATCTTATCACCCTTAGCTCCAGTTAGACCCACAAAAATGACAATTCTGCCATCATTTACTCACTTTTTTGTTGTTTCAAACCTTTATAGGTTTCTTTCTGTTGTTGTTGTTGCTGTTGTTGAAAACAAAAGAAGATATTTTAAAAAATGCTGAACCTGTCGCCAATGACTTCCATAGTTTTTGTTTTTCTTACTCTGGAAGTCAACGATTACAGGATTTCAGCTTTCATTAAAATATTCTTTTGTGTTCAACAGAAGAAAGAAACTCATAAAGGTTTAAGACCACTTGAGGGGGAACAAATAGTGAGTAAATAGTCATTTTTGGGTAACCTACCCCTTTAAAAATTAATTTTTGTTTATATTCAATGGTTTATAATGCTGTAAATCTTATCACCCTTAGGTCCGGTTAGAGCCACAAAAATGACAATTCTGCCATCATTTACTTACTCTTTTGTTTTTTCAAACCTTTATGGGTTTCTTTTGTTGTTGTTATTGTTGTTAAATAACAAAAGAAGATATTTTGAAAATGTTGGAAACCTGTCACCATGGACTACTATAGAATTTGTTGTTTTTCCTATTCTGGAAGTCAATGATTACAGGATTTCAGCTTTCAATAAAATATTCTCTTTTGTCTTCAACAGAAGAAAGAAACTCATAAAAGGTTCAGGACCACTTGAGGGAGAGTAAATAGTGAGTAAATATTCATTTTTGGGTGAACTACCCCTTTAAAAAGTTAAAAAGTTGTCATTATTAGATTGTAAATAGTGCTACAAACCTTATCACCCTTAGTTCCAGTTAGACCCTGAGCTCCTGGGACCCCCATGGGCCCCCTTTCTCCCTTACCGCCCTGAAAAAAAAACAGATAACATAAGCGAAAGATTGATTTTGACAGATTATATATATGGACACATATAGACACATAGAATTGTAATGATCTTTCTAATATTTTATTTATTATATTGCCTTTGATAAACATGCTACACACAGTTAAAAACATTGCACTGTACTGTGTGATATTAAAATGAATAAGAATTAAACATTTGATTAATCATTCAGTATTTACGATACCCACAATTATTATATGAGCATGAGTAGATTATTCCTGTTTTATTATGAAAACAATATAGAAATGTTCAATATGAATAGATGAAACAAAAATAACATTTTTATTGTTCATGTGAATGTTAAAGTAACATTGTATTTATTCATTTCGAAAACATCGTTATGATAATGTTACGTTCCAATGTTCTTAAAACACCCAAAAAACCCTGTTTGTAGCAGAAATATTTTTGAAATAAGTATTAAAGAAACTTACAGGCAAGCCAATAACCCCAGCAGGGCCGACTGGTCCTCGTTCACCTCTGTCACCCTATCAGGCACAAATCGAAAGTGTAAGAAAATAAGAGTTTGCTAAAAGGGTTTGTCAGTGGTGAATGCAGCTGACCTTTGCCCCCGGGACTCCCTCCATGCCAGCTTCACCTGGAGGACCAGGCTCTCCCTGAGAGAAAGACAAACATCAGGAGAATCCAGAAACCATTTTAGTTCATGTTCAAAACTGTTACAGAATGATCCAACATACTTGAGGTCCTGGGGAGCCCTGCATTCCCATCAAACCCCGGGGTCCGGTCTCACCCTAAAACCAAAAGAGATAATAAACTGTTGGAGGTGCACAACAACATTTCTGCCTTTTTTTAAACAAGAAAATACTTCAGTGAATTCATTGAGTTGACTACTTTTTTTAAGGTAAGTAGTTACAATTTATATTGGCTGAATTTAAACAAATAAATTTATTTTAGTAATGTTCAACTTGTTTGTTTAAATTCAGCTCATATAAATAGTTTGCAACCACTTACCTTAATAAAAATATAGTAAATCCAATAAAATCGTTTTTTCACTGCAGGCAACAGTTGGGTTTAGGAAGTCAAACTCCGTTCATTTATTCCAGGGTTTTGATTTTTACCAATAACAGATGCACATTTAAAAGACAGACCTTTTATGAGTTCCAAGGCTGTTTGTCAATTGAATATGATTTTGTAGGACCCATTTGTTTGGATGAATCCAACTAGTTTTACAGTTTATCTCAGTGGCTTTGGTGCTTTTCTCACAACACTATTTACATTTACACAACAGTTAATGCATTTCTCAAAACAATCAGTCATTTGTGCACATCATTGTAGCAGTTTCTCATTCCTTCCAACAAATTGCAAATGCTTTTGGACATGCATCAATTGCTTTCATACAACTCTCTCTTGCTGCTTTATAACATTATCATTTGCTTATGTCATGTCAGTCAAAAGTAACTATACATGTGGATGCTGAATAGTCATTCCATAAAAAACTAATAGTCCTTATTTCATTACTTGAGTCATTACATACAAAAATGTTGAACTAGTTGTCAAAATCTGTCAGGCTAATTTTATTTTTAAAAAAATAATAAAAAAAAAAATTCTTGAAAATGTCTGCTAAATTGAACAATTTCATGAATGATTTACAGACCTGTGTATGTTGTAGGTTCAGTTTCAATATGTACTGCAATATTGTTTACAGTTGTGCACAGCTCTACCCAAAGAGAGTTTATGTTTGTTGTAAATAAGGGTGTATTTATTCTTTTGCACAATGCTGTGAATACTGTAAATTAGATTTGCAAAGAGCATCTGCAGTAAACATGTGAAACATACATATTCAGTGTCTTGTACTCAGATAGCTCACTAAATGCAGTGATGTCTAACTTTACTGTAGTTTTCAAATGGCTGTGCAAATAGTATATAGTGCTGTCTTGAGCATTTTCAGGAAGTGTCACCAAAATCAGACTTTTTTGCATTGGAAAAATGTACAGAGTAAACTGTCATGATGAAAACATGACAAAGCCATTTGACTATCTTGTTCATAAACAATGGTGGCAGGACTTTTCATCTCTTGACACTGACACTTTCATTGACATAAATACTTGCTTTTGAGGAATGAGCTCTCCATTTTGAGGAAGTGACACGCTCTTGCAGGTTATCCACTAGGTTTTACAGTTTGTACTAATTGTTTTGAGAACTGCATTAACTGTTGTGCAAATGTAAATAATGTTGTGAGAAATGCACCAAAGCGACTGAGAAAAACTGTAAACATTAGATTGCAGAACTTGCACAAACTACATTACCCATAATTCTGTACAGAAACTCCACCAATCAGAGAGCTGCAGTGAGGAACGTGAAGAACAATTCTTAAATACTTCTATATTTGTGTGTGTTTGTGTCAACAGTATCTGGATGCAGCCTTGATGATGCAAGCTGAGACTGCATATCTCAGTGATGCAATTTCAGACACAATGCTCTCAATGGAGCTAGTGACTTCACTGTGAGGGGTGGGGTTAGGTGAGCACATTAAAAAGCATTGGATGCAGCTCAGATTGCAACTGCAGCAGGTCTGCATCCAGACCCCTTTCGTTTGTGTGTGTAGCTTGTATTCCTAACGTTGTGGACTCAGGCCCCGTTTACACTAATGCGTTTTCGTTTTAAAACGGCGGTTTTTATCAAAAACGATCCGCGTCCACACTAGCGTTTCATCTAGCGTTTCTAAACATATCTTCGTCCACACCACTCCACCAAAAACGTATATCACGTGACCATTCGCGCACTCTGGGCATGCGAGTTCAAGTATAAACAGGAAGCATGTGTCTCGCTCGGCATTTGGTAATTGTTAATCAACAAACGCTGGTTGAACGATGAACGCGAGCGATTGGCGAGTGCTCGAACAATAGCTTGCCTCTTGCGAATATATGCAGCTGCTGTAGTAAAAAAGGCAGCGTTTGACTGCACAATGGCGCCTGAAACGGACAATAGTGCAAACAACGCTCCCATTTCTGTGTCCATCTTGTTGTTTACAGTAAAGGCTGGTCTGCCGTCTTCCGGTAGCGTTATAGTCATGTGATAGGGGCTTGACAAATAAGGGAAGGATACGCAATGACCCAAAAGCCCCAATCAGGTAGCGAATCTCAGCAGCCACGCCTCCGTTTTCAGATGTCTCCGTTTTCCCCCATCCACACAGAGACGGAGCAGCAGCGTTTCAGTATTAAAACGGGCTCTTCACCGTTTTCAAAACGCTCCGTTTTCGGGGCTCGAAAACTCCGGCTTAGTGTGGACGGATGGCGTAACCGTAGCAAAACTTATGCGTTTTAAAACGAAAACGCATTAGTGTAAACGGGGCCTAAATGTCCCCTCAAGCGCCAATACCAGTAAATGTAGACTTTTATGACAATTTTTTTGATCTTCATGAGGAAAACAGCTAATAAAACACACAGAATTAAATATTTTGAAAATAAATTTTGAAAGTGCAAATTGTTTCCTGTTAGGGTTAGGGTTGGGGTCAAGGGATGAAATATCCAGTTTGTACAGTATTAAAATCATTACATCTATGTAATGTGTGTGTACAGGTTTAGCTATACTTGTGAGGACTTAATTGTCCTCACTTATATAGAGAGATATCAAAACAACCACACTGGGGACACAAAATGCTTATAAATAGACCCAAAAATGTTGTTATTTGTATCTAATGATTGGCATATGCAACTGTGAGGGTTGGGTTCAGGGGTATATACAGTTTAAGTCAGAATTATTAGCCCCCCTGAATTGTTAGCCCCCCTGTTTATTTTTTTCCCAATTTCTGTTTAACAGAGAGAAGACTTTTTCAACACATTTCTAATCATAATAGTTTTAATAATTCATCTCTAATAACTGATTTCTTTTATCTTTGCCATGATGACAGTAAATAATATTTGACTAGATATTTTCAAGATACTTCTATACAGCTTAAAGTGACATTTAAAGGCTTAACTAGATCAATTATGTTAACTAGGCAGGTTAGGGTAATTAGGCAAGTTATTGTATAATGATGGTTTGTTTAGTAGATTATTGAAGAAATATATAGCTTAAAGGGGCTAATAAACTTGACCTTACAACGTTTTTTAAAACATTAAAAACTGCTTTTATTCTAGCCGAAATAAAACAAATAAGACTTTCTCCAGAAGAAAAAATATTATCAGACATACTGTGAAAATGTCCGTGCTCTGTTAAACACCATTTGGGAAATATTTAAAAAAGACAAAAAAAAAAAAAAAAAATATATATATATATATATATATACACACACACACACATATATATGTATGTGTGTGTGTGTGTGTGTGTGTGTGTGTGTGTGTGTGTGTGTGTGTGTGTGTGTGTGTGTGTGTGTGTGTATATATATATATGATGGATGGATGGATGGATGGATGGATGGATGGATGGATGGATGGATGGATGGATGGATGGATGGATGGATGGATGGATAGATAGATAGATAGATAGATAGATAGATAGATAGATAGATAGATAGATAGATAGATAGATAGATAGATAGATAGATAGATAGATAGATAGATAGATAGATAGATAGATAGATAGATAGATAGATATGCGCTACACTTAAACAAAGGCACTTTTCAAATCATCACCTTGGAATTATAGGGTTCGATCTGCGTTCTGAAGGATTTTGAGATTTTGAGCTTTATCATTTTTGCATTCCATATAGCAAACAATATGTGTGTAACAGTTCTCTTTTATAAATTAACATGACAGAGACCCTAAATGTACTTTACATGTAAATTATCAAAATTCTCTTAAATTTGCAATTTGGGATAAAAAACAAACAAACAAACAAACAAACAGGACAAATGCATATAGAACCTTCTAATTCTAAAAAGTCATTTTCCACATGGAATTATAAGGTTCTATCTGGCAGATCATTAATCAATTACTTTTCAAGAAATACAATCAGTCTGCTTAATAATCTAATTAAAAGAAAATGGTGTTGTAACAATATGTGGATGCTTGAGAAAGTTTAATTTTTGCATTCTATAACATTTATTTGATGTTATTGGATAAATATTTCAAATTTAGCATACAAGGCTGTGCTAAATATTTTGCCAGTGCAGATGATAATTTTATGTAATTAATATAGTAATATTTATTGAATTATATGCTTTATATGAATTATTAAGTTATATTTGTTGAATTATATGCCGCATGAATTTCATTATTTGCTCTTCAAGGCTTGATATTAAATGTAAAGACTTTAAAAGAAAACAGACAATGAGCTAATGAGTTGTTTAATAAAGTGTAATAAACACTGAAAATGTTTTACTGACTATATATACACAAATAAAAATATTTCACATTTAATATATTACTTTTTTTAATAACAATGTAAAATTTAACATTTCATCTTAATGTCAAAAATTGCTTCTAATTCATCACATTTCCACCCGTCTTTTCAGTTTCAGGTTTTTTTTTTCAATTTTGTGTCGTGAAGCATTATTTAGTTGACTCAAATTTTGTGTTTCTTTCTCCAGCGAAATGAAAAAGAAAGCTGATCCTGATTGGTCCTTGTGCGTGCATTCAAAATGCTGATTGGCTCACAGAAAAAACATTATAGAGCCAAGTTAGAGTTCAACTTTGTAGATAAAACCTTTTCTGTTTTTTTTTTTTTTTTTTTTTTAAAAAGCCTTAAAGATAGAACCTAAAATGCACTGTATTGTGAGCTGTACTAGTAATTGTTATGTCGAAATGTTTTCTATGCCAATTCTTTTTATTGCAAAAGCATGCAAGCATTCATAAAATAACTACACAATCTCACCTTAATCCCCACTTCACCTTTGGCTCCAGGCATACCAGGCAAACCCTGAAACAAATGTGAGAAAAGCCATGAAGAATGAATGTAGTGACCCCTGCAGACCTCCATGGAGAGCTTCATGTCTGTCCTCTACTCTCTGCTGATATCAGAACAAGACTGCAATAACTCATCCTGTTAGCGAGGGCGCCTGCATTACAACTTGCGCAGGTACGTTGTGATGTTTTGTATCATAACCAGCATGCTCCATTACCCCAAGTCACCAGGAGAGTCAAGTTTGATGATGATGAATAGTTAACAGCAAGAGCAATTTCAAGGTGGTTTAAGCTCCAAAACAGCGAGGGCATGAATGTCACACTGGGACTGCAAGCGGAAAATATACTAAACTTTTACTTTTTTAATCTTTAATCATTCTCGTTTAGCAAATGCAACACCCTGGACAGGTTTGAGAAGGATGGGAAAGGGTTCCTTGCACATCTAATGCTGGTGTAAATGTGAAATGGAAAGGATAATGAATTCTGAAATTTAACTTACAGCATCTCCTTGGTTGCCAGGAGCTCCAGGTCTTCCGTTTTGTCCTGCAGCACCCTAAAAAATATATAAATAAAATGCACCATTCATATAATCATATTTCCATGTGTTATATACAGTAATATGTTTATACCTCGCCGGTCACTTTATTAGGTACACCTTACTAGTACTGAGTTGAACCCCCTTTTGCCTTCAGAAGTGCCTTAATCCTTTGTGGCATAGATTCAACAAGGTACTGAAAATTTTGCTCCATATTGACATGATAGCATCACGCAGTTGCTGCAGATTTGTCAGCTGCACATCCATGATGCAAATCTCCCGTTCCACCACATCCCAAAGGTGCTCTATTGGATTGAGGTCTGGTGACTGTAGAGGTCTGGTGACTGTAGACCATTTGAGTACAGTGAACTCATTGTCATGTTCAAGAAACCAGTCTGAGATAATTCACGCTTTTTTGACATGGTGCATTATCCTGCTGGAAGTAGCCATCTGAAGATGGGTACACTGTGGTCATAAAGGGATGGACATGGTCAGCAACTATACTCAGGTTCACTTGGTGCTCAATTGGTACTAATGGGCCCAAAGTGTGCAAGGAAAATATCCCCCACACTATTATACCACCAAAACCAGCCTGAACCATTGATACAAGGCAGGATGGATCCATGTTTTCATGTTGTTGACACCAAATTCTGACCCTAACCGTCCAAATGTTGCAGCAAAAATTGAGACTCATCAGACCAGGCAACGATTTTCCAATCTTCTATTGTCCAATTTTGGTGAGCCTGTGTGAATTATAGCCTCAGTTTCCTGTTCTTCGCTGACAATAGTGACACCCGATGTGGTCTTCTGCTGCTGTAGCCCATCCGCCTCAAGGTTGGACGTGTTGTGCATTCAGAGATGCTCTTCTGCATACCTCGGTTGTAACGAGTGGTTATTTGAGTTACTGTTGCCTTTTTATCAGCTGGAACTAGTGTGGCCATTCTTCTCTGACCTTTGGCATCAACAACGCATTTGCGTCCACAGAACTGCCGCTCACTGGATATTTTCTCATTTCTTTGTAAACCCTAGAGATGGTTGTGTGTGAAAATCCCAGTAGATCAGCAGTTTCTGAAATACTCAGACCAGCCTGTCTGGCACCAACAACCATGCCATGTTCAAAGTCACTTAAATCACCGTTCTTTCCCATTCTGATGCTTGGTTTAAACTGCAGCAGACCGTCATGACCATGTCTACATGCCTAAATGCATTGAGTTGCTTCCATGTGATTGGTTGATTAGAAATTTGCGTTAACAAGGTACAGGTGGACCTAATAAAGTGGCCAGTGAGTGTATATGATATGAACAAATATAGCACAACTTAATATATAAAATATAATATAGCAAAAAAACAAAAAGCATTTACTCTGTTGGTTTAATAGCCAAATTCATATTTTAAAGTATTTTTATATCAATTATAAATACTTTTATTTAAATTTGCCAGTCAATGCTTTTTCTAGTGTCATATTTTGTATGATGCAAAACTGCTTAATTAACCACTGTTCTGTGTTTATTTTTTCACACTGTTTTTTGTTCTACAATCAAATAAAAATCCATGCTGTCATATTACAAGCTTCAATACTTGTTAACTGGTTATTAATCCTCAAAGAGACCTCTTCTGAATGACACAAGACTTTCTCCCTCAGTTTTACTGTGCTTTATCCTTTACATATGTCTCGTGTCTCCTTGAATAATGATAACTGCTGTGGTTTTTGATTTAAGAGCTGAAAAAGAGCCATCATACCTTTATCCCCGGGATGCCAGGAGTACCATCTTTTCCATCAATTCCTGGAAGACCCTGACAATGAACATCAATCAAAAGATTAAGAGCATACGTTTAGAGTATGTGTTTTAAATTGCACTGAAATGATCCTTTTTTACTTACATTATCTCCCTTCTTTCCGACCACTCCCTGAGGTCCTCGTATACCACGCTCTCCCTATAAATGCATAGATGGATAAGAAAAAGTTGATAAGCTGACATATGAAAGGACAAATTAATGACTGGATGAAAAGTTGTATATAATATTAGTGATTTGTACCGTGTCTCCTTTGTCACCAGGCTCTCCAGGTGGTCCTTGGGGTCCTTCTTCACCCTGTATTGCATGGTAAATGTTTTTTTTTATGTTTTTGTCAGTTGTGAGAATGAAATGTTTTTAATAATACTTACAGGGCGCCCAGGGATGCCGATTGGTCCTAAAATTCCTTTATAACCTTGTGGTCCCTGTCACAGAAGTTGCGAAACACTTTTAGTTTTGTACACAGTAAAACAAAATCTGTGGAGATCTGTCCTACAAATGTAATTGAAGTGAATGTAATGTTTTTTTTTTTTTGTTGCAAATCAGTCTGCATATGCAATTCTGTGGGGGAGCTAAAATTCACATTAAGCTCTTGCTTATTTAACCGATAACATCTAAATTAAAAAATCTAATTTCACACACAAAAACTGTATAATAAAATAGTATAACCACAGACCTAAAGGATCAAAACCCCTCCATGTTCAGTTATACATACGCTGAAGGTGTATTACAGTCCTGTTTTCAATTTCTAGAAAGAGTGACTGATGACCCTGTGTTATTTTAGTAATATGTATGAGCTATTCTAGAATTTATTCATGTTTTGAATTGAATATCTGTCTATTTTCAGTTTTCGATCCTCAAATGGTTCAGATCTTACCTTGAAGGGAGAGGTTACTATGTCAGTATAGGTGACCATAGGTCGAGGTGGACGCCCATGACATGTGGAGTCCCACAAGGTTCAGAACCTCTCCTGTTTAACCTTTATATGCTCCCTCTGAGCCAAACAATGAGAAAGAACCAAATCTCCTACCACAGCTATGCTGATGACACTCAGATCTACTTAGCCTTACTGCCTAATGACTGCAGCCCCATTGACACTCTCTGCCAATGCATTGATGAAATGAACAGTTGGATGTGCCAAAACTTTCTTCAGTTTAACAAAGAGAAATGTGAAGTCATTGCATTTGGGAACAGAGATCAAGGTGAATGCGTACCTTGGCTCTAAAGGTCAAACAACAAAAACTAAAAAGTCAATAATAAAAGGTGATTTTGGAGTCAGATATGAGTTTCAGTAGTCATGTCAAAGCAGTTAGTGAATCAGCATACTATCATCTCAAAAACATTGCAAGAATTAGATGCTTTGTTTCTAGTGAAGACTTAAACTTGTTCATGGTTTTATCAGCAGCAGGATGGATTACTGTAATGGACTCCTCACTGACATTCCCAAAAAGGCAGTCAGACAGTTGCAGCTCATCCAGAACGCTGCGGCCAGGATTCTGACCAGAACCAGAAAATTAGAGCACATCGCACCAGTCCTCAGGTCGTTACACTGGCTCCCAGTTACATTCAGAATAGATTTTAAAGTATTGCTACTTGTCCATAAATCACTAAATGGCCTAGGACCTCAATACATTACAGATATGCTCACTGAATACAAACAGATCACTCATATATTTAGGATTATATAAACTAGAAATTCCAAGAGTTCATTCAAAGAAGGGTGAATCCACCTTCAGCTACTCCCACAACACCCCCCCCCCACTCCCAACATTATGTGCTCCAACATTAGGCACATTCAAACCAAGACTGAAAACACACCTGTTTAGCTGTGCCTTTACTGAATGAGCAGTGTGCTACGTCCAACAGATCACACAAGTATGGCTTTTTTTTCTTTTATAACCTGTTTTAATACATTTTAATCTGTTTTTATCTGTTTTTAATATTTGTTTTTATTTTCTTATACTTGTCTCTTTTATTCTTGTTTATGTAAAGCACTTTAAATGACCATTGTGTATGAAATGTGCTATATAAATAAACTTGCCTTGCCTTGCCTAATTGTGTTGCAGACATGAACAGATAATGAGTAGTATTTTGGGATCTGTGACTCACCGTCTCGCCTTTTGGCCCCACCATTCCTGGATACCCTCTCAGCCCCTGAGGGCCCTGTACAGAGGAGCAGATTATTTACTTTCCAGGTGAGCTCATGACATTTATAAAATGTACTAAAAATTACTTGCGCTGATGTAACAGCAACTGATGCTTAAATGATTCAATGGCAAACCAGAACAGAAATAAATACATTACTGGAGGGCCTGGGATCCCTTGTTCACCAGAGATGCCGACTTCACCCTTTATACCCTAAAGAGGAAAATACAAGATAAAAGTCTTCTCTTATACAAGATAAAAGTCTAAGAAAAACCCCAAATATTTATTAATTATATCATGTTGTAAATTCCTATTTTGAGTGGTAACAAAATACAATGTTTTTGTGTGTCTCTTTAAATGCAAATGAGCAGCTGCTCCCCACCCCCTTTTCCAGAGAAGGGCGGAGCCTTTACAGCTTGTGGGCTATACTGCTTCAACAAACAAAAGGTAGTCAGATGACATGTTGTGTGAGTATTAAACTTTTTTTTTTTCTTGCGTCAGTTGTCAAAGGATACACACAAACATAAGTTCTCAAAATGTCAGTTGTGTCTGTATACAGTATGTCATCAGTCAGGGAAGAAATCGCATGTGTATCATTATATTAGACTTGTGCACCAGCATCTGTTTTACATGAAGACAAAACACTACAAGCTCAACTCAATTAATATTATTAAAATTTAGGATATTGTGATCAAGGTGTTTGTGAGAGTTTTTGAAACGGTGCTTACTGATATAGCATTTGGGAAAGAAATCACACGTGTTTCAGTAAGTTAGGTCTGTGAAACAGTGTCTCTTTTACATGTAGACAAAACAGTACAAACTCAACTCAAACAAAAAAGAAATTGGATCTTGAGATATGTACTTTCTCTGAATTAAACTCACAACTACAATCAAGGCATTTGAGGGAGTTCAGAAACATTGCTTATTGACATAGAAAATGACTCCATTTGGAGTGACTTGGAGTGCTCTTTAACGTTGCACATTGTTTTGTTCATAAACAAAAACTTAATAGGAAAACATAAAAGGACCCCTTTAAAGTTAACACCTCCCTTGGCTCATATTACAACTTCCCTAGAGTTAAACAGATGAGTTTTACCATTTTTGAATCCATTCAGTTGATCTAATAAGGGAAAGTTTAGCTTAGCTTAGCATAGATCATTGAATCGGATTACACCATTAGCATTTTGCTAAAAAATCACCAAAGAGTTTCGATAATTTTCCTATTTAAAGCTTGACTCTTCTGTAGTTACATCGTCTACTAAGACAGAGTAAAAGTTGTTATTTTCAAGGTTGATAAGGCTATGAACTAAAGGAACAGTCCACTTGGCTCATATTACAACTTCCCAAGAGTTAAACAGATGAGTTTTACCATTTTTGAATCCATCCAGTTGATCTGATAAGGGAAAGTTTAGCTTAGCTTAGCATAGATAATTAAATCAGATTAGACCATTAGCATTTTGCTAAAAAAATCACCAGAGTTTCGATCATTTTCCTATTTAAAGCTTGACTCTTCTGTAGTTACATCGTCTACTAAGACAGAGTGAAAAGTTGTTATTTTCTAGGTTGATAAGGCTAGGAACTATATTCTCATTTCAGCGTAATAATCAAGGAACTTTGTTGCTGTACCGTGGCTGCAGCAGGTGCAATGGTATTACACAGCACCTGAAAATCAGCTAACTTTCATCAATATAGCTAAAGACTATTTCAGTCGCTGCCTAACAATGTAACTACAGAAAAGTCAAGCTGTAAATAGAAAAATTATTAAAAGTCTTATATCATTTTTGTGCAAGATGCTAATGGTCTAATCTGATTCAAGTATGTATGCTAAGCTAAGCTAAAAGTGCTCCAATGGATTCAAAATTGTTAAAGCACAACTGTTTGACTCTAGTGGAGTTGTAAAATAAGCCTATTTAAAAAAAAAAAAAGCTCCTTTATGAACACATTTTGTGATATTATGTGGCCTGTCACGGCATCATGGTGGCACAGTGGGTAGCACAATCGCCTCACAGCAAGAAGGTTGCTGGTTTGAGCCTCAGATGGGTCAGTTGGCATTTCTGTGTGGAGTTTGCATGTTCTCCCCGTGTTTGCGTGGGTTTCCTCCGGGTGCTCCAGTTTCCCCCATGCAGTACAGGTGAATTGAATAAGCTAAATTGGCCGTAGTGTATGTGTGAAAGAGGGGTGTTGGGTTTTTCCCAGTGATGGATTGCAGCTGGAAGGGCATCTGCTGTGTAAAACAAATGCTGGATAAGTTGGCAGTTCATTCCGCTGTGGCGACCCCAGATTAATAAAGGGACTAAGCTGAAAAGAAAATGAATGAATGAATGAATGTGGCCTGTCACTTTGTTGTTGCTTCAGTTACTTTTTACCATTTGGTTACGCATTTTCGATATGTGCATCCTGAATTTGCCACACTTTGACTTCCCAAAGACTTATAAGCTTGCGCTTGGACAGTCATGCTCTGCATAAGGGGTAAATCCGCTCTGTCCCTGTAGTCCATTCTAATGTCCTTGTGGGGCTCATTAAGTCTGATTAATTCACAGCGCAGCAGCGTCTCAGTACCTGCCGGGCCCCTGTTTCCCTTCATCTGGGTCAATGTGTTCTGTCTGTGACTCACACTCAGATTAGAGGCTGTTATATGCCTTGAGGGGCTTCATTAACACATAATCCTGTTCTGGATGATGTGTTTTGGGAGAGATACTGGAGCTGCTCAACGCATGATTGGGATGCTTAATTATAGACATTGTTTTAATTCATTTTTTTAAAACAGACAGTATATTTTCTCCGCATATCATTTTGTGATGATGAGATTTGTGAAGTTTAAAGTTTCATTTGTTATTGTATGATTCAGGAGAGTGCTCACAAGCGCCCCTTTGTGGTTGAAAAGTGTACAGACCGTGTGGCTGTTACTTGAAAAGAACTGTACATAAAAGTATAACACATCAATAGTATGAAGGTAGGACATAAATATACACATATAAAATACATATAAAATACCTTGTAATTATTAGTAATTTTAGTATTATTACCACTAATACTAAGAAGAATAAAAGGGAAAATAATAGTTATTTAAGCTCCTTAAATGAGGTTTTAATTCTACAGTATAAAATTGTTATACATTAATAATAATAACCTTAATGATGATAATAATAATAATAATAATAATAATAATAATAATAATAATAATAATAATAATAATAATAACATTGTTGTTGTTGATAATAATAATAATAAAAAGAAATAATAATCAAAATAGTAACTTTGTACCAATACTAATAAATACTGTAAATATTTGTCATTATTCTAAATAAAAATATTATCTGTATACTGTAGATGTAAATATCATTATTCTGAATATAAAATTATTGTTGTTGATGTTATTAACAACAACAACAACATAACAATAATAATGATAATAATAATAATATTACTAGCAATAGTATTGGTGTTTTTAACGTAATAATATAATATTTGTACTCATAATATTATTCATTTATTCATCATACCGTTTTTCCGATGCTTCCTGGATCTCCCAACACTCCAGAACGACCTTTGTGTCCCTATAAGGAGCATAAGAGCTCAAGATTAATCACCACTTCATAAAATGTTTAAATAGTGCCAGATGCTAACTGATCAATACATCGTTCCACATAAAAGTATAGTAATAGCCATGATGCAAAACTCCTGTGCGGTCCTTAGTAACATTACATCAAAATGATTTCCATTATGCAAATATAACAGTAGTAAAGAACTGGAGGCAGTGCTATTTGGTTTAAATATACATCAGTTTGACGACAAATTTGACTGCATTTTTTTTTTTTTTTTAGCACCTGGCTATAGCCTTTGAAACTGTGATTTCTGTGAGTTGTTCTGGAAAGGAATATGTCATTCAATTGGTTCTCAGGTGTTTATTTTTTATTTAAAACACTTTACAAATTTACAAACCCTGTCATTGTCCTTATCCTCAGCCCAATTGAACGTACAGCTTTAATAATTTGGTTATGCTAAAAACTGTTATTTAGAAGAAAAAAATCCTTCAGAAATAGCAAGTTTAAGTTGTATCATTCACATTAATTGATTAAAAACATGAAATTATAAATACATTCTACAAATAAGTACTACAAATATATAATACAAATAAATTTACAATTGCCCCCATGTTTCGGTCAGTCTTTTGTCGTTTGTATTAAATTTAACATATAATGCATGCAATACACCTTTAAGGCTATGACATCATTTGATGGAGGAGAAGCTGACAGTGACCAAGGATGCGTTCTATTATTGAATTCTATGATATTATGCTTGTTTCTGTATGATTTTTTGAGGAGGAAAGTGTTCTGTTATTGAATTGTATGATATTATGCTTGTTTCTGTATGATCTTTTGAGGAGGAAAAGCTTAAAGGTCAGGCCCTGTCACATTTTTTTATAAGTAAAAATGTATGTTTCTGGTAGAATGTCCCATGTACAGTTGAAACCAGAAGTTTACATACACTCTAAAAAAAGGAACATAACCACGTTTAAAAAAAAAAGTCTGATGGTAAATCATACTAAACATTTACTATTTTAGGTCCATTCGGATTACCTAAATGATTTACATTTGCTAAATGCCAGAATAATCAGATAATTTTTTTTTTTGAGAATTTTTTTATTAATTTCTAGACAGTCAAAAGTTTACATACATTTGCTTGGTATTTTTTTAGCTTTGCTTTTAAACTGTATAACTTTGGTCAAATGTTTTGGGTATCCTTCCACAAGCTTCTCACAATAGTTTAAAGGAATTTTGGCCCGTTCTTCCTGACAAAATTGGTGTAACTGAGTCAGATTTGTAGGCTGTCTTGCTCGCACAAGCTTTTTCAACTCTGCCCACAAATTTTCTATAGGATTGAGTTCAGGGCTTTGTGATGGCCACTCCAAAACATTCACTCTGTTGTCCTTAAAGCACATTTTAGCTAATTTGGCAGTATGCTTAGGTTTATGGTCTGTTTGGAAGACCCATTTGTGGCCAAGTTTTAATTTCCTGGCTGATGTCTTGAGATGTTGCTTCAGTATTTCAACATGACGTTCTTTCTTCATGATGCCATCTATGCTGTGAAGTGGACCAGTCCCTCCTGCAACAAAACAGCCCCACAACATGATGCTGCCGCCCCCATACTTCACAATTGGGATGGTCTTCCTAAGCTTGTAAGCTTTCCTCTTTGTCCTGCAAATGTAACACTGGTCATTATGGCCAAACAGTTCAATCTTATTAGACCCATCAGACCACAGGACATGTCTCCAAAAATTATTATTTTTTCCAGTGTAATTTAGCAAATTGTAATCTGGCTTTTTTGTTGATTCTGGCTTGTTGATTTTCCCATGTTGTCACACAAGGAAGCAGTGTGTTTGAGGTTTTCCTTAAATACTATTCTACTCTGCCTCCAATTAACTCAAATGTTGTCAATTAGCCAATCAGAAACTTCCAGAACTTTGACACCATCATCTGAGCTTTTTCAGAGGCATAATAATCTTATTGTATGTAATCTTGACTTTCAAGAAAAGTTATAACAATTTCCCTATAAATATCTCTTATTATTCTGCTATTAAGCATAACAGAAACTAATTTGATAATCCTAACTTACCTAAAAGAGAAAAAGTTTAGTCACATTGACATCTGACTTTTTTTTTAAATGGTTATGTGCCTTTTAATAGTGTATGTAAACATCTCGGTTTCAACTGTATATGTACACTCAACCATGTAGTCTATAAGTTTAGTGTCATTCCAAACAGTACCCTAACATTTATGTACTAAACAGAAAATCAAACCGTTTCCCAGACAAAGCTTAATAGTTGCCAAATTAGTGACATATTGGACCAGTTTCACAAACAGCGCTTAGATTAAGCCAGGACTAGGCCTTCGATAAATTAGGCTATTTAAGCCACATTTATAAAATGGCCTTAGAAAATATATATTACTGATGTGCACCTGGAGACAAAAATAATGACACTGAGGTATTTTAAGACATCTCACTGCAAGTTATTTAGAGTTGAGACAGCTCAAACATGCAGTTTAATCTTGACTAGCCTTAAACCTTGTTTGTGAAACCGGGGGATTATGTATTAAAAGTGCACTTATTCTTTTTAGAGGGAATGCACTACTTATATTACAAAATGGCATAGAATAGAGCATAAGTATGTGATTTGGAACGCACCTCATAAGGCCAGTCTAATGGAAGTTACTCCAACAATTCATGCAATGCATTAAGGTACATCGAAAAAGGGTGGATAATAAAACGCAGACTTATACCTTGACTCCCTGCAGGCCCTGAGGACCCTTCGGTCCCGGTGGACAGTTGGTTGGACACTAGAAAACACAGTAGAAAAACAGTTTTAACCAAAAACAAGTACAGCACTCCAGATCGCGCAAGGCTAAACAAGCAAACTGTCAGATCAGTTCAGCTCGAAGCATCCCAGCAGAGTGAAAACAGGCCATTTCTAGATCTCAGACCACCAGCCTCTAATTACAGTAAATGGATGATGGGGATTGATCCAGACAGTGCAGGGCTCCAGCTGGAGGAGAACAAGCAGTCAAGTGGCCTGCATGCGGATCACAGCACCTTCTTCCTCCGTAGAGGCGATAATGAGCAGGACACTCGTTTAATGAAGCTCATTAAGAAAATCTATAAACAGCGAGATCAATAGAGGGTGTGGAAGGTCTAACAGGGCAACGTCTGAGAAGAAGCAAATACTGAGAAGTTCTCTGGCCAGTTCTGAGAGGGCAGCATTTAGGAAGACCGGATAAGAAGTGTAATTAAGAGCATTTTAGATCAGAGAAATGCCCAGTACTGTACTGAAGAATTCATGAGTATATATTGTGATCAAAGGCGGCACAGTGGCTCAGTGGGTAGCACTGTCACCTCACAGCAAGAAGTTTGCTGGTTTGAGTTCCTGCTCGGCCAGTTGACATTTCTGTGTGGAGTTTGCATGTTCTACTTGTGATCGCGTGGGTTTCCTCCAGGTGCTCCGGTTTCCCCCACAGTCCAAAGACATGCGCTATAGGTGAGTTGAGTAAGCTAAATTGGCCTTAGTGTACAGTATGTGTGTGAATGCGAGAGTGTATGGGGGTTTCCCAGTACTGGGTTATGGCTGGAAGGGCGTCTGCTGCGTAAAAAATAATAGAATATGCTGGAATATTTGGCGGTTCATTCCGCTGTGGCGACATCTGAAATAGAGACTAAGCCGAAGGTAAATAAATGAATGAATGAATATTGTGATCTTTAAGACAAAAGTATAGCTGTGTAAAATACAGCAAAAGTGCATCAAATTGTTGTTATAATGATTTTTAAACATATGTACAGTTGAAGTCAGAATTATTAACCCCCCTTTGAATTTTTTAAAATATTTTCCAAATGATGTTTAACAGAGCACGGAATTTTTTTTTCAAATATTTTAAGGTCAAAATTAAATTATTAGCCACTTTAAGCTATATATTTTGACTGTCTACAGAACAAACCATCATTATACAATAACTTGCCTAATTACCCTAACCAGCCTAGTTAACCTAATTAACCTAGTTAAGCCTTTAAATGTCACTTTAAGCTGTACAGAAGTGTCTTGAAATATATCTAGTAAAATATTATTTACTGTCATCAGGGCAAAGATAAAATAAATCAGTTATTAGAAATGAGTTATTAAAACTATTATGTTTAGAAATGTGTTAAAAAATCTCTCTGTTAAACAGAAACTGGGGAAAAAAATAAACAGGGGGGCTAATAAATCAGGGGGGCTAATAAATCTGACTTCAACTGTACACTACGGACAATTTAGTTCATCCATTTCATCTATAGCGCATGTGTTTGGACTGTGAGGGAAACCGGAGCACCCGGAGGAAACCCACGCCAACACGGGGAGAACATGTAAATTCCACACAGGAATGCCAACTGACCCAGCCGGGGATCAAACCAGTGACCATCTTGCTGTGAGGCAACAGTGCTAACCACTGAGCCACGATGCCACCCTTTTTGTCCAGTTTTAATAATAATTTAATGATTAATTCTGAAGATGAATGATCCGTTTTCAGGCTTTTAAAATGTTTTTTGGGAGAAAATGCTAAAAAGCCGTGGCACATTGTAGTTTGTTCTTACCTGAAAGTCGGCGCTGCCTTCCTCTACACCCAAAAACTTCCCTGGTGGACCCTGAAAATGACATAATGGGATAAACAAATTTAGAAAGAGCATTTACATGCAGGTAGATATACTGTATACTGCATAGAAAGAAAAGAGAAACAGAATATCATTTATTATGAAGTAGAGTTCTGAAGCAGATCCCAAATGGATGCCTTCAAGAAATTAAACGAAATAGAGAAGAAAATGAAATGAAACGTTCACCCAGAATGCAGCAGTTATGAGATGAGATGTCATTTTACACTGTTCTGACACTGATTTATTATCAGCCCCACAGCTTTATACAGAGGATTGGATTTTGTGATTTAACTTGAGAAGACTATATTTCAAAGTGAAGTAAATGAAACATTACTGTGACTTACAGGCTTGCCTGGAGGTCCGGGTAATCCTGGAGGTCCGAGACTTCCCATGACGCCCTGCGTGAGGAGAGATTTGAGAGCAAGTAGACACCAGTTCAGTGGTCCATTTAATTATATGCAGGGTGGAAATTATACATTGACAATTGGGGTCAACTTTTTTGGTAACGTTAGTTTGTATGCTTCAGTTTTATTTACATCTAATTAATTACATCTAATTAATAAAAGATATTTGAGTTTTCAGTGTTTTGTGGGATAGCTAGTGTATTCTGACCTTATGAATCCTCTGATTAGCTATGTTACTGTCGGTCAAACAATACAATGCATCTAATTTGACTTCATTTTTAGGCTGTATGTAGAAACAAACACCTACTTCATGAGAAAACTTGTGAAACTTACTTTATGAGTGTCTTGTGAACACTTACATTGTCTATCATTGCTCTAGATCTGCCGATTTCAGAGTGTTGAATTAATATTTTCTCGCATAGACTGATTGGAATGATTATGCATTCACAATGGTATGTACCGTCATAGGGGTGGTCAAATGTACACTACCGGTCAAAAGTTTGGGGTCAGTTTTTTTAATTTTTTATTATTCATTTTATTTAATAATTTAAACAAAATTGAAATCAAGTCAACTTTATGGTAATGAGCTATGACGCGGTTCAGCGGCAAGCAACTAGAATGTTGAAGTTCAGCACTTAAGAGAAGTCCAGAGAACACAGCCCTGTAAACTGCTACGGCCCCTTTAAATATGAGATCAATGTAGAGAATTTTGATGGTATCGCTGCCGGAGCTGTGAAGTCAGACAGCGTTGTTGCCAGGCCAGCCAGAGCAAACTTTGGTGTGAATGCACAGTAAAGGTGGTCTGGCGACAGATGCTAGAGGCCATGGTCTTTAGCCTCCTTGGTAAAGCAACCTACTCCCATGCATAAGGGCTCCGGTTCGATCCCAGCTTGGAGCGAGTTGGGTGGTGTAGGACTGGCGGGATTACATTTACAAGTTTTCAACTTTCTTCAAAATATCTTCTTCAGTGTTCAACAGAATAAAGAAACCTTTAAAGGTTTGGAACCACTTGAGGGTGAGTAAATAGTGAGTAGATTTTCATTTTGGGATGAACTGTCCCTTTAAATCACTTTTAAGCTACTGCAGAAACAGTGGTTTTATCTAGTAACAAAGGTTAAGTATTAAATAGCATTCTTAAGCAGAACAGATTCGTATACTGTCATGTTATTATGAGGATGTATTCGATTGAGACCCACCTTTGATCCTGTAGGTCCAATTTGTCCAGGAAGCCCAATGGGCCCTGCTGCTCCCTGTAATGAGATAATGAACAGTGAAATGAGATACTTCTTGATTAATCGAATGCATAAATAAGGGTGTGCTGTCAAGAGCAGAACAGAAGGAGCCTCTGCGGGCAAAGATTTCATTAGGATTCATGAGGAATTGTAGGGTTTGCACTGCATGTAAATGTAGCGCAAATTATTCTCACTCAAACTGCATGTGAGAATAGATGAGAAAAATCCACTCGTAATTTAGTCTAAATTCAAACCTGACAACATGTAAAAAAAAATGCGGGGTTGTTTTAACTCAACAATAAGTCGGATATGGATAAGGCCAATGTGGGGGAATTTTTTTAAGCAATTTTAAATGACATTTTTCATCCCAACTGTTGAGTCTGTCAATAATTTACCCAGCGTTGGGCTAAAATATGCCAGCATTTTTTGTGTATACACTAAAAAACGTTGAGTTATTTATTTAACCCAATGGTTGAGTTAAACATATTTCGTACTTTGTTGGGTTATTCTTTAACCTTTTTTAGGTTATTTATTAATTACTTAACCAGTTAGGTTAAATATTTGGTGCTTTGTTGGCTTATTTTTAACCTTTATTGGGTTATTTATTTAATAACTCAACTAGTTGGGTTAAAAATGTTGAATTTTAACAGTCAACTGATTTAACTGACACAGAACAGCTGTATTAATATGCGTGGGTAATGTTGTTTTTGCGTTATAAAGTTTATTTAAGCTCTAATGTAATAAAAAATTTATTTTTAAATCAAATTACCTCTCTGTGTCGTGACCAGCACTCTTAATTATTTATTATACAAACACGCACTTCATAGCCGATCTGTATTGAATGGATATAAATCCCGTGTTCATCTCTACAGTTTTTTTAGAGGAAATGATGCACATATTTGAGGTATTCAGCCATCATTCTCGTCTTTTAGGACACAGCGGAGACATCAATCAGGTGTCGCGTCTAGTTATGGTGAAGATATGTTGTCTTTTTATTAAAAACACTGTCCTCTCGCTAGGAAACTATTGTAATATCTAAATACTGACATAGACACATAAATATGTTACATTTTATTTAGGAAGTTGCTGGTTTTCCATAAAGTGGAGAATCAGAGCATTATATTATTATTGATTATTATTCGCCGCTAGAGGGCGCTGACTTGATCTTAACGTTCTCAACATTTCTTTCTGTAGTCATGAAGAAGTCATCCTGGATGAGAGCAGAGGCTTGCTATCATCGTTTATCAGAAGAGGATTCATTATCCATTTCAAGGTACTTGATTATTACCTATTAAAAGTTAAACGTTATTATTACTGTTTATTATTTACTGTTTTTATCAAATTACCACTCCAGAGTGTGTTTCAGTTCCCACACTCTAAAAATGTTGGGTTGTATTAACCCAATGTTGGGTCAAATCTGGACAAACCATTAAGTAAATGTTTTCAATTAAATTTCATTTACATTTTAACACAGCTTTTGAGTATTTCACCCAACGTAAGGTTACTATAACCCAGCATTTTTCATATATATTTTTCATATATATCATGCCTCATTCACACTATCAGTGACCTTGTAGCTGCCTGTCGCTCCGGGTGGCAATCTGCTTCAAACGCAGGTCTGTGTAGGTCTATACAGCATGAATACAACCGGCCTCTGAGCGAGCTGAGAGAGGATCACGTGAGCTCTACTGGTGCTCCTACTGGTGCTCTTAAGTTGAAGGATTCTCAACTTTGTCGCGTCACTTGACACGCCCACCTGGTCGCCACTGGTCACTGTCGCTCGCTTAGACAGAGGTCGCTGTAATTCGCTCACTCTTCATTGAAATGAACGGTCACTTGTCGCTTTGCCACTGCGAGTCGCTCGTAGTGTGAATGAGGCTATAGTCCAACAGTACTTTTTTTAACCCATACAACTTCCATTTTTAGAGGTTCATTCCTCTGTGGCGACCCCTGATGAATCAAGAAACTAAGCAGAAGGAAAATGAATGAATGAACTTCCATTTTTTTGTATGTAATACAATTCCCAATTTATAATTTGATATTGTATTGTTATTGACCTGTAAAATATTAATAAACTAGATTGTGGCGACGTGGTGGCGCAGTAGGTAGTGCTGTCTCCTCACAGCAAGAAGGTCGCTGGTTCCAGCCTCGGCTGGGTCAGTTGGCGTTTCTGTGTGGAGTTTCTATGTACTCTCTGCGTTTGCGTGGGTTTCCTCTGGGTGCTCCGGTTTCCCCCACAGTCCAAAAGACATGCGGTACAGGTTAATTGGGTAGCCTAACATTGTCCGTAGTGTATGAGTGTGAGTAAGTGTGTATGGATGTTTCCCAGAGATGGGTTGCAGGTGGAAGGGCATCCGCTGCGTAAAACTTAAGCTGGATAAGTTGGCGGTTCATTCCGCTGTGGCGACCCCAGATTAATAAAGGGACTAACCGAAAAGAAAATGAATGAATGAATGAAACTAGATTGCTTACAGGAAGTCCAGGCAGTCCAGGTCCCTGAAGGTAAAAAAGATAAATAACACATGTTAGAAACAGAGCTCCTGTGTAGTCCATTAACACTAAAATAATTGTAAAAAACATTCTATTATCTTCTTTTTGTACTAGAGCGCCACCTATTGAATAGGTGGAGTAACTGCAAGTAATGGCTTAAAGGGATAGTTCACACAGTCTAATTTATTATTTACTGACCCTCAAGAGGTTCCAAACCTTTACAAATGTATATTTTGACGAATGTGGATACCCAGAGTAGAGAAAAATACTACATGAGTCAATAGCTATGTTTACATCCTCCTTTAATGGTTGATGGAAATGCCAAGATGCACATCAATTTTGAAAATGCACATAAAAAGAGTATGTGCATAGCTGAGTAGGATAAACTTTTTATACTATAAGAAAAGATGTGCAAAAACTATGATGGAAACTTTTACCCAACAAATTTTTAAATTAAAGAAGTGATTTTGTTATAAGAGATCATGTGATGATAAAAATGTGTGTAAATGGACAAACCAGCAGGCTGAGCACATTGTAAAACATCTGAAATGTTGTTTTGGTCATTCTAAAACGCCTTCACCATTTCAGTATTAGTGTTATTATATTATTAATGTCCTCCAGGACTGTCAAGAACATCTGTGCTTCAAGTCTCAAGCCTTCAAATGCCACCACACGTTCAATGCGTGTCGGCATTGTCTTTTATTAAGTCATTTATTAAAATAAAGAAAGGATTGACGCAGCTGCTCCTACCTCAGTAAATTCCGTCTTTACTTTGATATTTGTCGCCAGTTAATCAGGAAGTGACGATCTTTTTCTCTTTGATAAAAACTGTGCCACACATTCAGTGTTAATCCACACAGCGGCAAAAGCTGAACTATTTTGAAACTTGACCGCAGCAAGTGTGTAGGAATAGCTGATGGTGGTCATAGCAACGACAAACGGGAGAGGATCACGAGCTCACAAATGTGTTTAAATCTGTAAACAAAGCGCCATGCGTCACGTTTTCAACGTGGCTTTAGACACGATATGAGAATATAAAGAGATAACCAGATACAGTACAAGCGGTTACAAGTAACAAAACAAAATTAAATACATAATTTGCAAGCTAGAGAAAACAAGGAGGCAACCATTACTTACTTACACTTGTGAAATGGAGGAAGGAACTGATCCATGAACTGTGTACTGTAAAGTTCCTGTCAATCTTTGACAAAGTCCGGTACATCAATAGTCTTTTCTGGTCCTTCCTTTAACAAACGGCCAATGAATCCCCCATTGTAAGCATGTAGATTGCTGAAGCACTCGTTACAAAATTGACGGGAACACAGCACAAGGCTGGGGCTATAATGCTGAAGTATTTTTGCAAAAATAAACTTCAACCACTGACTCTTCACAGCCTCTTCACATGTTTGGGTAGGAAAAATAACACTAACTTTCGCTCACACTTCAGAGCACAGTGTCTTTGCGACCTGATTCAACTGGGATCTGCTACAGTGTTTGCGGATGGGGCTGGGGGGTTTCAATTTTCCCGGGTCTGCGTGCGCAGCAAATGGGTGGGGCTTGAGTTCCATATCGACGTCACGTCGGCACGGCTAAAGACTCGTTACAGCGGTGATTTATTCAAACCACTAATGACTCTTTTATAGCTGAATCCATGGGCGTTGCTAGGCCTATTTTAGGGGGGCTGTAGCCCTCCTATATTTCTACTCAGCCCCCCTAAAACTTTTGCGATTAGCTCATAAACTGTACTCTAAATTATCGCCTCAGTCTCCTTTTAATTTGATAAGAAAACGGATTTGACAGAATTTGGCACCTCCTCGTCTTTTGTTTTTCATTTGATCAGCAAACCACAGCCGTGGACAGCGAGAGAACGAGGTGTGTGTTTATGGATAAATTGTTATAATATCTGCTCATTTGCAGTTCTTTAGATAACCTTGTATCTCCTGTATCCTAATGTCATGGAGGAGCAGTCGGGTTTTCTCGGCGTTCACCTCATCAGCACAGTTGTTTCTTCCAGCAAAAAAATGTAACTCTTAATGAACATTTAGCTATTTTTATTTCAAAATAAACCACCAATATTAAACACCTTACAGTTCGTGTGGCATTAACTATACCATACAGTCTTGCACAGAAAGGATTAAACAGTGACAGAACCACTCAGAGAATGTACTCGTTATAACTGTCACTGACAAAGATAGAAGCATCGTGTTGTCTAGTATTAAAAAAAATACTTTTTGTTTATTATTATCTTTCAGACAATGAAATATGTGAATAATAAGTTTAAAAATATATATTTATATGTATGCCATTTAGAAGTTTCAGTTTATTTATTTAATACATGGAAACAAAAAATGCACTTGAATATAGAAAGTGGTTTTTACTACAGTAAACAAATGGGGTTGAGGCTATTTGTCTTATTCAGAACTCGAATGGTTATGCCTGTCTATGTAATACAGTGGAATACTAGTATAATACCCATATTAAACAAACATTTTAAGTGTATTACAAGTAAATTACCACTTATAAATTACCACTTATAAATGTAATATTAGGCTTTATATATATATATATATATATATATATATATATATATATATATATATATATATATATATATATATATATATATATTAGGGGTGTAACGATACACTAAAGGCACGATTCGGTTCGGTTCACGGTTTTGGAGCCACGGTTCGGTTCGGTTTCTGTTTGCTGTGGGGTTAGGGTTGATGTCATCTTAACAGCAATGCTAAGGAACAATAGATTCACTTAATAACAAGAACAACTAAACTTTTTCTTTATTAACTTTGCCATCACATTTTAGTACAGTCAGGATACCAGAGTAAACAACAAAAATGAAATAAATACCTCCAATATAGAGTAGTCAGAAAAAACAATTCTCTTTAGTGCAGCCATCTTAAGAAAGTAAACTCAAATTAAATAAATAACTGCAGTGTAGACTATAGTGAAAGATAAACAGGCTTGTCCTCTCTAAGAACATATGAAATATTTCAGTTAATTTCAGTTCAGGTGAACACAGTTTTCATAATTATACTTAACTGATAAATGTCAATGGCTCTGCATACAATGACTTTATCTTGCTGGGGTCTATAGCCGCCTCACTCCACCCCAGGACGCGTTAATGTCGCAAAATGCACAAAAACGCACTAAATCGCACTTCAGCAGCGGTTATTTGAAAGCCCACATAAAGATCTGCACTTGAGCGTGTATATTTGAGGGCGTGCAAGAAGTTTTGCGCACGAACAGAGGAAATCGGCGTGCAAGCAAAGAGAATACACTGCAGTTTTGTCTGAAACTAATGTTACGGTTCTAGCTGGTTGTATTTTAGCCTCCCGTTCGCTCTCTCTCTCTCTCTCTCTCTCTCTCTCTCTCTCTCTCTCTCTCTCTCTCTCTCTCTCTCTCTCCGTGCCTGTCATTTCTGTATTTCCACCTTCACGACAGCTAATTGGTCAGGAGAATGATCTATCATTACTGGGCGACTTGGCGCGG